>BDMC01000047.1:0-379653 GCA_002003505.1 Xylariales sp. No.14919
TTTTTATAGTTTTTAGATCTTATAAGCTTATTAAAAGCGGTAGTGCTTTTAATATTAGGTTTTATAATGCAAACCTAGATAAATTTTTACTATATAGTTTAAAAAAGCTAGTTAAGCGTTTTAAAGTTTATAGGCTATATAGTTTTTAGCCTGTTTGCTTTATGCTTAATATTTTTTGCTTTGTTAAATATGTTAGTAATTAATATAGCTAATATTTTATTTGCTATAGCATATATATAGCCTAGCTAAGCTTTAAAAGCTTTATTAAACTTAGTTAAAGCGCTATTTTTGCTGCTAGCTTTTTGCTTTTTAATATAAGCAAACTTAAACTTTAGTAGCTTTAAGTAGCTAATAGTTTTGTAGAACTAAATATTTTTAAGTTTGTTATTTGCTTTAATATTTGCTAAAGTAGTTGCAATATTGCTAGAAGCTATATAAAAAATAGCTAAAGCTAAAGTGTTAGCAAGACTGCTACTGTTTAAAATATATTATAAAAAGCAGCAATAGTAAAGGAAATATATAATAAAGCTAAAAGCTGCAACTTAGTTATTGCTATACTAGCTATAAAAATATCTTTTTTTGCTATCTGCTTTTATTTTTTTAGCTATATATTAGTAAAAGCAGAAGTTTTAGCTATTTATAAACAAAGTAAAAAACTTAAGCATTATAATAGCATAATAAATAATTATATATATAAAAGATATAGCTAGCTTGTTTGCAGGCTAGCAGCTAAGTAATATATTGCTAAATTAAACCTTTTAGTAGCAAAAATTTAATTAGCTGCCAAGCATATAGAAACAAGCCGTTGCATTAGGTTATTATATAAAGTTATTATATTTTTTTAACTGTTTACTATTTTTATGGCTTTTGTTTTAGGTTTTTTAACTGCTGTTTAAGTAGGCAGCAATTAGTAGCCTATGTTTTGCTATAGTTAGTTATATATTAATAGTTATTATCTTATGTGCTAAAGTAGCTTTTATATTATGCTAGATAGCATAAGTTGTTTTTGTTTGCATATATTGTTATAGTTTATATTATATTGTTAACTTACTTTATATATTAAGCTATATATATATAGCTTATATATTAGCAAACTAACTAAAGGCTATATTATTAAATGCTTTAAGATTTTTATACTATAGTATAAATAGTATTTAACTAAAAAGTTAATATGTTTAAAACTAGTTGCAGATTTTATTTTTGTTTTTATTTATGCTAGATATAGGTTTAAGTAAGTAGTAAATGCTTTAGTTTTTTTTTTACTATTTAATTAGCTTAAAGCTAATATTTTTTAGGTTATAATATTAAAAGTTAGCATTATTAAAGCTAAGTATATATGCTTAAGTATTTGCTACCTTGCTAATTTTAATGTTTTTTTTGTTGTTTATAAGTTATTGTTTAAAGGCTAATTTATATTGCAAAATATGCTTTAGCTTATAGTTTTGCAGGAATAAAAATATAGCTAGGCTAATAAACAAGCTTTTTCTAGCGTTAAAACTTTTATTTGCTATATTTGTAGCTGCTTTATTTTTAAAAGGCTATGCTTTTTAACTATTAGTAGCGCTTTTAAGTGCATAGGTTGCTTTTTTAAGCAATATGTTAAGCTATTAGTTTTAGGTTTAGCTATGCTATAATATGCTATATAGTATTATAGTATGCTATAATATGCTATATAATAGGTACTATAATATGCTATATTATATGTAGGTAATAAGTAGATAATAAAGTTATATTTATGCTAGGCAGGATAGTTTAAAGCTGTAGGAAAAAAGTAGAAAAAGTTGTTTAAAAAAAGGTTAGTTGCTTAAATAAGCTAAAAAGAACAAAAGGGTTAGCATAAAGGCAATAAAGCTAAAAAGCAGTAAAATTATAGCTAAGACTTGTTATTATAGCTAGTTTATAAGTTTTTAGCATAAAGGTAATAGCTATATATAATTTGTAAAGATATTTTATGTAGGCCTTATAGTTGTAAGGTTGCTTGTTGCAATTGCTTGTTTTAAAAAGGTAGGTTTTAAACCTACTTACTAATTAGCTTTACGTTTTAGCAGCGCAGCTTTTTTTTTTTCCTTTTTTATTACTTATTTTTTTAAATGTTTTAAATAGCATAAGTTATGCTTTTATTATTTTTTACTATTGCTATATATATATTTAATAGTTATTTTTTTTATATTTATTGCTTACTAGCAACTAAGTATGTAACCTTATTAACTTTGCTAACTTTGCTTATATATTTATACTTACTTTATAGCAAGCTAAGTAAAAGCTTTTTTATTAATAAAATAGGCTAGGTATTTGCTTTTATTTTATAAGCAGTGCTATAGCTTTGTTTGCTATAATGCTTTTGCTGCTTGTTTATATAGTAAAAGCTGCTATTTAAATGTAAATATTATTAAAGATATTAAAAGCTTAAGCTTGCTTAAAGCTACTAAAAGTAGCAAACTTTTAACTTATTAAAAGTAGCTATATAGCTTTAATTTTAGTAATGCTATTAAGCTAATTAAGTTTTTACTTATTTACTAAATAATAAGATATAATATATATAGCTACTATATATTATTAAAGTTAAGCTAAGCTAAATATTTAATAAAATGTTACTGTAATGCTAACTTTTAGTTTAATATATTAGTATATTTGTTAGGATTGCTTAGCAAAAGATGCTATATTAAAGTATTATGCTTTTTAAATATTGCGCTTTTGCTGCTATAAGCTTTGCTTAACGCTAGCAGGAGGAAAAACTAAAAAAGGTATAGCAGAAATATTACTAAAGTTAAAAAAAGTATTAAGCTTAATAGCTTTTTAAAAAAAGTTAAGTTTTATAAGTATTTAGCTAACTATAATATATGCTAGCTTATTTTGCTAGTAGCTAGCGGCCTGTTAGCTAGGCAGATAGACTAGCTAGCTTAGCATCTTTAAAAAGTTGCAGAAAAAGCTTGCAAAGCTTTAAAAAAAAAAAGGCATTTAATGCTTATTTAGCTTAACTACTATAGCATAGTTAACTTAGCGCTAAGCTTTTTATTTTATTATAATATTAAAGATAAAATAATAATAAACTATATTGCTATATAAAAAAAGCTATTTTATTATGTTGCTAATATTGCTTTAATTAAAAGAGGCAGCTTAGCTAGCTTTTTTTATAGCTTAAATGCTATTTAAATTAAAGCTATATAAAAGGCTATAGCATATAACTAAAATGCTAACGATAGCAAAGGAAAGAATAATGTTGTTTTTAAGGTAATATAAGCGTTTATAAAGTATGTGCTTTAAAAAGATAAGTTTAAAAGCCTGCTTTTTTTAGGTTTTATTATGCTAGCTTTTAATAAGTTTAATAAATTATAAAAAATAGTGCTTAACTATTAGTACTTGCTTGCAATATTTAAAATTGCTTTATATGTTATATTTAAGAACAATGGTATATATGCTTGTTATTAAAAAAAAGAAACTAATGCTGCTTTTATAATGTTTAACCTCTTTAATAAAGACTTATACCTATTTAGCCATAGCTTTATACTATATACGTTTGTCATTGCCTAGTATAGTATAGTTGTGCTACTTCTAACAGTATTTTTAGTTGCAAGCTAGTTTTATTCTATTAACTGCTAGATTAATTTGCCACTTGCAGATTCTTAAGGTTAGTTGCTACTTTAATAAATAGTATAATATATATAAAAAATAGTAGCTAGATATTTTTTTTTTAAGTATTATTTGCAAAAGATATTGCTAAATAAATATAAAATTTAAAAATTTAAGCGCTATCTATAAAATAAACAGATAATATGCTGCTTATTTTTATATACTAAGGCACTAGGTTTGCTAAAAAGAATGTTAAGTATATAATATGTTATAGCGTAAATATAGCTAAAAAGTAACTAATAAAGCTTTTGCTTAAGGCTTACTTTTTAAATATACTTATTTTATACTTATCTGCTATAAATAATAACTAGTGCAATAGTAGTATAGGTTATAGTTTACTAAAGCATGCAGCTAATAGTTTATAAGTAGATGCTGCAGGCAAGTTTGTTGCAAAAAGGATTGCAGGTAACCTGGCTTTTTAAAAACGGTAGTAGTTTAAATAGTTTGTTTTATTTTCTAAGATTATAAATTATTAGCATAAGCGCTGCAACTTTTTTTAAACTTTTGCTGCAGTTATTTATTTAACTGCTAGGCAGCTAGCGCAAGAGATAAAGCTAGTTAATATTTGCACGTTAAATATGCAGCAGGGCAGGCTGCATAATATTATAATATATAAAAGCTTAGTAAGCGTATGTATAATATAAAGCAAGGCAAAATAAATAGTAACTAGCAATTAAGTAATATAGCGCTTTTTGCTAGCATAGGTATTGCAAATAGTAGTAGTATATATAGTAGTAGTAATATTGTTTGCAAAAAAGCTTAAAGCTAGCATTAATGCTAAAAGCTTAGTTTTAACTTTTTTATTTTTTAATAAGCTAATTAGCAAAAGCATAAATAACTTATTAATAAATAGCTTAATAAAAGCGCTTAAGTTTATATTTATATTATTTATTAAAAATATTATTAATATTTATAACTAGCGTTATATTGTAATTATATTTAGCTATAAATATTTTAAAGGCTAAATATTTTAAGATCTGCTATAAAAAGTCTTGCTTAGCATTAGCAGCAAAACTAACTTAAATAATAAAGTAGCTAAAAAGCTAGGTTTTAAAGCTATAGCATAAAACTTAGCTTTAAATAAGCAAGCAGCGTATAGCTTTTAGGTAGTATACTTTATATATACTATTAAATATAATACTAGCATAGTTTTTAACTAGTTTTTTACTTTGTTTATAAAATAGCATATGCTATAAAAAATAAACTAAGTGCTAAATAACTAGCAGCTTATAAAAGCAAAGCGCTTAATAAGCAATAGCAATATAAATTTGCAACTAAAAAAGCAAAAGTTAAAGCTTTAGTTGCTGCTTAAGCTTTTAATTAATAATAGCTTATAGTTAATATATAAATATATTAATATATACTTATGTAAATATTAAGTTAATATATTAAAAGCTATATATAAGCATAAATAAATAGTATAAATAGCTAGCACTAAAAGCAAAAAGTTTATTATATATATACTGTTAATATTTATATAGCCTAAGTTATATATAGTAGTTATTTAATTTTTATATTTATTATAAGATAATATATACTAATAGCTTATAGATATAAAGGTTAGCATTAGCAAGTAAAAAGATAATTAAGCTACTAAAGCGTTTATAATGCTAGTATTACTTAAAGTAATAAGTTAATATAACTAAAAAAAGTTTATATAGCAAGCAAAGTTGCAAAAATAAATTAACTAAGTTGTTTTAAATAAAGCATAAAAAATATTATTAGCTAATAGTAACTATAAGGCTTACTTTTTTAATATTTAAAACTATATAAACATAGTTTTTTTAAACTAAATATATTTTACTAGCATATTTTTTTTAGCGCTAAAGGAAACTTTTTATAAGTTGCTTAGGCTAGATTAATTTATAGCTAAAATTTTATAGTACTTATTTACGCAAAATAATATTTGCTATAATTTTATTTTTAAATTTGCAGCAAAAGTAGCAAACGCTATAATTTATAGCGTAATTTAAACTATTTAATAAACGTTTAGCTAGCTAAATATTATATATATAGTATAGCAAAACATATGTAATAATAAAGCTTATTAGTTAAAGCTTTTTAAATATTATAAAAATATAAATTTAAAAAACTAAATAAAAAACTATAGCTAATAGTTATATAATAGTAGCATTATTATTGCTATAACTACTTTTAAGCTTAAAATTAATAAATATTATATTAACTTTATTATTTATATTAAAGTATTAAATATAATAATAATATATTAATAGTTTAGCTAAGCAAAATAAAGCAGCTAATTTAATATTATAATTTTAATAGCTTTTATATAAAAACTATATAATAAAAATATAAAAAATTATATATTATTTAAGTATAAGCATAAAGCAATATTTAAATTTTTAAATAAAAAAAGTATTTAATATAGCTTTTAGTATAATTGCTATATAAGCTATAATAGTTTTAATAACTTATGCTAGCTAGCATAAGCTTTTTTTATAAGTAATATATATTAAGTAATATAAGTTAGCTTTTTTATATTTAATTTTACTTTATTAATATTAGTTAGGTTTATTAAAAGCAGGTTTAATAGTTATGCTTTTTTTGTTATATTAATAGCTAAGTTAAAAGTATATATTTTTTTTTTTAAAAGCTAAAGTTTATAAAGCTAAAGGTTTTATTTTTTTTTACTAACAGTTAGCTTAAGTAATAAGTATTTTATTATATAAGCTTTGCTTAAAAGTTAAAAAAGTTAAAATATTTAATAGTAGTATTGCTTAAAAAAACTATTAGATTTTTTTAGCTTAAAGTAAAATAGCTAGTTTTTGCTGCTAAGTTTAAGCATATAGTTTAAGCTAAAATATAATAATTAATAAAAAGCTAAATATAAAAAAGTAGCTAAGTTATTTAAGCTACTAACTAAAATATAAAAGTTTATAAATAGTTTAATAAATATAAGCGCTTGCTTTTTATATTAAGTTAAAAATAGCAGTATAGCTAAATATTATATAAAAATATATAATAAAATATAAAAAGTTTTTATTATTTTAAATTAAGTAAAGCAAAAGCTAAGCAGTAGTTTTAGCAAAAAGTTTAATAAATATATTTGCTGCTTTTTATATAAGCTTTTAAAAGTATAGCATATTAAGCTAAACTATTATACTAAAAATACTTATAATTATAATAGAAAATATAACTATAACTTGCTTTTTTAAAATATGCTAGCTATATTGCTATAAAAAAAAATATAGTAGCTAAAGCTATTTTAAAGTTAAAAAAGCTATAAAGTATAAGTATTTTTTAAACTTACTTGCTTAAAAACTTAAATTTAGCAGTTAATAATAGCATAGCTATATAGCTATATTATAAAATAAAAAATGCTAACAAAATTAAAATAAGCAATTTATTATTAATAATAGCTTAAGCTTTAAAAATATTAAAATGCTTAAACTTTTACTAAAATAAAATAAGCAAGCATTTTTATTAGCTATATAATAGTAATAAATATAAAGTTATATTAGCTAAAATAAATTAGCAAGCTAAATTGCTAAGCTATATGCTTGCTTAAAAAAATAAGTTAAAATAATATAGCTAATAGTTTATTATATAAAATAATATAAAGATTATAAGCATATAATAACTATTTTTTATATATAAAAGCTTATTAGTATATATAATAAGCTAAGCAAATATATTATATAATATTTGCTTATATAATTGCATATTATATTATATATTTTATAAAAAAGTAATTTATATTAGCTAAAAAAAATTAAAATATAAGCTTGCTAAATTATATAATTTATATTAAAGTAATAGCTATTTTTTCTTTTTTTTAAGTTTTAAATACTTTTTTTTTTTTTATTTTTTTTTTTTAAAAAAGCTATTATTATTAAACTATACTACTTAATATAAGTTTGCACTTTTTGTTTTATTATTTCTTTTTTTATTTTTATTATACTTTTAATATTATTATTTATAAAATTTAGTATATATAGTTATTTAATTTGCTAGTGCTTATATATATAATATATATTATATATAAGTTATATTAGCTAATATAAATAATATAATATTAAAAGTTATATTAGCTAATATAAGTTTAATATATAAAAATTATAACTAATTATATAAAAAGCTAATTATTAGTTACTATAGTAACTATATAAAAATTAGCATTTTTTTTAAATTTTAATAAAAAAACTAAAAGCTTTAATAGTAATAGTATTTAATTTATAAATAAAATAAGCAATGCTAAAAAGTTAGCTTTGCTATTAAAAGCTTAGCAGCAAAAAAAACTAGTAAAGTTTTTTAAAAGGTAATAAAATACTTTAATAAAATATAAATTATTATTTAAGCATATATTTTTAATATAAGCTATAATAAAAAAAAAGCTAGCAGTAAAACTAATAGCAAAGTTAAAGCATATAATATTATTATAGCTTATAATAAAAGCAATATTTATAAATATAGCAAAAAATATGCTATTAATATATTTAATAGCAATAGTTTTATTTATTTTAATAAAAAGCGCTAGTAAAGCTTTAGCTATAATAAATACTAATTATAATTATATATTAACTTAGTTTATAAAAAATATAATATTAAATATAAAAATAGTAAATAAGCTTAAGCTATTTAATTTAACTAGCAAAAAAAAAGTAAATAGTAGTTTATATATATTAGCTACTAAAAAAACTAAAAAAAAGCAGGCTTTAGTAGTAGTAATTTCTAACTAAAATAATAATAAAGCAAATAATTAAAATAATAACTTAAATGCTAGTAAAAAAATATTAAATAATAATAATAACTATAAACTTAATAAATTTAATAACTTAAAAAATTTGCTAAAGTATAAAAATAAAATAAATATAGCTAATATGCTAATAAAGCTATAAGATTTAATAAATATATTTAATAGTAATAATATACTTATTTTACTAAAAAATATAAAAAAAAATACTTAAGTTTTAGCAGATATTAAAAGCAAAAATAAAGTAGTTACTAATAGCTTAGCAGCAGATAATATTTAAAACAAAAATAAAAAGATAGCAGTAGCTAAAAGCAAAGCATAAAGTAATACTAAAAGCAAAAGCAAAAAAAAAGCTAAAAAAACTAAAGTTTAGCTTTTTTATTTAATAAATAATTTTTTTTGCTATTTTGCTATTATTACTTTTTTTAGCATAAGCTTTATATTATTTTATAATGCTATAATAAATAAAATTATATTTTTTTTAAACTAGTTTTATAAGTAACTTTAGTAAATTAAAAACTTATTATATTTTAGCATTTAATTTTTAATAGCAAAATATTATATATATTAAAAAAAGGCTAAACTATTTAAAAATAATATTATAATAAACTATATTTTTATAGTAAATATATTTTTTAAAGCAAAAGCTTTTAATAAATAAGTAAAAAGGTTTTATTTAGCTATATAAAAGTATTTTTGCCTACAAATTATTTAAACTAAAAATTAGCTTAAGTTTATATATTTTAAAGCTATTTTTATATTTTATATAAAATTAATATAAATAAATAGCTAAGAAATTATTAAAGCTTTACTAAATAATAACTTTTAAAGCATTAGCAAAAAAAAAAAAAGCGCTATAAATACTATAGCAAAAAAGCTGCAAAAAATAAAAATATAATTATTTTAAGCATATACTTATAAAAGTTTAAGCAAAGCTATATAAAAATATATAAAATATAAAAAATAAAATTGCTATTTAAAATTATAGTTAATAATAAAATATAAAGCTTTAGTAATATAATAATATATAATAATATAAAGCTATATTTTAATTTTATAGCACTTAAAAAAGCATATAAGCAAATAATTATTTAATAAAATAAAATAGTTAATAAAAGCTTATATTAAACTAGCTATTAATGCTAATAGTATATATAATATAAATATAGCATTAAATAATATATATGCTAAATAATATATAATAAAAATATATTAGTTAGCATAAGTAAAGCTAGCTTATAGCTATATTTTATATAGATTATTAAATAAAGCAATAAAATAAAAACTTTTATTAAATAGCATATATAATAGCTATGCTAGCTAGCATAAGTAGTACTTATAATATATTATATATTATATATTATATATTATATATATAATATTTTATATATATAGTTTTTAGCTTTATATATATAAAAATATATATAGTTATTATTTGCGTTTATATTAATAAAATATTTTAAAAAGCTAAATAAATAAATAGTATTTATATTTTTTAGTATAATATATAATATATTATTTAATTTTTAAAGCTAATTTATTTAAGTAGCTAATTATTTAGTTTAACTTTTTGCTAGCAAATATTTTGTTTTTATTATATAGCTATATTTGCAGCTAATAACTTTTAATTTTAAATATAGTATTTAAGCTAGCAAGCTAGCTTTTTTTTCTGCTTTTTTTTTTAAAGCTTTAATATAAGCATATATAGCTTATACTTTATATAGCTTATTTATATAATATATTAGCTTTAATATTAGCTACTAGCTTAAGCTTTTATTTATTTTTGTTAGCTAAAAGCTTTTTTTTATTATATAGTAGCTTTTTATATATTTTTATAATATATTTAGTATTAAATAACTTAATAAAAGCATTAATAAAATAAACATTTTAGCAAAAGTTATAGTAAATATATTTAATTATATTAATATTATAATATATTATTTTTTTAAACTATTTATATATTTGTTTGCTTTAATTATAATAGCTTATAAAAAGCAAGTTTATAAGCTAGCATTAATAGTTTTAACTTTTAGTATTAAAGTTATAACTTATTATTATAATAATATTATTTAGTTTATAAATTTTTATAGCTAAGCAAAAGCAAAAGTAAACTTATAACTTTATAAAGCTTATAAGTAATATAATACTTTTTTTTTAAAAAATATTATCTTAATATATACTTGCTATAAAATTAAAGCAATATAAAACCTTGCAAGCTATATACGTTAACTTTTAGCTTTTTATGCAAGTATTATTTGTTTTATAGCTTGTTTTTACTTATTATATTATATTATATTATAGCTAGGTTAGCTTTAAAGCAGCAGTTGCTAAAAAGCTAGCTTATTTTTTTAAAAAAATAAAAAATAATATATTTAAAATAGCAAATCTGTTTAATATTTATATAATATATTATAAATATATTAAGCGCTTGTTAAACTTATTATAAATAAAAATATTATTGCAAAGCAATATATATACTATAAAATATTTTTATTATAAGTAAATATTATTTAATATAATTAAAGCTGCTTTTAATATTATTTTTTTTATTTTTTTAGCTTATATAGCTAAAAGCGCAATAATAAAAGCTATAATAATTTAATATAGCTATATTTTATAATAAGTTTAGCAGTAATAGTTACTATTAAAAAGCTATAAAGCTAAAATTATTTTGTTAGCATAGCAGTTTTTGCAAGCTTTTAAATATTTATATAAAGCTAAAGTAGTAAGTAAAATATATTAAAAAAAATAACTAAAAAAAATAGCAAGCAGTTAAAAAATTAAATAAAATAAAAAAAATAAAAAAAGTAAGTTAAAAAAAAAAAAAGCTAAATATAATAAAGCTATAAAAAATATAGTAAAAATAATATAGTTAAACAAATAAGTTAAAAAAAAAAAGATATAAAAAAGTTAATAATTTTGCTTAATTTATAAGCTTTAAAGCTAGCAGTAAAGCAGCTTAATTAAAGCAAATATAAAATAGTTTTTATATGCTAAATAATATAATTAATATATTTATAATAAAAATATTAATTTTTATATATTTATTTATATAATAAAAAATTACTTAACTAAAATAAAAGTAATAATTAACTTACTTATTATATAATAAGTTTTTTTTATTTATTTAGCTATAAACTTAAGCAAGCTAAAGCTAATAAAGTTTTTAAATATAAGCTTATGCAATTAATATAAATATAATATTATAGCAGCTATAAAAATAATTTTAGTTTTAGCTTTTTAGCTAGCTTTTTATAAGCTAAACTAATAAAAATCTTAAAATATTATATTAGCAATTAAAATATAAGCAGCAATAAAGCTAGCTATATATATATAAAATATATGCTATATATTATATTTAAAACTTATATTAAATAATATATATATATTAATAGTATAGCTTGCAAGCATAGCTTATATAAAGCAATATATAACTATTTTTATGCTAGCTAATATAAGTTATATAATATTATATATAGTTTTTTAATAACCTTGCTTTAATTTATTTTAATAATAAATATATTTACTATTTTTTATTTATTTATTTAAGTAGTACTTATTATGCTTAATATATATATAATATATATATTAGTTAGTTAGCTTTTAATATTAACTATATTGCTTTAATAGCTTAAGCAAAGCAAATTTAAAAGTTTATTAAAAGCTTACTTATATAATTAAAACAAAGCAATAAATATATAAGTTATAATATAGTTATTTAGTTTATAGCTTTTTATATATTTTATATTTTTTTGCTTGCTTATAATTACTTAGTTTAATATTAATATAATATATATACTATAAGATATTTTTATTATAAGCAAAAGTTAGCTAGTATAATTAAAGTAAGTTTTAATATTTTAGCTTTATTTTTTTAATTTAAGTAGCTAAAAGCTTAGTAATAAAAAACTTATTAAGCTAATGCTTAATATAGCTATGCTAGCAATAGCAGCTGCTATTAAAAAGTTTAAGCTTTTATATAGTTAGTTAAAAATAAGTTAAAAAAAAAAGTAAAAAAAAAAAAGTTAATAGCTTTGCTTAATATACTAGCTATATTATATATAATAGCTTTTTAGTTAGCTTGTTAGCTAGCAGCTTATTAACTTTAGTAATATATAGCTAGTTAGTTTTTTGTATATAATCTTATATAATAATAAATATGCTAGCTATAAATACTAAATATATAGTTATTATGTTATATAATATAAATAACTTATGTTAAATAGCATATGTTATAATATTATAGCTTGCTAGCAAAGCTTATATAAGACTTAATTAGTAGCTATATATATTTTATTATATTTTATTATATTAAATAATATATATTATCTAGCTTATTATAGCTTATTTAAAGTAAGTAAATATATTAGCTATATTATAACTATTTATTTATATTTGCTTATTAATTTAATAGCTTAAAAGTAATAGCGTTAAATAGTTTTAATAAGCTAACTTATTTAATTTAAACAAATATAACAAGTATATTAGTTATTTTATATTTAAATAAGCTAATAAAATATTTTGCTAATTATATTTTTTTATAATTAGTTAATGCTAATTAATTTAATACTTTAGCAAATAATAAACTATAAGCTATTTTATTTAGTATAGCTAATTTTAGCTTTTATATTTTTACTTTATTTTTTTAGTTTTGCTAATTAAAAGCTTAACAATAAAAAACTAAATAATATAATATTAATATATTATATAACTATTATATTATTATTAGCTATTAATAAAACTATATAAAATAAGTACTAATTTAAAACTATAGTATTTTTTTTAAGCTTTTTAGTATATAAGTAAATATTATATAATTAAGTAAATTTAAAAAAAAAAAAAGTATAAAATAAAAAAGGTTAGCAGCTTTATATGCTATGCTAGCTATATTATATAAGTATTTGCTAGCTAGCTACTTTATAGCTTAAATAATATAATATTTTTAAAAAAATAAATTGCTAGCTTATATAATTAAAACTGCAAAAATAAATATATAACTTATATATATATATATATAAAACTTATGCTAAAAAATATAAATAGCTATAAAACTTATGCTAGATAGCATATATTTTAGTAATTTAGCTTGCTAGCATAACTTTTATAGCTTGCTAACATAAGCTTTGCTATAATATAGCAGGTTAAAAAAAAATATTTAAGCATAAAAATAAAAAATTTTATTAATGCTTTAAAACCTTTTTAATAAAAAGCTTTGCAAAATATATTGCTTGCTAGCTTATAACTTATGCTATAGCTAAATATTGCTGCTTTATAGCTGCTATATAGTTATTAATATTATAAAAGTTTAGCAAAATTTGTTTTTATTACTAAATATTTAGCTTTTTAAAATATAACTTATTATATAGCCTTTTAAAATAATAAATATGCTATTTATTTTATATTTATATTATATATATATTTTATTTATTTTATAGTTATTTTATAAGTTAATTTTTAGTTATTTAATATTTTAGCTAATATAAGCTATAGTTTATTTTGCTTAATATATTTTAATTTAGTTATAATAACTATATTTTAACTTTAATATTAAAGTAATTAAAAGCTTAGTAGTAAAAAACCTAATAATAAAAAATTTAATAATAATATAATATAAATATATTATGCAATTATTTTAATAATATTAGCTAAGTAAAAAATTTAAGCTTTTATATAATTAAAAGCAAAAAAGTTAAAAAAAAAAAATAAAAAATAAAAAGTAAATAGCTAAAAAAATATATACTTTTAAAGCTATAATATATTTACTTATATATATAATTAATTTATAAATAAAAAAGCTAGTAATATTATATAAATATATTCTATAAATATTTTAGCAGCAAAAGCTTTTGCTAAAATATATTAAGCAAAATAAATAGCTAAAGCATTAAATGCTTTTAAAGCTTAAAAAATACCTTTTATATTAAACTATAAGCAAAAAAGCTAATAGTATAACATAAGTATATTATATAAATATTTTAGCAGCAAAAGCTTTTGCTAAAATATATTAAGTAAAAAATATATTAAAGCTATAGCAAATATTATAATGCTTTAAATAATTAAATAGTTATAATATAATTAAGTAATAATGCTAGCTATTATATATTTATATCTTTAATTATATTATATTTATTATATGCTTATTTAAAAGCTAAATATTATTTATTTTAAATATATAACTTTATATATAGCAGTTTATATTTTAATTATTAAAAGATTATAACTATTATAGTTATATTTAGTTTTTATGTTTTTATTTTAACTTTTTTTATAGCTTTTTAGTAAGTAGCTAAACTGCTAAGTAAAGCAAACGCTTTAAAAGCTATAAAATATTAATATATAAAATTAAAACAAAAATAATAAGTATATAATATATATATAATATATAAAACTTATGCTAAATAGTAAATATATAACTTATATTAAGTAGTATATATTATAATAGCAAAGCTTGCTATTATAGCTTTTATTAAGCTAAATAAGTAGCATTATATATTATATTATATTTTTTTGCGCTAAATAGTATAAGTTATATAGCTTGCTATCTTTTTTTTAAAAATAGCAAGCATGCTAGCTATTATATATTTATTTATTTTTTTTAAAATATTTGTTTAATAATATAAGCATAGCAAAACTATATTAGTTTTAAAATATTAACTTATATAATTAATAAAAGCATAGTATATATATTTGCTATTATATATTTATGCTTTTTTAAATATTATATTTATAAAATATTTATTGCTTTAGTTAACTTTTATTTAATTAATAAAGCTAGCAATATATATATAGCTAGCATTTTTATTATAAGAAAATATTAGCTAATATAGCTAAAATTAGCTTTTATATTTTTATTTTATTTTTTTAACTTAAGTAGTTAAAAGTTTAAATATAATAAACTTAATAATATATTATAAATATTTTATATAACTAGTTTAATAATAATAGCTGCTAGTAAAATGTTAGCAAAGCAAAACTTATATAGCTAATATAGCAGCTATTATAAGCTTTTTTATAATTAAAAAAGTATATATTAAAAAAAAAAAAAATAAAGAAAATAAAGTTTACTGCTTTGCTTAATAAGCTAGCTATATTATAAAATAAAGCTTTAAAAAGCAATTTAATAGCTTAAGCTTAGCAAAGCTTATTAGATTTTTATATGCTATTACAATAATAAGCATGCTATATATATAAAATATTTATATTATAATATATATATAATTTATATTAAATAATATAAGTTATTTAAAAATAGCTTGCTAGCATAACATTTATAGCTTTATAAATTATATTATATATTTTTATGCTAGGTAATATAAGTTATATATTTTGTAATCTTTTATTTTATAATAATAAATATGCTATATATTTTATATTTATTTATTTTTTTTTAGCTATTAATATAGTAGTTAATAAATTATAAAACTATAAAAGTTTTTAAATGCTAACTTATAATATTAAAATAAAAGCAATAAATATAAAAGCTATTATATATTTATATTAACTTTTATATTATATTTATTATATATTTGTTTTATTTATTAATATTTATTTAATAAAAGTAAATATAATATATATACTGCAAAATATAGCTAATATAATAAAATGTTAGCTAGCTTAATTAAAGTTAACCTTTATATTTTTATGCTATTTTTTTAGCTAAAAAAAAATTAAAAGCCTAGTAATAGCAGATCTGCTAAAGCAATATAAATATATTATATAATTAGTTTAATAGCAATAGCTGCTAATAAAAAGTTAGCAAAGCAAAACTAATATAGCTAATATAGCAGCTATTACAAGCTTTTATATAATTAAAAAAAAGTAAGTTTAAAAAAAAAATATTAAAAAAAGAAAGTTTATAGCTTAGCTTAATATGCTAGCTATATTATTTATATTTTTATTTTAATATTGCCTTATTATTTAAAACAAAAAAAAGCTTATTAAGTTTTTATATGCTATTATATATAATATAATATATATTATTTATATATAAAACTTATATTAGCTAATATATATTATATTAGTAAAGCTTACTAACATAGCTATTATAAAGCTATATAAGTAACACTATATATTATATTATATATTTTTACGCTAGGTAATATAAGTTATAATAGTTACTATTTTTTATTTATATTAATTATTAAGTTAGTTTTTTTTTATTTATTTATTTATTTTTTGCTATTAATTTATTAATAAAAACTTTATATATATATAAAAGTTTTTAAATATTTATTTATATAACTAAAATAAAAGCAGTAAATATATTAGTTATAACATGCTTATATTTTTTTATAGTACTTTGTTTATATTATATTTATTATTTTAATTTTTATATAATTGTTTAATATAAGCATTATATTTATATAGCTAAGCATTTTATTAATAAGGAAATATATGCTAGCATAGCTTAAGTTAGTTTTTATTTTTTTATTTTGTTAAAAAAAAATATTAGCTAATATAATTAATGTTAGCTTTTATATTTTTGTTTTATTTTTTTAACTTATATAATTAAAAGCCTAATAGTAAAAAACTTAATAATATAATAAAAATATATTATATAACTATATTAATAGTAATAATTAAGCTATTATAAGTTTATGCTTTTAGTTATATTATGCTTATTTTAATTTAGTTTATTATATTATATACTATTTATTTATAATTTATAACTACATATATACTGCTATAAATCTTTTTATAAGAAAATATTAACTAGCATATTAAATATAGTTTCTGTTTTTTTATTTTGTTTTTTTAACTTAAGCTATTAAAAGCTTAATAATAAAAGACTTAATAGCATAACATAAGTATGTTATGCAACTAGTTTAATAGTAGTAGCTGCTAGTCTCTGTTTTTTTATAAGGAAATATTAACTAGCGTAGTTTTTTTGTCCCTTTATAAGGAAATATTAGCTAGCGCGGTTAAGTGCGGTTTCTGTTTTTTTATTTTCTTATAAGGAAATATTAGCTGCTGCAGTTCTTTTGTCCTTTTATAAGAAAGTAGCAACTAGCGTAGTTAAATATAGTTTTTGTTTTTTTGTTTTTTTATAAGGAAATATTAGCTAGCATAATTAGGTGTAGTTTTTGTTTTTTTGTTTTTTTATAAAGAAGTAGCAACTAGTGCAGTTAAGTATAGTTTCTGTTTTTTTATCTTATTTTTTTTGCTTAAGCAATTAAAAGCCTAATAGTAAAAAACCTGATAGCATAGCGTAGGTATATTGCGTAACTAGTCTAGCAGCAGTAGCTACTAGTTTTAGTTTTATTATAAGAAAATATTAGCTAATATAATTCTTTTGTTTTTTTATAAGGAAATATTAACTAATACGGTCCTTTTATTTCCTTATAAGGAAATATTAACTAGTATAGTCTTTTTATTTCTTTATAAAAAAATATTAACTAGTGTAGTCTTTTTGTTTCCTTATAAAAAAATATTAGCTAGCGCAGTTAAATATAGTTTTTATTTTCTAGTTTTATTATAAGAAAATATTAGCTAGTATAGTTAGATATAGTTTTTGTTTTTTTATCTTTTTATAAAAAAATATTAGCTAGCGTAATTAAATATAGTTTCTATTTTTTTATTTTTTTATAAAGAAATATTAGCTGCTATAATTCTTTTGTTTTTTTATAAAAAAGTAGCAACTAGCGTAATTAAATATAGTTTTTATTTTCTTGTTTTTTTATAAGAAAATATTAGCTAGTATAGTTAAATATAGTTTTTATTTCTTTATTTTTTTATAAGGAAATATTAGCTGCTATAGTTTTTTTATTTTTTTATAAAAAAGCAGCAACTAGCGCAATTAAATATAGTTTCTGTTTTTTTATTTTATTTTTTTAATTTAAGCTATTAAAAGCTTAATAGTAAAAAATTTAATAGTATAGCATAAATATATTATATAATTAGTTTAATAGTAGTAGCTGCTAGTTTTAGTTTTTTTATAAAGAAATATTAGCTAGTATAGTTAAATATAGTTTTTATTTTTTTATTTTATTTTTTTAACTTAAGCTATTAAAAGCTTAATAGTAAAAAATTTAATAATATAGCATAAATATATTATATAACTAGTTTAATAGCAGTAGCTACTAGTTTTAATTTTTTTATAAAAAAATATTAACTAGTATAGTTTTTTTGTTTTTTTATAAAAAAATATTAGCTAATATAATTAAATATAGTTTTTATTTTTTTATTTTTTTATAAAGAAGTAGCAACTAGTATAATTAAATATAATTTTTATTTTTTTATTTTATTTTTTTTGCTTAAGTAATTAAAAGCTTAATAGTAAAAAACTTAATAATATAGTATAAATATATTGCGTAAATATTTTAGCAGCAAAAGCTTTTGCTAAAATATATTAAGCAAAAAATATATTAAAACTATAGCAAATATTATAATGCTTTAAATAATTAAGTAATTATAATATA
Source organism: Xylariales sp. No.14919 (assembly GCA_002003505.1). Lineage (NCBI taxonomy): Eukaryota > Fungi > Ascomycota > Sordariomycetes > Xylariales > Xylariales sp. No.14919. Next base: position 18,763 of record BDMC01000047.1, read on the forward strand.
ATTAAAAAATAATGCTAGCTATTATATATTTATATTTTTAATTATATTATATTTATTATATGTTTATTTTTATTTTAAGTATTATTTATTTTATATATATAGCTAAATATATGCTATTATATATTTTAGCTATTAGAAAATATTACTTAATATAATTAATATTTTCTTTTATATTTTTATTTTATGCTTTTAATAGCTTTTTAGCAATTAGCTAAGCAGCTAAAGTAAATAAATGCTTTTAAAGCTATAAAATGCTAATATATATAATAAAAACAAAAATAATAAGTATATAATATATATATATTATATAAAACTTATATAAAATAATATATATAAAACTTATGCTAAGCAATATATATTATAATATTAAAGTTTACTAGTATAGCTATATAATAAGCACTTTAAATAATATTATATTTTTTTGCGCTAAATAATATAAGTTATATAACTTATAATTTTTTTTTTTTTAAAATAGCAAGCATTATAGCTATTTTATATTTTTTTATTTTTTTAATAAAATATTAATTTAATAACTTAAATATAGCATACTATAAAAGCTTTTATTTATTAATTTATATAATTAAAATAAAAGCAGTAAATATATTAGTAATTATATATTTATATTTAGTTTAATATAACATTTATATAATATTTATTTTTTAAGTTAATATTTATTTATTTATAATAAATATAATATATATATAGCTAAATATTTTTATTTTATAAAAATATTAGCTATTATAATTAATGCTAGTTTTTATATTTTTATTGCATTTTTTTAGCTTAAGTAATAAAAAGCTTAATAATAAAAAACTTAATAGTATAGCTTAAATATTTTATATAAATATGCTAAATATAAAAGCTATTAGCTAAAGATTAGCAAAGCAATGCTAGTATAGCTAGTAAAGCTAATATAAAAGCTATTATAAGCTTTTATATTTTTAAAAAAATATATTTTAAAAAAAAAATAATAAATAAAAAAAAGTTAACTATTTTGCTTAATATATTAGCTATAATATATAATAAAGCTTTATAAAATAACTTATTATTTTAACTAATTTAAAGTTTATTATATTTTTTTATATTATTATTTATAATAAACTGTTTATTATATATATATAAAACTTATATTAAGCAGCATAAATTATTTTAATATAGCTTGCTAGCATAGTTTTTATAGCTTGCTAGCATAGCTTTTATAGCTTAATAAATTATATTATATATTTTTATATTAAATAATATATATTATATATTTAAAAATCTTTTTTTTTATAACTATAAATATATTATATACTTTTTATTTATATATTTTTTTAGCTATTAGTTTAATAATATAAGCATAGCAAAACTATTAAAGTTTAAAAATGCTAACTTATTTATTAAAACAAAAGTAATATAAATATTAACTATTGCTTTATTATATTATTATTATATTTTATTTATAATATATTAATTTTTTTTTTATTACCTGCAAAATTAATATATAAATAATATATATATAATAAATTATTTTTTTATAAAAAAATCTTAGTTAATATAATTAATAATAGTTTTTATTTTTTTATTTAATTATAACAAAATATTAGCTAATATAATTAAAGTTAGTTTTAGTTTTTTTGTTTTTTTATAAAGAAATATTAGCTAGTATAGCTTATATTAGTTTTTATATTTTTATAGTATTTTTTTAACTTAAGTAATTAAAAGCTTAAATAATAAAAAACTTAATAATATAGTATAAATACTTTATATAACTAATATAATAAAAATAACTGCTAAAAAAAAGTTAATAAAGTAAAAGCTATATAGCTAAAATAATAGCTATTATAAGCTTTTTTATTATTAAAAAAATATAAGTTATAAAAAAATAAATAAAGTTAATATAGTTTGCTATAATGCTTAATATATTAACTATATTATAAAAAATATGCTTAATATATAAATAGCTTATATTATAGTATATATAAAACTTATGCTAAGCAATATATATTATTTTAGTATAGCTTGCTAGCATAAGTTTTATAGCTTGCTAGCTAAGCTATAGTAAGGTTATAATAGTAGCTTTATATATTTTGCTATATATTTTTATGCTAGATAATATAAGTTATATAGCTTACTAATACGTTTTTAATAAAGTGGTAAGGTAAAACTTAACAAAGGTTTAAGCTAGGTTTTTTTAAATAAACCTGGCTGCATAGCAGCCTAGCTAGGTCTTTTATATAATAGCGCTTAATAATATAATTATTTTATATTGCTTGCATATAATAACTTACTATAAATATTATATTTTAAATATACTTTTATATATTTATATTATAATTTAAATATTAATATAAAACAAATAAATAATAATAAATATATAATTAATATTATAAATTATATTTTAATTAAAGTTTTTCTTAATTGCTTATTTGTTATATATTTTATATTTAACTTTATTTTATTTATAACTTTAATTTATTTATAATTTTAGCTAATAATTAACTTAAACTTATTATTAACTTTAATTAATAGTTAATTTTAACTTGTTTATAACTTTAACTAATAGTTAACTTTAACTAATAGTTAACTTTAATTAATAGCTAATTTTAACTTATTTATAACTTTAATTAATAGCTAACTTTAATTAATAGCTAATTTTAACTAATAGCTAACTTTAACTTATTATTAACTTTAATTAATAGCTAACTTTAATTTATTGCTAACTTTAATTAATAGCTAACTTTAATTTATAACTTTAATTTATTTTTTACTTTAATTAACTTTAAGTTATATAATATATACTTAATAATAATATTATATAAAAAATAATTATATTAATTATAAGTATTATATTTAGTTTTTTATATAAAATTTTATTTTTAATTAATTTATTTATATTTTAAAATAAATTAATTAATATATTAAATTATTAATTAATTTGTTTTAAATAATAAGTTTACGTAAAAGCAACTATTTAATTATAATATAACCTTTTAATTAATTTAAAATAAATCGATTTAAAAATATTAATTAAAGCAACTATTTAATTATAATATAACCTTTTAATTAATTTAAAATAAATTAATTTAAAAATACTAGTTAAAAATATTAGTTAGCTTTTTATTATGTTTTTTATAAAGTAGTAAAGTAAAACCTATTAAATATTTAAGCTAGGTTTTTTTAAATTAACTTAGCTGTAAAAAGGCTTAGCCTTGTCTTTTATATAATCTGGCCGCGTATAGCCGCGTGCATGCGATTAAAGCCGCAGGCCTGCAATTGCAGGGATAGCGAGACGATTGCAGGGATAGCGACACGGAATAGCATAAGCTGATTGGCTGCAGCCAGGCCCTGCGGGGCCTTGCAGGGATACCGACACGAAATAATGCGAATTTTCTCTAAGTCAGTTGTTTAAACCGAAGGTTCACCCTAACCCGGTATATTGTAGTGGGTTCGTGCACTTAAAGAGTTGCTCGTCGAACGCCTAGGCAGGCGGAGGAATGTCGCGGCTCAGGCAAACCCAAATGCATTGCCAGGGACAGATAATCCAACGGTGATGATGTGAAACATATGGTAGTGGACCCTGATGAGGAGGTGGTTGGAAGAACTCAAGATTCATCAGGGAGGCAACATAAGGGGACAAGGTTCCTTATGTCCGACGGCTTGCACTTGACACTTATTCCCGGAACTATCAGCATTAGATAAAAAGAAACAAACATTCAAAGCCAGTGATTAAAGAGTTGCCAGATTTATAGTATCCTTAGTAGGTTCTCTATTTAACATCAAGTCTCGTGTCTCTGCAAAGTAAACTCTTTATCTCACTTGGCGGATACATAGCTACCTCGTTAGGTACGTTTCTATTTAGTCGATCATGACATGATTCTGATGTGTACAGCCAAAGATGGGAGTCCCTTAATCATCTTTTCGAGGAACTGTTCGGCGCGGCCAACCCGATACAAGTGAAAAGCGTGCAATCAAGAGCGATAGCCCTGTTACCAAAAGACAAAGGGCCAACCGTCCAGGTTCTTAATCGAATAATCCCGGACCCTCCTCTGCCCATACTCAGCCCAGATCGCCACACCCGCCACAGGGCCCCCAAGCTATCCGAAGAACCAGCGAAGACCTCCGGCCGTACTCGCCCTGCCATGTAATCCCAAACCTCTTAATCTCCCAACCCCACTGTCATAATCTTAATGTAGGTGTGTAATGAACACTTGTTGTTGCGCAGAGAGCCTGTACTAACTATGCTCATATTTATTGCTATATACAAAACACCTCTTTGTTCTAGGGGTGTGACACTCCCAGGCTATCCGTGCCTACCAACCTACTTTCCGTCTCGCCCGGCCATCCCGTACAGGTCCCATAGGGCCAAATAGTTCTATACAGTTCGTAATGTCACACGTGGCCCCACCTCCGCCGCCCTAGATCCGAGCGAGTCAATTCAGACAGGCATACATCGAGCATTCGAAGTCATGTTCCGATCTCCAAACGTGAACAGTCATTTTATTCTTCAAGGCCATCGGTTTCGCCCGTGGTGGTTTTAGTCACGGTTACGTGATCCCGTTTACGATCGGGGATACTACATATTAAGCTGCGCGACGCTACATAGTTGCTGCAAAAGCATACGGGACAGATCCGTACGCCGCATCTCTTGCGGACTGCATTTTAGATACTAGAACCGTGAAGACCATAAGTGTTACTTCTTGTACAATACATTTAAACAGGAGAACAGCACTAGGCTTAATCTGCTAAAATAGATTTCAACAGCTCGCTCCCGAATATAACGGCAGGCAGAATCTATAGAGCGGAACATAATGGTCAGGCAGTGCATCGACCCCAACCATTTTAAAGTAACCGAAAACCGGTCTCGACGTCACATCTTCGACAGCCCCTAAGTGACAAATGGCGACCTACTTGTTTAAGGAGCTTCCATATTTATTGAATCTATATTTAACACACGTGTACCCCAACCAGCCGAGGCCACTACCCATCCTGGGACGCGGTACCTACGCTCGCATGGCAACACAGGACCAGGGCGGTGACTACGTGGTCAGGAAATTCTAGTGTTGTAAATCGATAGAATAGGGTTGTCGCAGAAGCGTATTATATAGGTTCGGAAGATCCCGTTGTCAGGCGAGCACACGTAATACCTCAAGCAGGTCGCCGAGGTTCAATATTCTCCGCCCGCCGAAGGTAAGCCCTACTTGATGCTAAGATAGTCATGTGCCAACTTAGAATATTGTGGCAAGGCATATTTATGAAGAGGGCAGGACCAGGAGCTCGTTCAGGAAAAAAGGAGAGAACAATGACATTGATATAGCCAAGATTACCATCTAGCACGCATTGCCCATATACCATGCTCGCCATGCTCACCGTCTCGCCATTTTACGCTGTGATATTACAACATCACGAACTAGTCGTTTAAAGTCGATACTAACTAAACCTCCATATCGCAAACCTGGTAGAAATCGTCGTCAGGGAGCGGCACAATTCCGACAGCGTCAGACGCAATGCCCGCTATTCAAAGCAGCCAGTTTCCCCTGCGTGACCATCATCGTGATCATGGAATGGGCGGGGATGGCTATACTACAGTCCCCCAGAAACCTACATCATCGGATGGGAACCAGTCTGACATGAACCGAAGCCTAGAGAGAGATAGGTCCTACTACAAACCCACCGCATTGAGATGGCCGTTCCTGACAGTATTATTATGCATTATCATCACGGCGCTCTTAGTCCTGATATATGGTATTTGCACTCTGCCTAGAATAGAAGGCCGTTCGATACAGCCTTCGGGAGGCGTCGAGGCAAGAGGGCTTGATATCTTGACTAGGTCTCCATCTGCGAGCGCGAAACAGACAAAACCTGCGCAGGAGTTCACTCTGCCGTCACAGGTCGGCCCGACGGAAAACTTGGCCAGGACAGCAACTCCCATTCCTGAAAGTACCATTTCGACTACCTCGACCGATGCCGTGGGGCCTGGAGACTATGGCCATGTTGGCTACCAAACGGTCACCACAACGGCCACGGAGATAGCTACGCAGATCGTTACCGTGACGCTTACGATGACAATCACAGATACTGCTACCGGAACGATTATTACTACAGGAGGTTACGGCGAAATTGGTTACCAAACCATCACAGAGTTAATCACAGAGACGGCCACGGAGGCGGCTACAGAGACTATCAGAATCACAGAGATAATAATAGGCACCACCACAGAGACAGTTTTCACCGCCCCTCCCCAACCCTCTTCTTTATCAAAGCCGACGGGCGGCCGCGGCGACGTCGAAGTCATAACAGTCACAAATCCAGCAGCCTCTGCTGCGTTTTCTACACCACGAAGAGATCCCACCGACTCTAGCAACGAGGATCCCGTGGCCGCAGGTTCTCTCACTTCTCATGTATTCACCACTTCGAGCCCAGCTGCCGATTTTGGTGGTTCTGATCACGAAACCACCGCAGAGTCAAGCTCTTCCGTGCCACTCCCAAATCTGTCCGGCGAATGGATTCAATTCCAAGGGAGCCCTGTTGCAACCGACGCGAAAACAAAGTCCACTGAAAGGCCCGAATCGAACACGATCACCACTCGTTCTGGGATCAGCGAGATGACAGCCATCACGGAATATTTGCTCTACGACACGACGGGCGAGGCAACTGGCATCGAGACGATTATAAACCCGCACATAACGGAAATTGGAGTTGTTATAACCGATGCGCGAGGCTCGCCGATCACGACGTCTACCGCTCGAGCTTTTGTGCTCGCTACTCCAGTAGAGAGTAGTTTCGATGGTTTGGGAAATCACATCATAACTCTTGGGGTGACTACTTTAACGGATGCGAATGGCTCCCCGACTGCAACATTAACAGTGTCTCCCGACCCCATCACGACATTAGCGACAGCTACGTTGGCGAACGCTGCGGGCCAACCTATATCTACGTCCGTTTGGACTGCCCTGATCACACCTACACTTTCGGTAGAGACCGATAGCCGAGGGGTCCCAACAGCAACTATTGCTAGCTATCCGATCCCTCCGACAACTAAAACCATAGTATACTACATCAGCCTCGGCCAGTATTTTGTCGGCATGTTCTTACCTACCATCGTCGCAAGTGGTATCGCGATATTGGTGCGAACCCTTAGTACAACCGCCAAGATCTTTCAACCGTGGCACGCACTCACTCGTGATCACGGTACTTTCGGCCGCGATTCGCTTTGCCTCCAGACTGGTGGTTGGCAGTCCATCGTCGCGAGCGTGCGGTCCTTATTGGATGGGCAAGCCGTTACGTTCTTCACCAATATTCTCCTGGTATCGTCGGCGGTACTAGTTCCCCTCTCGGCCGAGACTATTGCCCTAGATCTCAGAGGGGACGGGTGTAAAACGGGGAGTAGGAATTGCGCCTGGGTTCTCAGCGCCTCTCTACCCGCCTCCAAGGCTACGATTACGCTCTTGGTCCTCATGAGTGTTATGATAGTTTTACTCTTGGTGTTGCTGGGGAGGTGGAGCCTAGGAGTTTATACAAACCCTCGGAGCATCTCCACACTCGCCTCGCTCTCCTCGAACAATGAAGTCCAACAACTCGTTACGGGCTCGAGTAACCCGTTGAGTAAACACGACAAAAGCCTTATAGCAGGCCGCAGATTCAAGTTGGGACACTCTCAGCACATCCATGGAAGAAGAGAATACGGTGTTATACCGTTCGGTGGCTCAAACGACTCCGAGTCTCGAGGTCATGAGAGGGGCAGCAGTATCGTCACACCCGATACACGCCAGGACAATAAACCATCGAAAAATCGGCACACCATGCCCTTTTTCATGTTACGCTATCTCGGAAGGTTCTCTCTACTGTTTATGATCTGCGGTGTGCTAGTTCTGATCATATACTATTCTCAGACCGGTGGGAACACGGCCTTTGAGAGGTTTCTTGATAGCAATTCCTTTGGCGTGCGATTTCTCTTCACAAGCTTCGGCGTTATAATTAGCTTCATGTGGTCTTCGTTCTTCGACGGTAAGTAATTGCCTAATAATGCTTAGCGCATTATCAGCGTCGATTGACATTCTAACGCTATCTAGGTGTTGCGATCCTAAGTCCATACCAGCTCTTGGCTCACAGGCCCCGGATTGCAAGCCGGTCTATTCTCTTGGCACCACCGACAAACGCCTTCTCGGGGCTCTGGTATGCGGTCCGTACTCGTCATGTTTTCATTGGCTTCATATCGTTAGCTTCGGCCTTGTCCGAGTTCCTCGGCATCTTCTTAAGCAATGTTCCTTTTCAAGTTACGCAAACATATCTGGTTTTTCAAGTCAGCCTTACGGCGGCTGTCGGTATTTTATCCTTTATGGCTCTTGTAATATTTATGTCCTTCTTCGTTAAGTGGCCGTATATGCCGGCCGACCCAAGTACTATTGCTGGCGCTATGTACTATGTATGCGACTCACCCATGCTCGATAATTTCGAGGGCATGAGCATGCTAAAGAGAAGGGAAAGAGACCGCATGGTTACAGAATTGTCTTTACATTACGAGTTTGGTGAAACAAAGGGAATCTCAGGTGAGGTTCGGACAATCGTCAAGACTTCCGACACAGATAGTTCGACGCCATGAAACGGACAAAGTCCCGCGTGTCCACGGTTCAATACCGGTCACGTCAGATACCAAGGACACGACGCGCTTCTATGAAGGGCGATATATGAGGCCACTCGATGTAGAGATGAGGAGATCATGTGATTTATGCAAGGAGAGCAGTACGTAGGTCCTGAATTGATACAGAGGCAGCCACACCTAGCTCAGGGTTCTGCCAGTAAGGCATCATTTATTCTCTGTGTCTGGAGGCAGCGAAGCATGTACAACTCTCGGAGGCCCCGTCGCGAATACAGCACTCGTGGGGGGAAATGTGAGGTTGGCGATGGAGTCAAGGCCGAGGGTAGACTGATTTTTAGTGCTTTTACGCGCAATCGTTCAGTTCGTGGACGGTTACTCTAACGCAAAAACTGAGGTTGTGCAATACAATTACTGGATTAACTTCACGGCGCTGTGCGATTTCCACGCAGCCTTGCCCATGTATCCCGAGGATAAAAATATTCCCTCGCGCGCCTCTCTTTTCTACATAGTGGTGGGTTAGTTGCTCGCATCCAATATATATCTTTGGATAATATAGCGGACGCGCTCGTCAGTCTCCCTAGCAGTGTTATTATAGGTTCTCGAGACAACGGCGTTACGAGTCGTTTCAAGCAGCTCGTCTAACGCTGGCCTATTTGCGGGATCTGCTGCTAGACACCGCGTAACGAGCAACCGCAGATCATTACCTAGTGGAAGGCTCTCATTGCGTATGGCATCTTGGGCTTGGTCGTGCGATAACTGACGATCTCTGACAATAATACGCGCCATATTCTACCGATCCGGCGTTAGCAACAGGCTTTCGAAATTAGATCCAGATGTATTCGCGATTGGCTTGGGATCCATACTCACCAGTCCTATATCGAGAACATTTGCATTTATACCCATATTTCTCACACTTTGTGGCCTCCGACTATAGAAACGTTAGACAGTGGCCTTGTTGGTGATCAAAAGAGACCAGAGTGCACTGACTATATCTGCAGTTGGAGCTCGCCGTCGAAATCCCTCAGAGCCGCTCTACTTGGTCTCTCTTCAAATGTCACAAGCGCAGAATTATCAAAGTCTATCAACTTCAGTATTGGAACGAATACGTGCTCATCCCGGTCCCTCAAAGAGCCGAACAACACTTAATAAAGAGGTTAGCGATGTCCTATGTATCAAGGCAGATTGCGCGATTCGGTTAGGCGTCGTATAGGATTAATAGTACTAACTATTCTCATCGTGCATATCCCAGTGGGAAAGAGCTAAAGGCGCGACATTAGGCTTAGGTTCTTCTTCTCGTCCCTCCTCGGGCGGCCAAGCCATGGCCACAGAAGCCCGTGTTACTGTATTTCGGTCAGGATATAAAGCCTACATAGTATAGCACGATTCTCCGAATATAAAAGCGATGAACGGCAGCAACAGGGCTGACTATCCGTGATTCCAGATGCTATAACTCACAGCAGAGGAACAGACTCCAAAGTATACGGTTTGGCAATACAATGTTTGATGTTCTCCGGAGAAATTGATATAGTGACCCGTTTTCCAAATGCTCGAGAATGATAAAAACTCTGTCGAGCCCGGTTAACCCCGCGTTAGGACCGTCCCGTATAGAAAGGACGTCCACGACATGTTTCGCGTGTTTAAGGACCTATAGTCGCAGAATGGGCCAACCGTTAGCGTGTCCCCTATATATTGTAGTAGACGAGCCGCAAGTCTACTTCCTCGGCCCAGAGTCGACGAGTTAAATCCGGCTGTTGTACTTACCCCTAGCCATTTAATTTCATTTTTCACACCCCCAATCGTCTCCTCCTCATCATCAGCAGGATACTTGAGAACAATTTTGCGTGTTCTTCCAGCCGCGATTGTCTCTTCAAAGCAGGATAGTTTGCCTGTGGCACCACTAGGGAAATTCCTTATGAACCGAAATCGCGGATCGTTTCTAAAGAATCGTTCCAATTTTCGTCCTAGCTCTATAACATCTTGCGAACTCATTTTAGGGGATTATAGAGATACGGCCTGCGGCAGCAAGGATCGTCGCAAGCCAGAAACGTGATAAAGTAGTGCTCCCAAGATGTACATTTAAGCACTCCAGGCCGGGTCTTTGTCTAGTACCTCGGAAATCCGACAAGCACAGCTGTTTCCGGCCGCTTTGTTAGACGGGTCACGAGGATTAAAATGCGGATTGTATCATTGGGTTCGATTGAGGAGACCGCACGGAAAATGGTCACAAATTAATTGAGACTGATAAAAACATAACATATGAACTGTCCTTGATTTCATGTTTCGGCGGTCGTCATAATCGTCGGTATAGGGGTGCAATGAACACTCGTTGCGCGGAGAGCCCACACCGTTTATGCTGGGTGTCATTACTGAGCGTGGCAGTGGTAGGCAAGGCGACCCCATCTTAAAATAACCTCTAAATCCCGCTATCCAAGAATTATCTCGCACGACACAGCGTCGTATTTGGTTTCGGGTATAGCACTCGTTCGGGTAAATGCCCGAATCCAACACGAGCATGTCAATTTATCAGATAAGGAAGTCCCTCGGGATGTGGCGAAGGGACAGCGACTGACCACAATCCTCACTATTCAGCCGTCGCTTGACACGTTGAGACATCAGAGTCACGAGCAAGATGCAATGGTCGTCGCTTGTGAACCGGGCCTGGCCCTTGAGTGCAATCATTACGAGAACTCTCGCAGCCAAACTTCTAGGGCCTAACGCCGACTCGTTCGCCTGCAAACTCGCGGCGGACCAAAATGTCTATCTGAGTGCTGGGTTTGGCTACGAATTGAACTGCGCGCCGAGCGTCGGTACTCTCAGCGCGTTCATGATATTTGTGGACTTCCCAGACCAGGGCGCCGACGAGGGCACGCCGGAAGTCCTGCGCAACTTCTTCCTCCCAAGTGCGGCAGACTGGTATGATAGGGCGTCTTATGGCGCATTAGGTCTGTCGGTGACGGCTGATACCTCGCGCTTTTACCGTATGCCCTCCACCGCCGCCAGCTACAACTGGGAGCGCGGCCTTACAGCCGAGCAGCACCAGCACTACATTCAGGATGCCCTCGCCGCGTATAACGCCCCGATCCCCCCTGTGGATGTCCTGTACATTGTGCCGACCGCAAATGCGACCGCTATAACCTATAGCCCGACGTTTATGGGCGACGTGACGACGCGCGACGGCACGTACGTCGCAAAGAAGTCGGTCACTTTTGGATATGACGGTTATAGGACTTGGGGGTCTCTTGTCCTGAACCACGAGACAGGCCACACCATGTGTTTGCCCGATTATTATCCATTTAACGGCAGCGCGACAGGACTCTTCATCGGAGGTTGGGACTTGATGGGGCTTATCAGCGGGCCAAGCCCAGATTACTTCGCATGGGACAAGTGGCGGCTTGGCTGGCTTAGCGATGATCAAGTTGATTGTGTGGCCGAGGCTGGACAGACTGCCCACGTCTTGTCGCCGTTGGAGGCCCCCGGCGGGAAAAAGGCTGTCGTGGTAAAACACAATGATACCAGCGTGCTAGTCGCTGAGCTGCGGTCGCCGATAGGCGTTGACTCGGCGTCGTGTGCGACGGGTATTCTTCTATACACTGTCTCGACTACGGTTGCGACCGGAGAGGGCCCCGTGAGGGTCTTGGACGCGACACCCGGCTCCGGAGGATGTGCAGGCGATGAGCTTGACGACGCCACGCTGACAGTTGATGGTGTAAGTTCGTACACCCACGCGGAGTGGCATGTCAAAATTGCAGTAGTAGGAAGGGTTGGAGAGGACTACGAGATCAGGGTGACTGTCGCATAGTAGCTCGATTACGGAAGACGGCTTATACGCCCGTAGCCTTATTCCTGCTCACGGGTCACGTCGTCTTCAAGTACGACCATGTCTGAGCCACTGCTCGGGGAGATACTCTAATCGGCGAGGGCACGATTTGTCATGGAAAGAAGGCCCAGCGCGACTAGTGCAAGACAGGGCGGGGCGATACGCGTATTCCGGGACCCCACAGATCGCGACGGTGACGGAGATTCTAGGGTTTCGTTCAGGGTTCTGTCCAGGGATGATAAATTAAGCTTCAAATGGCTAGGGCAACCCGACGATGTGGCTCCATGGGTCGTGGGCCTTTCATTCGTAATCAATCCTTCTAGTAGTGTATTGGTAATAAATACTGGACTTAGGAAAACGATATCTTTCTTAACACCGCCGCCCGCGCCTATGACGGGCGACACGACTTTACACACGAAATGCGTCTTCGTTCGACACTTACAAGGCCGGAGGATTCAATGCCATCTTGTTAATGTTTTAGTCTACAGTTTTCCTTATCTCCGCAGTTTCTAGCTATAGTCGTCCGTCCGAAGATGTAGTCGAACGAGTTTAAAAGGAGATGTTAGCTGCTCCGAAGTCTTTTCTTTCCACTCACATCTCATCTAGACAGTCCGGAATCCACAACTAGCATGTACTCAATGCAGTATCTCGCGCTCCTATCGGCCCAGGTGCTACTGACTGCTGGTACTCCAGTGAGCCTTAGGAATGGCTGCAACGAGCTTAATCACACCGTCACCGTAAACACGACCTCGGGCATATTCGCCCCCTACATCGACGACGCATTTCCGTCAGTGGCATCATTCCCCGATATCGCTTACGCACAAAATCCAACTGGCTCTCTCCGGTTTGCGCCCCCGGTGCGCGCGCGTCCCAACCCGAATGGTCGCGTAACATACGCGACTGATCTACCGCTTGGTTGCTTCCAATACATACAAGCAGCCTTAACGGGCACTGTATCGTTTTACTCAGAAAAGTCCACACTGTTCCAGCGAGGTGATTCGGCCAATACGACCGAAGACTGCTTGCGTCTATCAATCTTTGCTCCGAAGGCCGCCGTGGAACGCGCAGCTTTGAGCGCGGTAGAGGCATCCGAGGACGATAAGAACGGCTTACCTGTGGTGGTTTGGATTCACGGCGGCGGTTTTAGCTTCGGCGGCACCAATGTGCCCTACCAGCTGTCACCAAGCTGGGTTGAGCGCAGCCGGGAACATATAGTGGTGCAGGTACAATACCGGCTCAACTTGCTCGGGCAACCTAACGCCGCTGGTTTAGTGGCGCCGCATTCGGCTTCGGGCCAGAACGAGAACCTCAACTTTGGTCTCCTAGACCAGCGTCTGGCTGTGGAGTGGGTGCGCGATAACATCGCTAGCTTTGGCGGTGACCCGGATCGAATCACTCTTTGGGGTCAAAGTGCGGGTGCGTATACGGCTGACGGGTACTTGTTCGCCTGGCCTCAAGACCCCATCGTAAAAGGAGTCATCGCCAACTCCGGGAATGCTATCGCAATCCCGGCTTATTTAGCCGATGCAACAAACCATACCCTCTTCTCCACCGTAGCGGAGAGACTCGGATGTGGCGGACTCGGCCCAGCTGAAGAACTAGCATGCATGCGCGCCGTGCCTGCTTCGGATATCAAGGACTACATCCAAGGCTCACTGGGAACAACTAGCGCCGCAAGTGACAACCTAGCTTTCGGCACCGTCATCGACAATGTAACGCTATTCTCCGACTATCCGGGCCGCATAGAAGCACAAGACGCGAGCCTATACGCGTCCCATATACCTCTTTTAACGAGCACTACTACGGACGAGGGCACCGCCATTGTGCCGTACGAGTTCAGCGGCAGCGCCACAGCGGCCGAGCTCCCCTTAGAGCTTGCAGGTATCGCCAACGGATTCACACTCAACCTTGAGTGCACAGCACTGCAGGATATCAAGCTGCGAGCCAGCGTTGGAGCAACGACATATCAATTTCTGTACGGCGGAAACTTCAGCGATATATCCCCTGTTCCCTGGCTCGGGGCATACCACACAGCGGACCTGCCCATGGTGTTTGGTACCTATGGTTTGGAAGGATCGTCTACCGCGTTCGAGCAGCAGGTTAGTCACCGTATGCAGGACCTATATCTCGAGTTCATCAAGGACCCTTCCGAAGGCCTGAAACAGGCTGGGTGGCCAGAGTCCACCGGAAAGCTAGAAGACCCGAATATCGTGGCCTTCGCTGTCGATGGTAAGCTGCAGCAACTCGCGAGCGCCAATCACTGGAACTGGGGACAGGGGTGTACATGAGACTAGCTAGCTACAAACTGTCGTTTGTGGACGCACCGGAGCAACGTGAGCGTGACGGGTCTGAAATAGTTTGTCAGTAAATTCAAATAACATTCAAGTACCATGCTTTAATCGAGGCTTTGGGTTTTCTTCTTTCTGTAGTTCCTGAGTTTCTGCAGCCTGCCGCAGCTATTCACTGAGTTGTGGTGATGAAATTGCCGTAGAGGTAAGATATTTCAAGATCGTTTTTGGCTACTTACTCTAGGTAAGGAAACCATTTAGATTAAAATATCAGAACATAGCATTGAGGTTGCTACAAGAGTTGTAAAATGAAATTACAGTTGACCATAATGCATAGTTGTTAGCAAACCGCGTTCAACAGTTTACTAGACTATAATCATATTTCCTTGCCCAAGTGCCTCAACGCCCAAGTTTACAGGTTTTCCTGGGGCCCATCGTTCTTTTCTTAACTCTGGCCCCATCTATAACGCTCTAGACCTTTATCAAACTTTCGAGCAGTAATGTAAAGAGCATTTCTGGATTGCGTAATATTTTGTCTTCTATGCAGATTAGTCTCTTATACATTTCATAGCATCGCGTTCCGTTCATCCGGACATGCGGCAAGTCTTACATGACTAATGTTGGACACCCCGTGTTCCATTTCGAGTCCCAGGCGGCACCGAGTATAACCGTGACAACCGAACCAAGGCAGCCAGTTACGCCTAAGCAAGAAAGAAAAATGTGTGCTACAGAGATATGAGCAATCATGCGGAGAAGGCGCTCACAGATCGTACCATCTCTCTAGGCCATGCGGTGTGAGATATCGCCGAGGCCATTATGCAAGGGCCAGGGTTATCTCGGCTGTTTGTTGGTTATCATGTAATTCAACAAGGACGGCTCAATATTCCTGCGGCTCTTTCCGCCCGACAGTATCCCCAGTCGAGATTTACCGCGAGACTTACACGTAAGTCAGCACCCACTATCCGGCGTTAGCCATATCAGACACGACATTATCCTCACGCGTAAGTCATCTCCCGACCGTACACGGTATCTTTGCCTGGTGGTACGTGCTAGGCGAGTATATTTCTCCTCCATTCAAATAAGACATCGCATTTTAGCACGGATCGATCGGATCGCCGAACACAGCATGGCAGACGCAGGGTCGTGAAGACTAGAACGCGTTTAGATAATCCCACTAGCAAGCAGGCACCAATGCAGGTTCCCCTTCGTGTCACGTCACGATATTCAATTCGATACGGAACGAGATACTTACCCCTGCAGGACGCACTTAATAACTTAAAGGCACCAATAAAAACAGCCTATAGGCGGCGCTCATAAGCGCTGATTGCTCTCTCAACATAACCTTACATATGTACTACTAAGTACAGGTATTATGCGATTACGGGTGAACGAGAGCCCCTTACGGTTGTGTTCTCAGATAATATAGCATGGCTTGATAATTTCGACTAGCTTATAAGCTTCGGGGAAGTTAAGAGTATAGGAATATATGAGCCCATGCGTGTCGCGGGGAGTCTCTGCACCCTCGTCGGCGTGTTCGCGCTCAGTTTCAGCACGGGTGAGCAGATACCGTCTGTGCGGTCATATAGAAGAATGGAAAACGGAAATCTGCGTCGATACACTGCTAATCATGTCACTGCCTACAGAATACTACCAGTTTATCCTGGCGTTCTCTATTCTTGCCGGTGGTGGCGCGTCGCTTCTTATCACGCCGGCCATGGGTTCCGTAGCGCACTGGTTCTTTGAACGTCGTGGGCTGGCTAGCGGCATAGCATTCACTGGGGGCGGCGCTGGTGGTGTGCTGTTTCCCCTCATGATGCAGTCTCTCCTGCCTCGACTCGGGTGGGCTTGGTCCGTCCGGATTCTTGGCTTCATCTTGCTCATCCTCTGTTCCATCAGCGTGGCATTTTGCCAGAGCAGAGTCCCACCACGCAACGGACCGCATACGACTTGGCATGATACGTTACCTGACCTCTGCATCTTCCTGGATGGAACCGGCGCTATGTCCATGACAACCGCCGCCTTATTCCTCGTCGATCTAGCGTACCTGGTGCCGATGACATACATTCCGAGTTACTACTTGGATCGACAGGGTCTCCCGGGAGATAAGACGCTATCAGGAGATGCCGCGTTCGCATATCAACTCCTCGCCATTACAAATGGGTCCTCCTGTTTCGGTCGGTACGTGGCGGGCGCTCTTGGCGATCGTTTTGGTCGATACAACACATTAATCGTATCGCTATTCTTCTGTCTGGCATCAGTTGCTGGTTTCTCGTTACCTGATGCCCTCGCGCCACAGTTCAACAGCATAGCACTTCTAATCCTATTTACGATTTTGTTTGGGTTCGTGAGTGGCTCGAATGTTAGTTTGACACCAATATGCCTCCGCCAGCTGAGCCAGATACAGGACTACGTGAAATACTATGCAACCTGTTATACGGTTTGTTCTTTTGGGTGCTTGATTAGCATTCCTATTGCTGGAAGCCTTCTGGATGCCACAGGTGCGGTGGGAAAAAGGGGTTACTGGGGTGCTGTTGTGTATACTGCCGGTAGTTATCTGGCTGCTCTACTATGTATCGTATGGGTAAGGCTGCGGATGAAGGGGTGGGATTGGAGAGTGAAATGGTAGAGCTAGATTTTGAAAACAGAGATAGCCCCCCCCCCCCCCCCCCGGTCCGCAGATCCCTTGCCTGGACATTACCTTGTCTCTCCATACGTGAGTCTATTTCGTGGGATCTAGAGGTGCGTAATGTTGGGGGGTCCCTATCTGAGCTGCTCTACTAGTGCTGTCATGTATGCATTACGGTTCTTGGCAGGGTCCGGGTGGGCGCCCGCCATATGCAATGCTACCTCCCGAAGGATGTGATAATGCTACTCCATGTCACAAACTTACCCGCGCCGCTCTAGATTCCGCAGTGGGGAGCGATATTCCAGCCCTCTAGGAATACCATCACCGCACTCTAGCATCGAGTAAGAGTTCCCGTAATCCTGTCGAGCACATATTAATGTGCTGATTCATTTGTTTCTTCACCGCTTAGCAATGTAGTATCTTCGCTCAAGACAGGAAGGTGAGGAAGGGTGTAAGAAGGAAGAAGCCTATAGATGGACTACGGGTCGGCGAATTACCCCGTAATATTGTGCCTAAGTGAATCCTCCTCTGGTTTACGCTAACCATAGGGCTTGGGGTGCTATCTGGTTGGGATCAAGAACGACAAGGATCGGAGTGTCCTCATCAGCACATCCTCGGGTGCCTGCGCTTCTGGTTGTAAGACTGATGATATGATATCCTTCGCGAGCCTGAGGGTTATTGTCATAAATAATACTCTATATTAGCCAAAGGTTCGGACGTAACACGCAAGACGCGCTGGAACGCAAGATTCGCTAGTTTTCTGTATATCGCTTAGGGTCACCGAGACCTCAGTCAGCTAGGTCAGGCCCTTGCGTAAACACTAAGACACTTATGAATGCGGCCATTAAGGCAACTTTAAGCCAGACGGAACAATCACCGACTGGTGTATATAGTCTGACGCGACCGCCATCTCAGGATCCCTTTGTTCTGAGGAGTCAAGGACCTTTAACACCTTGGAAGATT
Source organism: Xylariales sp. No.14919 (assembly GCA_002003505.1). Taxonomy (NCBI): domain Eukaryota; kingdom Fungi; phylum Ascomycota; class Sordariomycetes; order Xylariales; species Xylariales sp. No.14919. Next base: position 37,035 of record BDMC01000047.1, read on the forward strand.
ATCCTATTTCTTTGGCTAACGAGCTAAGTGTTGGTGGCAGAGCTCCAAAGTTTATCATCGAGCGTTGAAAACAACGCCACCATGATTCCAACGCTGGATTTAAGCCATTTCACTGCTGGCACCGAGCAACAGCGCCGGCAGTTTGCTGATGGACTCCTCGCTAGCCTGATCGACACCGGTTTCGTAAAGATTATCAATCCTGGTCTTGACCAAAAGAAACTCGATGAGGTATTTACATGGGTAGGTGCATCATGACGCCTCGATTTCCGTTCAAGCGTTGACTTCTCGCTACTTCACCAGAGCAAGAAGTTCTTCCGCCAGCCGGTTGAGACCAAAAACGAGATAGCCAACGTGACTGGCCCCAAACCTGTGCGTGGGTATAGCGTTGTCTCAGTCGAGTACGTTTCGAGACTTGTGGACGACAAGACGTCCAAGCCCATCACAGACTCGAAGGTAAAAGGGAAATTCATAGGAGTCTCAATGCTGCTTTTTTTCTTACTGATATTAATTTCTAAATATAGGAGCATTTTGATTTAGGCCCTGCAAATGACTCGGAGTTCCCAAACCAATGGCCCGAGAGCGCTGAGCTAGAGGGTTTCCGTCCGTTCATGGAAAAGTTATACGAGGAGGGCAACGGCATATGTCTCACGCTGCTAGGGGCACTTGAGATTTCCCTCGGCCTCAAGCCCGAGTCACTCAAGGAACGCTCCATTCCCAACGCCGCAGATCTCCGCCTCACACACTATCCCGAGATCTCCATCAAGGAGATGAGAACTGGCCACACGAGCCGCATCGCGCCACATTCAGATTGGGGAATCATCACGCTGTTGTTTCAAGATAGCACCGGAGGCCTCGAGGTGGAAGACCGGTTTCGCCCAGGCAGTTTCTTCCCTGTCGAGCCGGATGACACAACCGAGATGATTGTCAATGCTGGCGACACCCTGATGCGCTGGACGAACGGCAAAGTGGTCGCCGGCGTGCACCAGGTCACCGTCCCAGAGCAGCTGAAGAAGATGGATGAAATTACAATTCCCGAGCGGTACAGTGTGGCGCATCTTTTCAAGGCGCAGCGTTAAGTCTCGATCGGTCCGTTGAGTCAGTTTGTCACGGCCGAAGAGCCGGCCAAGTATCTCCAAATGACTGCTCTTCAGTATCATAGACAAGTCCAAAACCTTCTTTTCACTTGAACCGTATATTAACTAAACTAGTTACAACTGGGCGGCAAAATAGGGTGAATATATGACTCTCCTATGTCCATGTATACAAATACGGCCGCAATTAGGCCATCCTTCAAAACAGTGGTGTTAAGAATTATATGTAGCTATCGTATCAACCTGATCCTCATAATGTGATTCAAGTGACAAGTGGACTTGGCCCGCGGAGTTCCTGTTAGTACGCCGCAATCTGAACCTGTTCATTGCCCCTTCTAAGCTTATAGACTCTACTTGAGCACGCTATTAAAGAAAGTGGAATTATCGGTAGATCTTTAGAACGGTTTATAGCTTTTTATATGTTGAAATTTGAGATATTGAATAATGTGTTGAACAATCTCATAACTAACTGACCTAAGCCTTGTTGACTGATTTAAAATCATGGATTTATAAATTCCGGCATCCTCGCTCCGGCCGCGCTTGGGCTCATATCGACACCAGAAGATCTCACTTTGAATGTCTGATATTAGTTTCCCCTAGATACCTCGAGCTTTCAAAGCTGTCTTGAGCTGCCGAGAGAAGCTAGCGACATGATCCGGGCCGATTATAGTATCATGAGTACCTCCGACTTCGTGAAAACGTAGTTCGGTCTGACAAAAGTCCCGCCATTCACTTAGCCGCTCGCTTACCCACTGCTGACGAGTCATCTGGTGGACTTGGAGTGGTTCAGCGTGAAAGATGTCCATAGTCTGCACGTATCCGGACAGCTCAAATTTGGCAGCGATATTCTGTAGAGTATACGCGGTGTCTGTCCAACGCATAAGATCTGATGGGAGCATTCCTAGCTCCTTCATTGCATCCTCGCCAGCCACCTCAATGATGGTTTTCAGAGCTTCCTCTTTAGAGGCATCACGATACTTGGAAGGGTTAGCTAGCGTCACTTCGGTAGTGTGTTCCTCTGTGATAAGTCCAAGGAATTGTGCTACTCGGATTAGAGACATATTCCACGTGGACCAATGCGGAGGTGTCCGAACATACGGCGCCAGATTTAAGTTTCCTAGAAAGCGCACTTCCGTCCCAGCTACCGATGTGAGACTCTTCGTGATCTCGAATGCGAGTATCGCGCCGTAACTATACCCTGTGATGGCGTACGGGCCGTTAGGCTGTAGGCGGCGGATCGCCAGGACGTAAAGGCTGACTATCTCGTTTATGGAAGTAAAATTGGGCTGACCCGGTCCGACCCCGCGGGCCCTGAGTGCGTAGATCGGGCGATCATCATCTCCCATGTGTTTTGCTAGTCCGACGAAAACCAATATCTCGCCCACAACAGAATGAATGAGCCAAAGGGGTGCTTTAGACCCCTCTGGACGTAAGATGACGACTGGGTCGTAGGGTGCGTCGGAAATTTTAGCTAGAGCGGCTGCTTGTGATCTTATTGTAGGATGCTTTAAGAAAAGTACGATATCCGTCGTAATACCCAAACGAGCGTCGACGAAGGTTTTCAGCCGGATCAAGTCTATCGACGTGAACCCTAATTCAAACAGTGGCGTGTCGACGTCGAGGATAGTGTGGTCTTGAACACCCAAAATCTCTGCAAAATCCGATCGCAGTAAGGATTCGGCTCTCGTCATCTCGGCGCCTGGTGAGGTTCGACGATTCTGCTCTTTAAATGCCACGACAGCACGTCGGTGAATTTCGATACACTGGTCAAATATTCCGGACTCTAGTAATGCACGCATTTTGATTGCTGAAATTTTGCCCAACGTGCTCTTGGGCAACAAGTTAAGAGATTCTTCCATGATAGAGAAGACCAGGGGATGGCATGAAGTGTTAACCATCACAGAAGCTTCAATTGCGCGCCTATCAACCTCTGCGAGTTCCTTAACACCAATAGGTGACGTCGGAACATAGGCGACAGCCACTTGCTCAGTGGAAGCTCCAGGGGCTCTGAATGGAAAACAAACAGCGCGGGCCACACGCATGTTCCTAAGGGCAACCTCAACGGACGCCTGCACGTCGGGGGTAGCTATCTTGACCCCGTTGATATTGATGACATCTTTCAAACGTCCTACTAAGTGAAGGTTACCGTTGGAATCGATGAAGGCCTCGTCTCCAGTGCGAAACCAGCCATCGGACGTAAACGCGGTGGCGGTGGCGGTTGGATTACGGTAGTAACCCTCGAAGACAATGGCGCCTCGCAACTCAAGCTCTCCAGTCTCACCCGGCTCCGCAGATTTACCCGTCGTGTCTAGCGTCACCCGCATTTCAATACCCGGAATGCAACGCCCCATGGAGGCCATGACTTGGCCGCCGGCGACGTCTAAGTCCGGGCATTCAGTGTTGTGGATAGCACCCGCGCATGTCTCTGTCATACCAAATCCAACTACGAGAGCGTTGTGCGGAGCGCCAAATCGCTCAAGTAGTGCCGAAACAGCGACGCATGTTGCGGTGTTGTTGGCTTCGCCGCCAGAGGCGAGGACAGTGAGCGTGCTCAGGTCCCAAGGAGGTAAAGCGTTCTCGTCACCCGAAGATGCCGCGACTAGTTTAGCAAGGAAGAAATTTGGTGCGAAGGAGCGTGCGATATGGTGTCGACTAAGGAGATCGAGGAATAATTTGGGTGATGCCAAAATGTCGGCGGCATGAACGTGAACTTGATCAACGCCGAGCCAAAGTGCCAGGAGGTGGCACTCGATTAGACTTGCTACATGGTCAAGCCCGATCCAATTGAGGAAGGCACCGAGAGCCGGGAGTGGCCGAATAGACGCCTTGCCAGATACTGACGCCAGTATTTGTTGATGTGTAAGGGGTACAGCCTTCGCGTTTCCGGTCGTGCCCGAGGTTAACATGAGGATGGCCACTGAGCTCTGATCTTCCTTGAATAGGCTCATTGCACCATTTTGGCCGGAAACTCCCGTAGGCATGGAAGCTCTATCGTGGGACGGACGCTGAGTTTCGGGGTCCTTGGTGGCTTCTTCAAGGAGAAATTCGACAGTATGGAGTTGCAAGGTGTGATCTATACCTTCAAAAAGGTACAGCGATGCGGCCCGTACAATGCAAATTGGCGAGTCAAGCAGCTCCGAGAGCCCTTTTAGATGCTCCTTCCTTTGAGTCTCGACGTTGCTGAAGGGTGTTGATAGAACAGGAATACAATTTGCCAGGAGGGTTGCCCAAAGCCATAGGAGGGTATCCCAATGATCGTCTAAGTGAAGAAGCACTGGTCTGCCACGGCTAAAGTTTGTCAAATTTGAAAGCCTGAGACTATACTTGCCGGCCTCGGCGTATAGTCTACTGTATGAGATAATCTTTGGGTCCAGAGAAGAGCGACCCAAAGGGTAGAGCAGAAGGTTCCCCGGAGAAGCAGAGTCCGCCCTTTCTCTTAGAATGCTTTGGAGAGACATTTGGACTGGCGAAAATGACGCCGGTTTTCGAAATATATCTAAGGTGGGGACTGCATAGGGTGGGGAGGGCTTCTTTACTGTGACAATGGATTGTAGAAATGTTGAAGATTTGATGAATCTGACCCAGAGTGCTAGATGTCAAGTCAATGTTGGATCACAGCATCCGTTATATGATGCGCGGCTAGGCCAATTCGTCGCCCATTGAACATATGCCGGTCTCGGCTATTCTTGTCGCCAAGTCGAACTCGGTTGTCGTGGCATCATGTGCACCCGCCTAACTCGAATACCTCTTCGCTTCTGTGGCTTATCTAGTATTACCGTTGACTGTCACGGGGCCCGTTGAATACTGACTGTGTCCTACGCGAATTCCCTTGCCCGATGTCCCCCTGTCATACGTAACACCACATATCACCTAAAAGACTGATCATATCATACGGGATGCACTTAACCGCGAATATCGTCATGTTTGCAAAGTGTTGCCCAGACTACTAAGACCTCTTTTAGCTACTATATCCCTTACTTTAAATACTGAGATAATAAAGGTATTGAGGCAATATTCTGCGAGGGATAGTTGCCGAATTAGTGTATATAAACCTGGCTAGATTGCTATTCCAAAGGTCCCTTTGTTCTAGAGGACCAAGGAGCCTTTGAGACCCTAGAAGATTATCATAATATGAAGAACATTCCAAGCCCTCATATGCCCTTGTTATAATGCGGATGTGGGGATAGATGCCACGTCGCTGGTTCAAATTAATCGACAACATAGTAACGATATATTGAAATTTTGGCGCTTAAAGTGTGGGATCCAGTTAAGTAGATGCACCCTAGCCCAGACGACACTGCATGAACAATAGAGGCGCGACGCTTCGTGGGCTGGGATCGGGAGCGCCTTCATTCCACTCCTATACCAAGGACCATGATAGTTAGGAAGATACATCCCGGTGGTACAGCTGGACCTGCATTGCGGCGCCTTGGCTAGGAGGAGAGATCGAAACTTCGCTGTGGCGACCCGGTTGATGGTTCGACCCATGATAAGGGACTTGCCCCATATTTACCGCGTCATGGATCAAATACGTGGACTCCAGGCTTCTGTAGGCGGCCGGCACAGATTCTGTCGAATATGGGGGGTATAACAAGGGCATATGAGGGCTTGGAAACCCCAGTCGAGTTGTATACTCCGAGGGATGCGGCTAGTCCCGACCAAGCACCCAGCACCACCAGCCACGCCCTCAGACCCCCCTCGGGGTACGTGATGTAGTTGTCGATGAGCGGAATGCCTCCCGAACCAGGAAGAGACGGTTGACACTCCAAAGCGGGCACCTCGGCCTTCTCGACCAACATCTCTTTCCCTTCGCCCACCGCGAGTTGGTTCTTCATTCTCGTCCTTGGTAACCAAAAGCCGGCCCAGTATTTGGCGATGAAGACGCAAGTCCTACGAAAAGAACTATTCAGCTCGTTCGGTGTTCTGTTTCAGTGTGGAGGAAAGAATGAGCAGGACCAGCCAGCCAGCCCATGCCGGCAAACGCCACTTGACTACACTGAAAACACACCAAACGGTCAGGCATCCATCCAGATGGATCGTCAGGTAGCAAAGTTGTCAGCTTCTGTGCTTACTCTACTATATCTGGGCGCTATAGCATTATGCGATCATAACTTAAACATGTCGACTTCCGTCCGTCAAACAGATAGCACAATTCTATCGTCACCCGCTGTATTTGCAATACGTAAACCTTTGGAGAAGTAATTGACTGTCCACATGGCGGGAGAGGGTGATGTGATGTCCTTTTTTTTTGGGGGGGGGGGGGGGGGGGGGGAGGGGCTATTAGAACGGGACAAACGGTCTATAACAAGGGCTTGGAATGTCTTCAGATTAAGGATGTTCTATACCAATCGGCGACTATTCCGCCTCGCTTAGAATTGCCTCAATGGCTTTATTTATGAGTGTCTCGGTGTTCATGCGAAGGGCTGAGCTAGTTAACTGAGGTCTCGGAGAACTTAGGTGATACACCGAAAACTAGCGAATCTGGCGTTCTAGCGTGTCTTGTGTGTCACGTCCGAACCTTCAGCTAATATAGAGTATTACATATGGCGCGGTCAATATCGATTGGAGAGTCGATGTTGGTTAAGTACAGTATCATCACCCAACCTATATTTTTTTTCTACCACCAAATCTTCTCTAGAAGCGCCTTCTTACGTTCGAATCGCCTCAAGACCTACTCTTAGGTGACGCGGGCCATGTCGGACACGGTGGAATCTGAAAACAGCTCTGTTGCTCGCGCCCGAGCCTGCCGTAGCCAGCACGATATCACGGCACTATACGCGCAATGGGCCGACACGTATGACAGCGATCTTAAGAGTGGTGCCCAGAATTACGTCGCCCCATCCATTGTTGCAGAAACGGTGCTCAAACTTGGCGGCCAGGCCCATGGGGTCGTTCTCGACGCCGGCTGCGGAACCGGGCTCGTGGGCACAGCTCTCGCCGAGGGCGGCGTGACCACTATCGATGGCCTCGACTTGTCTCCCCACATGCTCCGGGTGGCAGAACAGTCCGGCGCATATCGGAGCGTCTTCTTAGGGGACTTGACGAAAGAGGTGGCCAAGCCTAGCCAGTTCTATGATTTGGTGACCTGCGTAGGGACCTTTACGCACGGACACGTCGGACCGATCCCTGCGCTGAGAGAATTCGTCCGAGTGCTCAGGGATGGGGGTCACATCGTGGCCACGGTTCTTGAGGAAATCTGGCTCCCGGCAGGGTTTAAAACCGAGATTGACAGGCTGCAGGCAGAAGGCCTGGTGGAGGTGGTGAGCACCGAGGTCAAACACTACCTCAAGGGTCAAGACCGGGCGTATCTGCTCGTTCTCAAGAAGAAAGAAGGGGGTTTGGCCATGAAGAATTAGGTACCGCACAGCTCAATTTCATCACCCAACATAAACACCGAGGAGTCGCATCCGCATTTAGTCATGATTCGCAAGTGAGTGAATGAATATACCTAGGAGGTAGGCAGGTACCTAGGTAATGGGCAGTAAGTTTACGATACCTACCTAGGTTAGGTAGGTACCGAATTATGTAAGGGTTTCTGTCCGCCCAAGACTGCCCAGATACGCCATAAAAGCTTATTTGCCTCACTATGACAAAAGGGGCAACCGGGTGAGAGGGGGGATGTCATCTTCGACCCACTACCAGGGTACCTAGAATTCTGCCTAGGCACTACCTACCGAAGATACCTACAGAAGCACACCTGCATTAGATCCAGGCACCTACCAGGTACCTAACTAAGTAGGTACCTATAGTGTAACCTTAGGTAGACCAAGAACGCTACCTACCTAATTAGTAATCACCACTACGCCTCCAACTCGAGGGTTCATAGGTACCTAAGGTAAAGGTAACCTCATTCAGTCATTACCTTAGGTACCTAAGGTAACTTATCCTTCGTTTTAGTACAATCTTCTTTATTATTAGAGATAGCCGGTGTGCTGGTTTGAGTCCGCGATTATGTACTATGCTATCTATATAAACACAGAGCATTCGCCCAAGTATACCGTTGTGCCATCACCATATCCCCGGATACCATGCGCCGAACCCACGATCCGTCATGGCTGTGACGTTTCCACCATGGGTCGTGATTTTGATTGGGTTTATCTAGGAATGTTCAAGAGACAGCGCTATACTCTTCGAAGATTGGGACAGACACGTGTGTGCACGTCTGATTCGCTTTCCTAGCACTGCAACAGCCTCTCTGTCCCTAGGTATACTTAGTAGATAATAAGTAGTCAGACGAACTCGCAAGGACAGGGACAAGTTGTGCTAAACCTATCGTCGCTCTTGAGGCTGCCGAAGAGAAGCCTGATGAGACCAGGAACTGCGAGCATCAATGCGCTCGGCTAAACAAGGCAATCAGCCAGCCACGAGACCCAGCGCCCTCGGTAAGACCGGCTTCGTACCTCCATATATAGCTACGATACCTTCTCCCTCCGCTCCTCTACACCAATTTGACAGGTATCATCGTTATTTTACATCTCGTATGTAAATACTAGTAGAGTAATTTCGTGGCGTTGGCTCATCTGGCTGACGGTCTGTCTTGGCGATATGATTGTATAACAGTACTCGCCTAACCCGCACTAGCCTCCCTCTTACATTGCCCATTGCCTTCGCGAAGCCCAACACTACCCACAAGAGTTTAGGCCCGGAACCGAAGAGTTCGGTGGTCAGGGGAAGTACGAAAGCCGGTCTATATCTGTAATTATCAGGAGTGCCTAGGTACCGGTTGCATAGGAGTAGAACGGGTCAAACAAAATCTAAGATGCGCACCAAAATTTGCGTCTAGTCGTGTGTTAGTCGGGTCGGCACTAAATTTCTTTTTTATCATATCTCACTCAAATGTAAGTTTCTAATCGTCATTGCATTGCCCTACCTATTGACAGCATGGCATGTGAGACACTATTAGTCACCCACGCCCTACAAGGGACGAATAGCCGCATCTTGTTTGTCTTTAAGTGCTCCCTATTCGTTTTATAATGTCTGTGTGTAATGGGGGGTGGAACATCAAAGTCTAGACGTGTATTTGCTGAATTTGCTTCCGTTTGTAATTACATCAACGGTAGCGCCTCAGACATGCTTTATATCTGTCCCAATCATACCATTCATAATTGAAACCATCATTGGCCTTTATAAACGCTTAAAGGCTACCTTTCTTACCTTCCTCTATGAATTTACTTTATTGTACGTACGATCACGTCTGATTTACTCCATTCTATTACTATTGGTAGTTGACAGCCAATCAGTTACCAAGGCTTTCCTATACTCCACGCCTTGTTCGCGTCAATACCACTATGCCCAATAGCAATAAAACGAGAGTATTCGTTGCCTTGTACTCCCGTGAAGGGGTCACATTAGCCTCGCAAAGCCATGAGTTACACCACGCAAGGTTTCATTGGGCCATATGGACTGAACCAAAGGGCAGTACGGGGGTGGGGAATTGCTTTCAGGTTCTCAAAGGAGACTCATATGTTAACGTTCCGGGCTCTGGCGGTTGGCATTTTGATTGCTGCAGAGCAGCCAACTATACCCGAAGTAACACTATGCTAGGGCGTATCATGGTTGGCAAGATACCCAACGACGTACGCCCCGATCACGTGAACGCCGTCCTCTCGAGCATCCCACTGCCAAGAATCGACGTCAAACCGGCCGAGAACTGTGTCAGCTGGACTGTGGCTGCTTTGCAGGAACTTCGGGGGCGTGGTTGGGTGGATAGCTTCGATCTCCAGTCCTTCATGAACTACGCCTCGGACCGCGCAAGCTACTGGTGTAGAGACAACTACTATCTTGGGAAGAACTTAAAAGAGAACTACACCGGTAGAAAATTCCCGTAACCTTTTATACCAGGAAGTTAGAGACTTTTGTATTATATCCGTGCTTCATTGAGTTGCCATGGTGATTGAACCCGAGCTTGGGTTTCAACATCACGTTTCCTGAAAACGGGAAACCGAGCACCTGTGGAAGAAGAGCCCTGGGAGCGTTAGCTAGACGCATTTACAGAAATATCCCCAATTTTCATGGGGGCACGTTGGAATCACGCGTTCCCATTCAGAGGTGTAGCTGGATTGATCTCGGGCGGGTAAGATGCTCTGCGGAGACTAGCTTCGTGGTGTGAGTTATAGGAGCCACATGATTATGAAGCCATCACAACTTAACTGTTAATGATCCCAATCTTACCCCCACAACAAGGACTTCCTTAACACCGTTCCGTACATTCACGGCTTATTCATATGATACGCAGACGAACACCGCCACGTTCCCCTCTTAGCATAATATACCTTACTCCTTACCGGTTGACAACCCCCTATCTCTGTCTTATCTCCTATCCTCCCGCCTTCCCACTCTCACGCACAAATAGAAGCCTTAGTTCATAGCCTTGATTATGTTTAATTCATATCCCAAAGTCAATTAGAAAGCCCTTCAATGTTTAAGGAACTTTAAGCATTTGATCTCGAAGCGTTTCCCTCGCCGGATGGATGTTCACCCCGCGTCCATTGGCGTATATGACCCAAGTTCGTGTGGAGTGCCAAGCTTACAACGACATCGAAGATACTCCACCCTAGATACATGTAGAGTAGTGCATGCTAGACACCTAGCTAGTTTGAGCCTCTGTGGACATGGGGTTAGAGTAATATTGTACGGATCTAGCGGAATATAACCAGCTTAGCGGGTTCCCCATTTCGAGTTGCTTCACCGAGCGACTATTCAAGATGGCCGCGAATACTTATAAATACACAGCCATCGTGGCGCCAAAGACGGTCCGTTTGATGCACCTGCATCCGGGTCTCGAAACTGACCCCATCTGCTTGACTCTCATAACCACGGCCCTTGAATCGGCCCCCGAATTTGAGGCCATCTCGTATTGCTGGGGCAGCACGCCAGACGAGCGTCGGGTTACCTGTAATGGCACCGCCCTCTCCATCACCCATAGTCTTTTCACCGGGCTCGTGCACTTCCGCTATGCTGACCGGCCTCGCATTCTATGGGCCGATGCCATTTGCATAAACCAGGCCGATGTAGTCGAGAAAAGCGCGCAAGTACTGCTAATGCCTCATATCTACTCACAGGCGACGCGCACAATAATCTGGCTCGGAGTCGCAGATGATCCTATTTACGGAGCCGTGTCGCCCGGCGTGGCCGAGTCGATTTCCCAGGCTCTCCAGCTGCTACCCGAGTACGAGCCTGAGAACGCAGTCGATACAGCGACCAAAAAACAGGCGCTGCACCGTGAGTCTCAACGTCTGAGCGAGGAAGGCAAACCGAACCTGCTAGACCATGATTGGACGCTACTGGCGGCGCTCCTGGGACGGCCTTGGTTCCGCCGGAAGTGGGTGGTTCAAGAGGTCGCGCTCGCCAAACAGGCAGTACTGTACGTCGGTGGCGGAGTGGAAATCCAGTGGCCAGACCTAGCACAGCTCGCGTTCACCATGGAAGGGATGGGGATTCACAGGCTTTTAAGCTTAGAGACCGGGAAGACGGTGTTGGAGTCAATAACCATACCGTTACATTGCATTACCAACGTTCTCATGGTCCAGATCTTCAGAACACGGGGCACGCTCGTAGATGGTATCGTGAATACTATGGATTTCGAATGTACCGACTCCAGGGACCATGTCTACTCGCTTCTGAGCCTAGGCGCCGTCGGGCCGACGATCTTGCCTGACTATGGCGCCTCGGTCTGTGAGGTGTTTCAACGCTTCGCCATAGCCATGCTGGTACAAGGCCAAAGCCTAAAACTACTCAGTCTAGCTCCGGACAGGTCCGGCTTTGATAGCCCGGGCACGCAAAGGCTCGAGGCACTACCATCGTGGGTGCCCGATCTCCAACTCGTCAGGTCAGACGTAATGATCAGCTATACAGTCCGGCCACAGGCATTCTTCGCAGGCGGACGCGGCAGACCGATAGTAAGCATATCCGATGACCGACGGATCCTCCGATGTCAGGGCCGAGTCATCGATACCGTCAAGACGTTCTCGACATCATTAGTTGAGATGACGTTAGCCGATTTGCCCCATTTACGACTCTCGCCGAGAGCCGCGGTAGATACATCACCAGAGCTGAGGAAGAAGCGACTCGTTAGGTGGCTTGAGGATAACCATCAACTTGCATTCGGCCATCGCACCAGCGCTGAAATATCCAATCCCGACACAGAGGTGATGATGTCTTTCTATCGCACAATGGTATGCGGAATAGATATTATGCGTAACCGCTTACCGCCAGAGCTGATAGCTGCTTTTCCCCAATATGTGCAATGGGCGACCGAACGCGCGGCGGGCAACCAAGACGGCAACGGGCAGCGTCCGTCGTCCATGCTGAATTATTCCGCTGTTATTGACGAAAGCATAATCACGTGCACGTCGTGGCTGAAGTTCTGTATCACGGGGCACGGTCGATTCGGTCAAATACCGTCAGGCTCGCAGCCCGGAGATTGCGTTTGTGTCCTTGTCGGCGGCGAAGTACCGTTCATCGTGCGGCCAACGGGGCGTGGCACGTACACCTTTGTCGGGGAATGCTATATTGACGGCGTAATGGACGGTGAAACTTTCGCGGGGGAGCCTACCCAGACCGAGCCACCCGAAACCCTTCACTTCGAGTAATCAAGAACGCATTCTGAGCCCTGGATTGACTCGAACCTAGCCAGTATTAGTTGCAAACATTAAGATGGCGTCAAGATTAGATGATGATAGACACAGCAGCGGGGCAGGTTTGAACGTATCAGGTCAATTAGTTGTCACTGTTTTTTCAAGCATCATATCTACAGGGTTTGGGGCAACAAACGCAGTCATAGTCCTTCATTTAATTATGAACGTTGACAAAAGCCTCGCACGAAAACCGCGGTAGAGCAGGGGAAGCTATGAGTAGTCTTGTAGTCCATTTCAAGGGCGCAGTTGCCGCCGCGAGTAAGGCGACCTGCCTTCGATAGAGCAGCTAGTTAGTTTCTCCTACACTATAACAGTATTGCACCATGAAGGGCGATCAAGCGCCGGTGGTTAGTTGCTGATAGACGGACGAGCCTATCTCATATTGAAATTGACGGGCGCTAGAGCAAACGTGAGTGTTTGACGTTGGCGAAATTAGGTAGACAGCACGTACGAGTGGTCTAGGCTCTAACATTGAAAGAAATGTTGGTTTAACAGCCGGCTTATGTTCGAGTACCATTGATCAGCCACGACCAGCATATTATTTAGCACTCACATAAACGGCAATTCTAACACATGTTATGTATTAAACAACCTACAGTATAAAGAGGCAATTAGAGACTATTCAATACACATAGGCACGCCTCAAAATACTAGGAGGAAACAGCTCCAACGTGGGGACCATATGCAGCCGTCCCCTTACGCCCGAAAGGTTCAGACACCTGTTCCAAACCTCATCCCATCTGTAACGTAGAAGGGCGTTTAGCTAGCCGCTATAACCGTCACCGATGTCGAACATCACAAGCCAGGCCTCCTCGCAGCGGTCTCGACTAAGCCTCACGGCTTTGCGACTGTGTAGAAAGGGTTGAATGGGAGGGGAAAATCCTGCCGAGTACAGTTTCGAGAGGTAACTTATAGAAAGGCTAAATACAGGAGTTTCTTGCACAGATATGCTCTATTATAGGACAAGATTAGATGCAGGTGATAGATGACCCTGTTAGGTATACAAAATATACGCCTGGGATCTTTACTATATAGTATACAAGACATATGCTGTAGTACATGATGTCTTCGATCTATGGCCAAAGCGCAGAGCTACTGAACAAGACTGGGTATATATTACCCACAAGACGAACATCGCCATCATCAACGATACGAGCATCACAATCACCAACAATGCCGACGGTACCGACAGCGCCAACTATTGAGTGTGTCGCTAGGCTCAGGACTAACAATCGGAGGTTTGTGAAATACTTGCGGCCTGGCACCGACGTCGTGATACTAGCATATGTGAGATTCACTCCCTAGAATTCCCATCCCGCTTTCAATATCATCAGACATCTTTCTGGTTAATATCTGCTCTTTTCTGTGTTTTACCTGTTGAACAATGCCCAACCATCCGAGTGCAACCGAGCTTGCGTCACGGTTCAGGGGGTTGGATCGGCGCCATGGAAGACTTGCTGCAACTTACGACCAAGCCAAGGCCCGGTACGATGCTGTAACTAATCACCTCCACGCAAAACGTCACGCCTTAGCCGAGGAGACTCGCCTATCTAGGCACCCCTTAACTAGGCAAAGCTGCAGTAAGTATTTACGCGCTTCGAGACTCTTCCAAACCATTCAATTTATCCCTAAACCCCATTAACGCTTCATAGTTTCTAGCTTGAGAAGAGACGTTCAAGCGCTCGAGGAAAATCAACGAACTTTGAAATCCGCAACCGATCAGGCAGCTCGGCCCCTGAAGAGGTGCGAGAAAGATATGCGCGCATGGGTAAAATATGTCCAAAATTGCAGGGCGTTGGGATATAGGCAATTTCACCCATTTGCGGTACGAGTGATTGAGAACTAACCTAAGATCCAACATGTTCCCTACCGAGATCGCCCAGATGTGCGCGGCATATGGGCTATCGCCGCCGCTTCTCTGAGAATGACGACGATACGTAAACCTACTTAGGAGTTGGGCAATTTTAGGATAGTTTATACAGGGTATGATGATAGGATAGTGTGTGCGGGATGTATGATTGAGGACGTACCGGTAGAACAAATTGATTATGATGACGCCGCTTCAATTGGTGAGGCAACCATACTGAACTGCCCACCAGCACCACACCATATTAGTCTCTTACCCTTCGCTACTACGCCTGTAATCTTCTCTGCGACAGTAACATCATCTTCGGAAGCGATTCCGAGTTGGCCCATCGATCCGAATCCCGCCCCATACGCCCTTCCTTCGTCATTGACAAAGATAGTGTGACCCGTACCACAACCGGCGTAGGCGGCCGTGCCAATATTCGGGACCGCAATAGGGCGAAGGCAGATACGTGGGATTCCACGATCATCACGACGAGTAAGTGTATCATCCCGCACCTGTTCATCGTTCAACTCCACACCAAGCTGTCCCCCATCAATGCGGCCCCAAGCTAGGCACTGACCACCGGCAGTGACCGCCACGGAGTGGTCAGCACCACCACTTAAGATGGCGACCCCTTTCCCAACGAGGTCAGGTATCTTCATTGGATATGGGAGGCAGATATTGTCACTCCCGGCATCCCCCGCGTAGCCAGCTTGTCCATAGCAGTTTAACCCCCAGGCCCAGACATTATCCTTCCGGTCAAGAGCAAAAGAGTGCTCCAGGTCAGACGCCACATATTTTTCTTTGTTGCGGCGCAAATTGATACGGTGAGGCTGGAGGCTTTCTAATATGCGGTGACCGTAGCGTCGACTATCGAATAGACGATAGCCGAGTTGATTCTTTTGCCCAACGCCCCAGGCCCACACATTACCGGCCTGGTCAAGCGCGATCGCGTGGTCGGCACCACATGCCAACTGGGTAATGTTTCCAAGACCAAGAATGAGAGACGGTCGGTAGAGCACTTCGGTGAGTTCACCGTCGGCGTATATGAATCGAGGTTTGCCCTCGGCATCCTAGCACATGCTGATCAGGCGTCCGTATGGGACGACAATAAATCACTAGGTATGGGTGTGCGATGTTTACCAGGAATGTACCCCACCCATAGACGAGGCCGGTGTCAGTGAGACCAAAACTACAGCTATCGCCGGCTGCTACTTGAACAAATTTAGTCCCTGGAGGGAAAGAATCGGCTGGAATTTGTGTGGGTATAGACTCCATTGGGTTAAGATGCTCATCTTCATCATCGGACTCTGCGTCTACATCACGAAGTCCTCCGTCCCACGTTGTATCTCTCCCGAGAGCACCTCGGTCATTAACACCCCAGGTAATGATCTTGTTATCGCTTGTTAAAGCAACTGTATGCATTCCACCGCAATCAAGCTGGACAACATGGAAAGCAGTTCCCTCATCCCCGCTCAGAAATGGGTTAACGAAAGGTCGTGGCTTTTCTTTTTCTCGTGGTCCATGGCCGAGCTCGCCGCACTCGCCACTACCAAAGACAATGATCTGGAGAACCTGTGTAGGTGGCTTGTTGATGGCGGGCAGGGAAGCGGATTTCACAGCCTCGGCCGCGCCACCCTTCTTTGTTGGAGCTACCTTGCCTCGTTTCCTGGGACCTGTGGATATCCGAGCGTCCTTCGGCTGTGTCAATTGATGTTGTTCGGTTTCGGATACGGCTCGTTTGTTTCTATGAGACGGCCCCCTGTCTATCTCGGGTTGAATCTTGCGCTTCTTCATTGATGCATTGTCAGTCAAGCCGCCGACAGTGTCGCCGGGTTCAACACGAGGATGCGCCAGCTTTGAACCATCGAGTGAGAGACGGGATTAGTGCCGCATCGAAACCAGAGGAGACTAGCAAATTCCTATAGAGTACGCTCCACCCAAGATGCCATGCCTTCAGCAGTAGAAGTTTCAGTATAGCTTATCCCGCGATTGCTTGGAGGGGACCTTGAGTGTTCGGCCCTTCACATTAGCATCGGGCTTCTTCGGGGGCATTGCGATAGCAGATGACCAAAAGCGATTTGTTCAATACAATAAGAGCAAAATGAATGCAGAAGTTAAAGTATACAAGGAAAGATCGCGGTATCAAACTCAGAGCATCAGTTAATAAAGAAAAAAAAGGCTTGTGGACAGAGAGATTCGCCATCAACGCGTGATGTTAACCACCAAGGTATCTAAACGTTGTTTACACAAGACACAGATCCCTGCCTACAGGGCATTCTTACTTCGTAGTACGGACTACTACGTACGTATTCTCGGGCTGCTTATGTGGCTGGGCCTGTGGCTTGGTCTGTGGCCGCTTTAGTCCGCTTTCGATAGGGTCAACTACCTAGATAAATGAACCTAAATCGACAAATGTCTATGTAATTCAACTCGATCATAACTCTTCACCTCCAGTCTCTAGGCTACGAGGTTATACATTGAACTTTTGTATACAGTGAAGAGCGTTTATTCAGCCCGCCCGCCCTACAGCGCCTCCATCTTGATAGAGAGGTAAGCCGCGGGTCCGACAGAGTCGGATAGACCAACAGTGAACCAAGCAAGCAAGATACGGGCACACCATACGTATCTAGTGTGTAAACTGTGTCTTACGTCTTAAACACACGACCGGGTTGTCAAACTAGGCAGATGCGCATACTGGAGCCCACTAGAATCAATACTCATCTTCCTCAGTATTACCGTTTCCCACCTTGTATCGCCCTTTTACAAGAGACGCAGGCTTTCACCTGGCAGCTAGGACATTCCAAGGCGAACCTCACAAGAGTCTTGGAACAGACGGAACAGACTGCGCGGCCCGGGATCTGGGACCACCACCCTGCATGAAGGCAAGCACCTTGGGGTTCCTTCGCCGAATTCGGGGCTCCATTGGCTCCATTGGCCCCGTGTTGCTGTTGCTGCTGCTGCTGCTGCTGCTGCTTGCTGGCCCTCTTACGGCTCTCGGCGGGCTTCTTCTGTTGTTCCTGGCGCTGTCGGTCGACACGTTCTCTTTCTTTTCGCACCATGTCCTCCTTCCATCGGGGGAAGTCTCTCTGTTTACGTTCCATGAGCTCCCTTTCCTGTTGTTCCCTTTCCTTTTGTTCCCTTTCCAATCGTTCCCGCACCTTTCGTTCCCGCTCCTTGCGCTCCCGCTCCTTGCGTTCCGATTCCTCTTGTTCTCGCTTCTTGCGCTCTTGTTCTTTCCGTTCTCGTTCCTCCTCTCGCTGTCGCTGTCTCTGGGCCTCAGCCTCCCTCATTCGTCTCATAGATTCCTCCCACATTTTACGTTGTGCCTCTGCCCTTCTTTCAGCTTCCTGTCTCTGTTCCTCGGCCCGAATCTGTTGCTTCAGCTCTGCTATCTCTGTCGCTAAACCCCGAGCCGCCACCTCGAGGATAGATAGCTTGTTAGTCTTATGCAACATCTCCATACTCTTGATTCTAATAGCAGCTCTTCGATTGAGGCGTCGGCGCTCTTTCTCTTCCCTTATCTCTCGGGATGCATTCGCTTCGGCAGGGCTGACACGGAACAGAACCGAAGTCACACTCTCCCACCAGCCAGCCTGCTTCACCGGTTCGCGTGCGTCGGCCGTCTCTTCCTCTTGGAGCTTAGTGATATCGGCCTCTAGCTTTCTCACATTTCGTCTCGCTTCGAAGAGATCCATGTCCCGCCTAGCCCATTGAGCCTGTAGTATTTCTAGTGCTTTTTCTCGTGCCCTATTGGCTTCTTGTGCAGCTGTCTGGGCTGTCTTATCACTTTCTCGTTGCGGAGTGTCTTTCGATGCGGGACTAGCCGCCGGGTATGACGTGGATGGTTTTGGTCGCGTGAAGTCGTAGGCTCTGCGTTTCGTAGCATCGCTGAGTGTCTCATAGGCCGCCTGGAGCTGCAGTTGCCAAACGTCAATCAGAATTCCATAGAGAGAGCGTTTGAGATGTGGGATCATCAAATCCGGTGTTCTCCGGTAAGTAGCGCTACAGACATGTAAAAGCAGATGAGAGTATAAGTGCACACGTCGTCAATAGGAAGCATGATGTTTCTTGAGCTAGAGAATTGTGTACCGACCCGCTGGAACTCTTCTTTGCCGTTCGGACTCGGGTTTTTATCCGGGTGCGTGATTCTCGCCAATCTACGGTAGGCAGTCCTGATGGCTTGGGTGTCAGCGGTCATCACCACGCCCAGGATGGCGTAGTAATCATCGGTAACTATCGCGGGGGCCATTCTTAACACATATCGTGCTCTTCGGCGCGTTGACGACGCGTAGCTCTGGCGGGCACATGGAAGCCCCTTGGTATGGTGATGATTACCATGATAATAAATAAAAGAGAGGCAGAATACTACTGCTAGCCTGAGCCAGCATAAACGAGCCTTCGTGCTACCTAGTACCTAGGAGGGGTACCAGCTCCCTTTTACATTGGTCCATACGGCACGCAGCCTGCAGCCAACAGATTGTAAGGTTACAATTTGCGGATAACCGCTGTTTCTTTTCCGGCCCCTGATACAGTTACAAAGAACATTCACACACAGTTATTATGCATATAGTTTTACAGAACATCGCCATCTTTAAACGAATTACACGACCTAATATAAAACAATAAGTAGTAAAAGAAATCCCATCAAATCACACGATGAAAGTATCTCGCGTTATATAGTCGTGAAAACGGGAGAGGGAAGGCATAGATGGAAAGGTAGTATACATCTCCGCCGAAAAGCCTGTGATGAGATCTCCAATGTATAGATAAGGAAAGATCGAAAGGACTCTAAATGATAGAATCACGCGTTAGCCCGAGGTAGAAGTGTACACTCTCCCCAATCATGCTAATCAACGGATCAAAAAAAAAAAAAAGAAATGTTAGTCAAATAGGGGGCGGGTCTTTAGGGTCCTATACCAAACGAAGAGACAAGGAAAGAGAGGTAAATCGCGACAATGCCTCCAACGTAATGGCCACACCAGGCTCCAAAGGTATTGGAGGGAATCTACTTTGTAGAAGCATCAGAAAGTCCTTAGGGTACGGAGATAGTTTCAACAATAAATAGGCGGCATGATTCGGTGGTTAAATGGTAAAGAAGATCTTGCCAGTAATAGTGATAGGGCAGCACCTTACGGCAACATCTGCGTGGCGCCAACGCCCCCTCCTGGCGTATATGCATATGCCGAATAAATTAAATCGCGCGCACTTGTAGAAGAAGGGCGCCCCAAGTAGGCTAGACGAGAAAGTAAGAGCAAAGTGGTAATGTATGAGACGGATCTAAACATAATGTGAAGTATTAGCAAGTCGTAACATTATGCATGAGTAGCTCTCGTAAGACGCCTATCATTTTTAAGCTATATAGATAATATTAGGCACTATCGTTATGGCATAATCATACAATCTAAGTATACAAGATCTCTGTCATTTTACCCCTGTTATGTCTCTACCGATTATTTTGTGACTTGCAAACATGATTGGAATTTGAACGTAGGGCTTAAGGATATAAACTTAAAATGTAGCCCTTTCTTTTTGAGTCTTGGATTAACTTAGGTGTTGAATTTCTTTAAAGATGGCCAGTCCCAATCCCTCATTTCCTACCAACTCCCTGTTGGTAGCTGTAATGGTCACTCTAGCGGTCTAGCAAGATAGCCGGCACGAGTTAAAGCAGCCACTGCTAATTAGCGAATCTATTCTATCTATTCCTAACCCTCTGTATTAGCCAGCGGCAGATAGAAATTCCACCACACAATGGCGACGGGCTTGGTTCATGCTCACCAGCTATTAACAACATAAAAATGGTAATTATACCATGGAAGTGATGTAGGGACGGGCTGTCACAAATAGCCCTAAGGATGGGTATTTCTGTGTTATCATTAACAGAGTTTCTATGTTTTTATGTTCGTACAGCCACATAGAATCCAGGGCATACACATTCGGACGTGATTATAGTATCCAAAGGTAATTCTTAGGTTGCTACTTGACTATGTAACAGCAAGACCTCCCTCCAGGTACCACTGCTTAGTGAACTAGCCCTGTATCATATACAGTGTTCTTCTTTTCTTCGCAGCGTAATATCATGACAGCAAATCCTCTCAATTGCCTATCGCAAAACTTAATTTAAGAGTCGAATATTGGAGGGCAAGTAAAGCCGGATGAGAATAGAAGGCTGAAGCCATGCCGGCCGTGGCTGTGCAAGTGATTAACTGATTGATTGATTAGATAGAGAACAACAACTCGGATCGCGGTGGACACTACATGGGGTAGATTTGGAATGTGACCCTGCAACGGTGACCCGTTTACATACTAACAACATCACCCGATTCCCAATCGCATCATGGTCCTCGAGATCGCATCATGATGCTTAATATCTTTGTAATGAGCTGCCTACCCAAGATCCCCGGCATAGCCGCGAACTGACCTCGTACTCCTGAAAATGTCTCTAGCTCCGGAGCCTGAGCTGTCGCCTTAAACCTAGACCGGGTTAGATACCGTACTAGTAGCTAGACTGGTTCCGTGTGGGCGTCCATCGGCTGCATCAAGTGCCGCCTCGGCGACGGCAACGTGGGATAAGTCCCTGGTTAGTCCCGCTCCGATCGACGATGAAAGGGGCTTGAATCCCACACCGCCGAGAGCGAACGACAACTTGCAAGGGTAAACCTCGTGAGTATTCCGTAATCATGCAACTTGAAGATATCAACGGTTAGTCAGGGTTTATTGAGCGCCTCGGGTCAATGCGGAAGATGTTCACGGCCTATGCCAAATGTCCCAATTTCCCAATATGGTATACGAGAAGAGATTTTTTTTCCTTCTAAAAATTATACGGAGCTACAAGAGAGAGAGCGATCAACATGGGCCAGGCATGTACGATGTAGTACACTATATAGAGAGGGTGCGTTCCCTGGATGACTATACCGAGCCTCCCTTCGTTAGATGCCCAATCGATTTCTACATAGGATTCGCCATCAGCCCTAGTCATCATGGTTAGACTTCCAACGCTATGCTACGTAGCGATCGCTACAGGGATCGTGTCGGCGTATGATCCAACCTTCGGTTTCAACGGGGGCCCGCAGATTGAAAACCGAACTATCGATGAAATCTACGAGGCAGCCCTGGCGGAGGGCGGTATCGTGACCGTGTGGCACGGCGGCGACGAGACAAACCAGCAAGACGGCTTGAAGCAAGCTTTCGAAGCTCGCTTCCCTAACATAACCCTCAACATCACTGTTGACGTATCCAAATACCACGACGGGAACATCGATCGCCAGCTCGCCACCGGCGGGGTGTACGTCGATAGCGTTATTCTGCAGACTCTGCACGACTACCCGCGCTGGGACGAGGAGGGGGCGCTCCTTCATTACCTGCCGCTCAACTTCTACGATCTGGAGCCGAGTTTCCGCGATCTCCGCGGCGCTTGGTACGGGGTGTTAGTCTTTGGATGGAGCTTCATCTGGAACCAGGACAAGGTATCCGAAGGGCCGAAAGAATTTGACGACTTTCTGAAGCCCGAGTTCAAGGACAAGCTGGTGCTGACGTACCCAAATGACGACGATGCCGTTCTTTACGCATTTGATTTAATGTAAGTAATAGTGTAGGCTCTTTGCTCTCAGATTCGAAAGCGCATGCTAACGAGGGGGGAAAAAAAACACAGCCTGCAACAGTACGGGTACGAATGGTTCGAAAAGCTTCTGGAGCAGAATCCACGCTGGGTCCGAGGCACGGGCACTCCGGTGACACTGATAAGCCAGAGCAACAGCACGTCGTCCGTCACGTTCACGGCCGGCGTGGGCCTGACGGCCCCGGAGCCTCTGGCCATAAGCTTCCCGACCCAAGGGCAATTTGTGACCTGGCCGCAGAGAGCAGCGATCCTGAAAGGCGCGCCTCACCCAGAAGGGGCCAAGCTCCTGCACAACTTCCTGCTGAGCGAGGAACACCAGAGCTCGCTGGGCAGCTGGAGTGTCCGCAAGGATATCCCGGCGCCGGCGGGCTACGCCGAACTCGCGGATGTCCCGTCTACGAATCCGGACGGCTTCGAGAGCTTTATGGCTGACAGGGCGCGAGCGGAAAGGCTGCGGCTCTTCTTCGAAGATAAGATCGGAACGGCCCAGGGGCTAAGCCCCCTCAAGGACGAGTTGTGAATAGGGAAATTAGTGCCGACCAGACTAGGGAAAACTAAGGGCTAATGCTCAAGATGGGCGCGGAAACCATGAATACAGACCTTATTACTATTCTATGTACGATATAGGGGTTGTTTAACACCGGAACCCGACTCTATGGGGAGTAGATCCGGGCATTTTTATTTTCCCCCAAATACTTTGGCAATCTGATCTCGACTGTGTGATAAATTAAACGAAGGTGGCATAGTCCTGGTATAGAAACGAACTACCCGTATCTTAGCTAGGACGATATGGGTTCCCTGTCTGACTGGATATGCAGACTCAAATTTCGTATCTTCATATCCGCGACGCCACACTCGAGACAAGACAGCAAAACCAGCGAAGATCATTCCACGTGGCCAAGGTTTCGCCCTCGCCGAAATCCTATGCAGGGGAATCATGAACCCGTCTCTCTGGCCTAACTCATTCTCATAGCCCAAGCTTCGACGTTTATTTACGAAGACGAAGATGTTACTACTCGCGAGCGTAAAGCACTCTCCCAACCCACATCACGGTAAAGGCAATACTCAAGCCTTGAAGACATCTATTCATTATTCCCGAGGCGGAGGGGCTCTTGGTATTCTGTAGCTAACGACAAGCTTCTTCCACAGGTGAATAGAGAACATGATGAACCGGGGGGTATTAATCCGTGACGCCGTAAAATGCACTCCACTCCAGATTCTACCATTCTAACCATCAACGACCCCGTTTTGTATTTCCGGGCACGGCTTCCTTTCCTACAACGCCGATATACCCGAGGAGGGCCATTTCGGGGATCCCTGCAGGGAGAAGGGGGTTTCCCCAAAAAAAAGAAAAAAAAGGACATCTTCTTGCTCGATTTGCCATCATATTGAACCTCATGGTCTATTGAATCCTTGTTTGGCCTGGTGTACAGATTAGTAACCGAAGTAGAGATGGGGGATAGGCAAGAATGATGGACAAAGCACTACGCATGTCACTCACCTTCATCTGCTCTATCCTAGCCTTAAGCTGACTTGTGACCTCTGCCGCCCTCTTCCAGCTTTCCACACCATTAGCAGCGGGTCCCGTTATGCCAGTTCCTCCGGTGGCTCCGTGTGTCGCGTCGTCCGTGTGGGCATGCCTATATCCCCGTGCAGGACTACCACGCCCACTCGAGCCGCTAGCATACCGCATATCTGGACTGAGCTTGCTTCGAGGGTAATTATGCGATATATCACCGTTCTCCTTCTCCTCGGAGAGAGTGCTGGTGAAGCTCATCCGGTTCGACCGGGCGCCGGCGCTGTTGGAACTGTCGCGGTAGATGCCTACGTCGTCGTGCGTCGGGCTCATCACCGTCGGACTGGCCATGCCACCAGAAACGCCTAGACCCTCAGCCCTACTAAGCGCACGCTTAAGGCGTTCCAGTTCCCGTCGAAGTCTTTCGTTCACTTGCTCGGCGGCTTCGGCGTCGCTACGCGCACGAACGAGTTGCGTTTCCTTGGCCTTGATACTCAGATGGTCGCGAGTGTGGTCCTCGATAAGCCCGGCGTTCTGATTTTTTAACTCTTGTACCTCGGAAGAAAGCTTGCTCTTGTCATGGCGTAGCTCATCTACCTGCCGCGTGAGTAGCTCGTTGGCCGCCCGCAGCTCTTCGAGCTCGGCTCTTTCCATAGCGGCGAGCCCGCTCGAGGCGGCCGAGGGGGGGGCAGCTGCCGGGGCAGCTGTAGGCTTGGCCAGTGATCTACCCGCTAGGCCACCGCGGCCAAGCCCGACACGCGGTTTGGGTGGAGGCGAGGCTTGTACGGGCTCCTCGTCTTCCACTGGTGGTGGCGGCGGTGGCGCCGCGACTCTTCGCGGAGACCCGGCACCCGGCGCGGCAAGGCGTCGTTGTGGAGCTTTCAGACCGCTGGGTCCTCCCGGCTTGGGCATTCCCAGCTTACTGGGCCCAGCTGGCTTAGAGACTGGCTGCGCCGTAGGCGGTGCATGTTCTACCGCTGGTGGTGGTGCGCTGGCAGCGGGAGCTACCCTCTTCACAGCGCCCGGCGCCTTTTTGAGTCCCCCCCCAGCGATCTTCTTGGGCCCTCCTGCCGGGGCTCTCGCTACCGGGGCCGGTGCGGGTTTGGGCTTATCCTTGGCTTTTACCTCGGCCTTTTCGAAGAATTCCTTGACCTTGGTTTTTCGGATATCGTCCAAAGCTTCCATATGGGGATTCATAGCACGCTCTCCGACGATCTTCATGACGGTTCCTAATACCTCAGCGCCACCGGATCGAAGACCCTCGCTCGACTCCGCAAGCAGCTTCTTGGCGGCTTCGACTATGCTGGTGACCTCCTGCTTGCTAGGGGCGTCCCGGGTCGTCCGAAGACAGCGAACCAAGAATTTCATGGTGCCCTCTTTCACTTGAGGGTTCTTGTGGTTTAGAAAGGCCAGGATGTCCTCCAGGCACTCGGTGAAGCTCGTGGCGAGGAAGACTTGATCGAGAGCAGCGCCTAGGGC
Organism: Xylariales sp. No.14919; assembly: GCA_002003505.1. Classification (NCBI taxonomy): domain Eukaryota; kingdom Fungi; phylum Ascomycota; class Sordariomycetes; order Xylariales; species Xylariales sp. No.14919. The sequence goes on from BDMC01000047.1 coordinate 62,224, forward strand.
GTCCGAAACCGACTGCTTCTTCTCTTTCAGGCGCTCCATAATAGGAGCCATGACAATAGACCTATATTTTCCGTAGCCCTTGCGCAAGCCCTTGGCTAGAACCTCGATACACTGGGCAGCTTGGGTGACGACGGCAATATTGGCGTCCTTCATACTCTTGGCTAAACCTCTGTTGATCTCGTTGAAGTCGGCATCCTTGATTCTCGGCACGTTGAGGGCCGCGAAGAGACCCTCGAGCGCCTCCTTGCGATCTTTCCATTTGGAGGAGGCGAGATTCTCGTGGAAGTTCGCCGGAACTTTAGATAATACATCCTGAGGTTCTGCTAAGTCAAATGCGTCGACCTCGCCAGGCTCTTCGGCACCATCTTCCTCGTATGCGTCATCGCCGTCGGCGCCGGGCGGTGGGGCCCTCGCCATAGCTTCTTGTTGAGACCGCAGGAGCCGTTCCTGCTTCGGCGCGGGCTCGGCTTTGATCTTCTCGAATTGGGCCTCGAGATCCGTCTGCTGCGTGGGCTTCAAGTCACCCCAGAACATAGGTTTCATGGCGTCGCGAAGCCATCGGTAAAACTCGACGGCGAGGTTAGTGGCCTCAGCTCGCACATTCTTGTCGGCATGGCCGAAGGCCTTGGGGAGGATCTTGAGGACAGGTTTAGGGTCGGCTACCTTGCAGCCATAGTTATGGAAGATAGTGGTAAGAGCGGCCAGAGCGGCGGCGATGACCTTGGGCAACTTCGCGGATATGGCGGGGAGGATATCTTCGATGACGGGGGCGGCGACGTCAAGCTCGATCAGCAGAAGGAGGGCTTCGATGGAGGAGGCCTTGGTGGCGGGACGGGTGGAGATGAGGCCCTTCTCGACTATGGGGGTGATGACTTGGCCACGGGAGCGGACGCAGCCCTCGCGACCACCGAATTTGAGGAATGCGCAGTAGGCGGCGATGCCGTCGGACTGGGCGGCGACGTTGGAATCGGCGACAGCACCCTTCCACAGGCTGGGATCCTGGTTGAAGGGGCGGAAGGCGGGATCATATTCATCGGGAGTAACCTCGAACTGTTTGGCAGCGTCTTCGTAGGCTTGTTTGCGAACCTTCCAGACCTGCGAAGCGTGGATGAGCTAGTTAGTCTACATCGTATATGATACGTCACATATATTTATATAGATGTCGCATGCGCACCTTGTGGACCCATCGATCCGTCAACGGCAGAGAGCTGTAGTCTGGCTCCCCGTCGGCCATGGTGGCAGACTGGTGAGAGTAGTCTAGGGGAGTGGAGCAAGGTTCGTGGGCGGGATCGAGAGCAAAACGGGGTTCGACCTGGTTATGACGGTAGGTATAATCGTGATAGTGACGGGGTCTAGGTGATGCCGGTGTCGGTGTCGGTGGTGCGAGGGCGTTGTATATACGGGGATCGTCGGCAGTATCGACGTGTGGTTCGGAGAGTTCTTGGTAAAGGTCGTTGTTCTTCTTTCTCCTACGTGTCGGCGGTAAAACGGAAGCTACTTTCTGAATTAGTCTGGGTAAGAAGGGCATGTTTTATTGCTCTTCTCCTGCTTCTTTCTTTCTTTCTTTCTTTCTTTCTTCTTTTTCCTTCTTCTGCTACTGCTACTGCTTCCGTTGTAGTTGTGTGCTTAGCGAGGGGAGGGGCAGCTACGGTGCCCGAGTATAGCAGAGGATCATCTGTTGTAATAGACAACACCTAGTGTATAGGTGTGCAGAATGATCAAGTTTAGGTGTACTGAAGACTGGGGCAGGGCGTATACATCTGCGTCCGAAGCGCACAGACATGTAGGTATCGCTATATGTGTTGCAAATATGAAGCTTGAGGGAGGAAAGAGGTACGAGGGGCCAGGGCTGGGGGGGGGGAGGGGAGAGAAGAGGGAGACGATACAGGGTGAACAAACAAACGCAACTTACAAGGCGCATATACAGGCGCATACACACATATACATAGACGGGGTATAAAGGTCTGTTGCTGCGCCGATGATATGGATTAGCGTTCATGTTTAATGTTCTTGTGTTCACGACCTAACAAGGAGCCGACGGCGGAAAGGGGAACGAAGGCTGTGTGCTAGCTATGTGGAAAAAGCTTGGACAACAAAATCGGACGACTATATTCCCACAGCGTAGGAAGCATACTTTACATACATATACTTAATACTCAGTAAGGTGTAGATATCTGTATGAACGGAGAGACAAGATGATTAGTTAGATATAGATGCGATGAATGTAGGTAGGGAGGAGGAATGTGTGTAAGTCAGGTCAAGTATGGTATCCATTAGGATATTTTGCCGTAACGTACAGTACTGTAAGAATTGAGCGCAAACGGTGAGAGGAAGGCTCACGAGAAAATCAATCAACACCCAGCGCAAGCAAGTAAGTGAGTAAGTAAGTAGTGTGCACGCGTGGGTGAGTAAGTGAGTAAGTGAGTAGAATAAAAGCAACCTAAGAGGCGTGGCGTTATGGTGAGGTTTCTTGTTTCTATGCTGATGTTTAGATTTATGGAAGTTTATTGTGGTTGTTTATCGGAGAGTCCAGAAATAACCATCAACCACTCTCATTGGACCCTGTCGGGGGAAGTTCTGTTGTGACAACCCTGTCAGCCCCGGAACCCTGCTGGCATGTATAGTTAGGTACATAATGCCTGCCTACCTACCTAGGTAGATAGTAGCTACAAGTCCCTAAGTACCTGCCTAAGGGACCGCCTAATCATCTGCTGATTTGCTCACGTTTTGCCATGTCACCCACTTGTGGGCAGCGCTGCACCTAACTCTGTACCTAACTCTGTACCTAACTCTGTACCTAACTCTGTACCTAACTCTGTACCTAACTCTGTACCTAACTGTGGGTAGCGAAAAAAAATAAAAATAAAAAGATAAAAAAATTACATACAACAACAACAAAAATGAGACTGTGGGGGACCCAAGCAGTTCGCAGGCTTGCTCCCCCCTTCCACTGCGCTGTTACGTATATATATACACATACATAGTACGTAGGTATACAAAGGGCGGTATGAGGGGAAGAGGGGCTGGCGGATATTTTCTGGGTTTCTGGTCGGAGGAGCAACCGATAACACCGATACCTGAGGTAGTCCCAACTAACCTACCTAATTTCCATGTACCCACCACCTCCAGTCTTGTTGCTAGCAGCCTGGTCAGGCCTATACCTTATGTAACCTGCCTCTCTACGGTACGTCTAGGTAGGTACCTACGCCCCCGCCCCAAAGCTTACATAGTAGGTTAGGTAGATCTTCAACGTCGAGCGCATCACATGTTACTAGTCCACCCACTAGAGGTACCTACCACTACTTACCTTAGGTACCTAGCGGTAACGAACTGTAAGGTACGGGAGGTACTTCGCAAGGTTAATATCAAAGTACCGATATCAAAATGCTGATGGAATGCCACTATCGGCTTTACTACTAAGTATACTAAGTATACTCGAACCGAGATATTATCATCCATTGGAAGTTGAACCATAGACCAGACTCTAAACAACAATACCGACAATACCGACAACAACACCACCACCATCATTACAACGCCTAGCTTGTACGTCGTCCGGTCCGGGAGAAATCAGGCCCGTTTTTTTTTATTCCAACGTACCTTTCTGATATCTGTGATAATTGCTAGAACATCCGGGACGCCCATCTGAACCTGAGACGCCGTCCGAAGATCCCAAGTCTTTTCTCTTCTTTAGTTGATATCTTATTCCTATAGCTGACTGGTTTTGTACCGGTTGCTTCAAAGCCAGACAACTAAAAGAAAAGTTACAATCTCATCGGCCTAACCCTACCGGTTACACGGCACTACCGCTACACACATCCTCTATTCTATCACAACTTCACCGACACCAACACAGACAATAACGACCCGGGGTGACAACAGCCACCTAACTATTCGCGGCATTCTCACACACATACAGTCTCCCCAAGGCCTTTCCACCTAGACCTGCCTTGCGAATATCCTTTATCAGCCAGACCGCCTGTCTCTTGACTCTTTGTCTATATTGCAAGTTCTGACAGTCGTCTCGGGCTCGGAAAAGGGGTTGTTTATGTACACCTAACCTGCGTGTCCTGCTGTTGTACCGCCACCTTGTAGCTTCGCCGTGCTGTGCTCGGCATTTTTCTTATTATAGGGTTGGGCGTAGTCGCATACGCATGTCTGTGAACGCCGCCGCCGCATCCTGTCCAAGATGACACAAATATTAACCCCGCGACAAGCTGACGAGCTGTAGGACTTGCCTCCATCGCCGTCGTCATACTTCCCCGCTAACTATAGGCAATTCTCAGACACAAGGCCATCATCGCCTACCTGGCCTCCAACAACCTCCCCGAAACCGCTGCCGCGTTGCGAAAAGAGCTGGAGCTAGGCGACACCTTCGACGACACGACCTCGAAAAAATACGAAGGGCTACTTGAGAAGAAATGGACAAGTGTTGTGAGATTACAGAAAAAGGTACCCACAACCTGGCTGTTGTTGCAGTTGTGGCCATGATAGCTGGCTGCTCTGCGCACTCCGTTCCCGGTCCTTAATTCCCGGTTCTTGGTTCTTGCTTGACTAACATGTCTTGGGTTGTCTCGCCTGCATGCAGATCATGGACCTCGAATCTAGAAACTCGACACTACAATCCGAAATAGACAATGCGACGCCGACCTCCCTCTCCCGTCGAAACCAAGATCCTGTAAGCTGGCTTCCGAGATCGCCTGCTCGTCACACTCTACAATCCCACCGAGAACCCATCACCTGCGTCGCTTTCCATCCCGTCTTCTCGTCTCTAGCCTCGGGCTCCGAAGACTACACCATCAAGATCTGGGACTGGGAGCTGGGAGAGCTGGAGCGAACTATCAAGGGACACACCAAGGCCGTCCTGGATGTTGACTTTGGTGGCCCCAGAGGCGGCACCCTCCTGGCCTCTTGCTCGAGCGATTTGACTATCAAACTATGGGATCCCTCCGACGAGTACAAGAACATACGGACTCTGCCAGGGCATGATCACAGCGTTAGTGCCGTCCGTTTCATTCCCTCTGGTGCTGCCGGTGCCCCGAGTTCTGGCAATCTGCTGGTGTCCGCGTCGAGAGATAAGACGTTGCGGATATGGGACGTATCTACCGGGTACTGCGTCAAGACTATCCGTGGTCACGCCGACTGGGTCAGGGATGTATGTCCGTCGCCCGATGGGCGCTATCTATTGTCGGCCGGAAACGACCAAACCGCTCGGCTCTGGGACATATCACTCGCCAACCCTGAAGGCAAGCTCACCCTGATCGGTCATGAACACACTATTGAATGCTGCACAATCGCCCCTCCCTCGGCATACCCGCATCTGGCGCCACTGGCCGGCCTCAAGAGACCACCGCCCGCATCGAGTGCCGCTGAGTTTATGGCCACAGGATCCCGGGATAAGTCTATACGTATATGGGATGCCAGGGGGAACTGTATCAAGACACTGAACGGACACGACAATTGGGTGCGGGCTTTAGTTTTTCACCCGGGCGGCAAATACTTACTGAGTGTCGCTGATGACAAGACACTACGGTGTTGGGACTTGACCCAGGAAGGGAAATGCGTCAAGACACTTACCGATGCCCACGGTCATTTCGTCTCCTGCTTGCGTTGGGCACCAGGTATCGTTCGTGAGCCTGCTACCAACGGCGGTGCCGAGGGATCGAATGGCACCGCCAATGGTACCCCGAAACCAGGCTCCGCTGTTTCTGATGTACAAGTCAGGTGTGTCATCGCAACGGGAAGTGTTGATTTGAATGTGCGCGTGTTTGCGAATTGAGAGGGTCCCCTGCCACATCCTATCCGAAAGAAAAAGAAGAGGAAATCAAAGAAAAAAAAAGAAAAAAAAAGTATATTTTCTATCGCCCATCTTCTGGCCATCGCTCACGGCCTGGGTCTACCCAAAGAGACCGAGAGGACGACTAAGCATGGCGTTCTGGAGATGGTACGAACCATGAGGCGCAAAAATTAGGACGCCTGTTGTGGGCAGGCTGTTGAATGACGAGATTTCACCTACCAATTTTTAGTGGGAAGCATAGGGCCAGACAATGCCTCGCGCCGATCAGGGAACATATATGACCATGTTACCTGTTGAAAAGGTTTGCGTCACCTCTTGCATGGTACGCTTCTATGATGCTAGAAAGACTGACTGGGAGCCACAGGAGTGATATTGCGAGGAATAAGAATAGATACCCCTTCATTGCCTATTGGCATCGTTTCAATTCGCTCACATCAAACTTTGTATTTTTCGATGCAGCCCATGGAACCCGGCCTTGACCGACCTTCTCCCACCCACACGCGATCTGTGGACTCCATTTGAGGTGACATACGGCATGCTGTCTATGACGAACTATGGTGAACTCCTCCCGGCAGAAGCTAGAGTGCGTGTTTGTGAAGCTGCTAGATTGAATCTCGTATCATACAGTATCGACAGGGCAGCTACCTAGTGTCCTCGACTTGACGACTTGAAGCCAGCCGCTGATAGAACATGCTACCCTCTACCAAAAGTCGGTTCCTTGATGAGTGAAGCTGCTCACTCTTGTGTGAGTGAAACATACAAACTGCAATAGTACGACTTAGGACTTGGTAAGAAACTGTTACGTTACATCGCCGTTGTTTCTACTAGTATTAGACATGGAGCATTACCTATCTTGGGGGGTGGGGGGTAAGGTGGGGGAAAGGACGAGACTCGTATCGACATTCCATGTACCAAGGATGCATGTACTGAGGAATCCGTGAAGTATATATATATATATGCTGCGATCTCTGCAGTTGGTAGAGATATTATTCTTGTGGGGGTTTACGCTTACACTGCCATGTATACTAGATTGCTACTATTTCTACCTGCGGTAGTTGCGGCATCTCTTCAACTACTCCCTCCCGCTCAACTTCCATCTCGCAATGAGACGACTTCAGGCTTCTCACCCGATGAGATTTCGACGACGGTTTATATCACCAAGGACCTAGCATCCCATCGTGATACCGGTGGCCTCACCCTGATTCCCCCATCGGGCTTAGAATTTGCACGCGTGTTTGTCAATGACTTGACAGAGGCATCAGGAAAGCCGTGGACACTCGAAGTCGTTGCCGTACCGCCGACGAATATCACGGGGATTATCCTCGAAGGGTTCCATGGAGACGCATCCCGTCTTTCCTATGAAAATGGAAGTCCCACAGAGGAAGCCTATGTGCTGAATATTCAATATAATCGCGCTATCATCAGCGGTTCCGGTGCGCGAGGAATGTGGTGGGGGACTCGGACGCTGCTCCAACAGTTGATAGTATCAAACTGGACAGTGTTGCCTACGTCCCTTATCACCGATGCTCCTGCCTATGCCACCCGGGGCTTCATGCTCGACAGCGGGAGAAAATGGTATGCGCCATCATTTCTGAAGGAGCTCTGTACCTACGCGTCATTCTTCAAGATGTCCGAGTTCCATTACCACACGAGCGACAACTACCCCTTGAACCGTGGACACAACGACACCTGGAATGAGGTGTACTCGCAGTTTTCCCTGCGCCCGGAAAGCGAGGACCTAGAAGGACTCATCCAGCGGCGAAACGAAACCCTCACCCGCTCGGACTTCGAAGACCTCCAACGACACTGTGCCAGCAGAGGTATCACAATTATACCCGAGATCGAGGCGCCGGGCCATTGTCTAAGCATCACCAAATGGAAACCCGAGCTAGCACTCTCCAAGAAGGACCTGCTCAACCTGACACATCCAGACAGCATCCCCACGGTCAAGAGAATATGGGAAGAGTTCCTCCCCTGGTTCCAGACCAAAGAAGTGCATATTGGCGCTGACGAGTACGATTCCACCCTGGCGGATGACTATATCACCTTTGTTAACGAGTTATCGGCGTTCATGAACTCGACGGCTGGAAAGCGAGTTAGGATATGGGGAACGGACGAGCCATCCTCGACCCTCACTCTCGACCCATCGGTGATCATCCAGCACTGGCAGTACGGACAGTCGGACCCCATCGCGCTTCATGGGTCAGGATACGATCTCATCAACACGGAAGACTGGTGGGCCTACATGAGCATCAAGAACGACCACATGCCTATCCTGCCGGCGCCATACCCGCAAGTTTTCAACGAGACGCGCGTGTTGAACTTCGCCGGGCGCCCGGGCTGGCAATGGGAGCCGGCGCTATTCAACCCAGTCAATACAACCTGGCAACTCCCTGCTGGCGCCGAGGGGAATAAAGGTGCGATCCTAGCGGCGTGGAACGATAACGGGCCCGACGCGTCGACGCAGTTAGAAGCGTACTATGCCATGCGGCGCGGGATTCCGCTAGTAGGTGCCAGAGCGTGGAGCGGGCGTAGGGGGCCGGTCATAGACACGAGCACAATCGACGAATCCATCAGTTTCCTGTCGTCGCAGGCACCGGGACAGAACCTCGATAGGCGGGTCGTCACTAACCCAACCGTCCATGATAACCACTCCGACAAGCTTATATCATGGACACGGAACAGCACAAGTGACCCAGTACATCTAGGTTACGGCAGTAAAGGCATGAATTACACTCTATCGCTGTCGGTGACGGGGCCTTTCACGCTTTCCTCGGCGGATACGGCATTGACGCTGTCTCAAAGGGGTGACTTGACGTTTGTGGCGGATGGGTATGAGTATCCCCTGCGATCTGTAGCGGAGGGCGACGGCTTCGATACTGGACATCCGGGGCGCATCTGGGCTAATGCCACGTCTGTGAGTTGTTACCACCTTACACTTAAGACTTCATTACCCTATTCCAGCATTGTATTTGTTCTACCTAACATAGTGTTATCATCATCACCCGTTCCCTTTCTGCTTTCCCCTCCGCCTTCGTCTTATCCGATAGTCCAATACCAAACAAATATGTTCCGCGGGCGTGCTTAGACCTGGCATCCTGGACGGCTGCGACCCCATTCAACTCACACAGGCATACGAAAACACCTAACTAACGTAACCCTTCGACACAGTCCACGCACAATCCAATTACCCTCTCCCTGCCAGCATCCATCACCATAACGGGCGATATAGCGGGCGGCAGTAGGGTGTGGGTAAACGGCTCGTTCGCGGGACGATTTGAGGTCTTCGTGTTTGGGGGACGGAACACGGTGTTCAGCTGGAGTCAGATGGCGTTTGTTGCGCCTTTGGACATGGTGACGGGCGGGCTGAGACAGTTAGTGTTGTGGGATGGTGTTCGTCCGCCTATGAAGGAAGGACTGCTCGGAGGCCCGGTGACGGCTGGATCTGCCTCTGGTTATGGGAGTATGCTGGGTTATAGGGGCCTGGCATCGTGGCTTTGGGCTGGGGCTAGTATGACTGCATGGTTAATTGTTAATTGCTTAGTGATATAGGTGAGAGTACACCAGCTGAGCAAGGATTACCATATCAAAGTAAAATATATATTTGCTTGGACAGGCATGAGCATGCTGGATGGTTCCCAACCGGTATCGATTATACTTACACAGTTCGCATATCCGTATATTCACATCATCCTCGCGCCCCTGGCATAACTTCTTGTTTTTTTTTTCCCTTTCCATGTCGGCCAACCCCCCCTCGCCTAAGCGAATCTTTCGTTCCATCTCTCTCTCTCCAGTTTCCTTTTTTCTCCCCCTAACGTAGCCCCAGCCCTAATAGAGCATCGTTCTGCCGTATCCATCCTCAAGCCAGCAGCGCCTAATCTCATTCACACATATGTCCATAATACCTATGAACACGAGATAAGCGACACGATATTTTCGGCGCCCGTACGAATCAAGTACCGATGGTTAGAGTACCTACCACCATGAAGCTGGGACATGATGGAGGTGCAAAGGGAGTACTAAATGCATTGTCATAGATATATTTAACTAACCCTCTTTGTATATATAAAGCTTTTATTTCTTTCAACATGCCTAACTGCGCCGGTTCTTCGGGTGTGGAACGCAGATTAAATGCCTTGAATACCTAGGTCACAGGGAAGAGGGTATATTCTCTACGAGGCCATCCGTTGACGACGGCGACCTTGTTGCTGTTAAGTTTGTACGTTATTTCGATGCTCGTGACTATTCCCGCCAGGACCTGATACGATCCCTAGTTCTGGCTTCCAAAACCACAACCACTACCACTTCCCCGGGGAGATGGATTCCGTCGTCCCAGAGGTCAACCCCCAAGCTTTATCATAACTCCCGCGGCTCAGTCACCTGACTAGTAATACAGAGTACATGTATGGAAGTACCTAGTAAATAGCGTGAGCCGAGCCCAAGCAAAAGCAGCGAGCACGCTAAACCCGATTCGCGTGCGGCACAGTTACCTACCTTTAATACATACTAGTACTTAGCGCGGGGGAGATGTACCTATCCCACTTACCTGTGTGTACGTATATATCTAACCTTGTAGTAGATGATCCTACTACCTCTCCTATCGGAGTTACCTGTTAAGGAAGTAAGAGAGAAAAACTCATAGGAAATAAATGATTTGGAGGATACCTATCACATGGTAGTTGAAACAAGTTAAGGCCGACCAGCGGAGGGTAAAATACAGGTATTGGCTTGTGATGGTATTTCTTACTGTAGCAGATAACTGAGGTACTACCTAGGTACTACCTAGGTAAGGTACGTACATAAGCGATACCTAGGTATGACTCGCTCTTGGCAAACGCCATGTGCTACCCACATGGGTCGTCATAGTACTACCATGTAGGTAGTAGATAGAAGTTCATAGAGGGACCTTACCTTAGGTACTATCTATACTAAGGTACCTAGGTACTCGGGGAATCCAATAAGCCATCTTCAGGTGGTTTTGCTGCCTGCGACAGGTCCCTCCGAGAATGCCTGTAAAATACCTGTAAAATACCTGAAAAATACCTGAAAATATACCTGTAAATGCTGGGGCAGGGTCACATCATCATCATCAGCATCATCATAACAACCACCATCATCATATCCACCATCTCTACCTGTCAACCGCCCTATTGTCCTAATCCTCGAGAATGGGCAAACAATAACCCTCAAACAACCACCGTAGATATCTCTCGCTCCCAAAGACTCTCTCGGGCCGGCTCGAGTCATTAGGCTCTGTCTTCTTGGAACAGTCTTTGGTTCTCGGGGATTTTTCACCATCTATCTACCTGCACAAAGAAATACTTGTTAAACGAGGGTGACAAATGCAACCGAGATACCGACAACCACACAACGAAGACCACCACCGCATAGGGTTCGGATTGGTCAAACGAATGAATCAATTTCCCTGTGTGCACATTCGTATAGATATATAAAAAGGTACCGGCTTTCTGCTCAAGCAAGTCTCTCTGCGGCGTCTAGGTGCGTTAGGAACCTTGAACCTACCTATCCACCTATCTAGGCAGTCTGTCTAGGTACCTCTACTTTGGGAACCTTACCTACATATACATCCTACCCTACCTCAGCTAAGGTACCGACTGATATATCACCAAACCCCTACCTGCCTGCTTCCATGCACGCTACACTATCGAGACTAGGTATACCATTCATACGCACACACACATCACGCACACATATAAACATAACAGATACTCATACTACACATACTACACATACCACATCCCCTAGCACTCTAGAATTTACATTTTAACAAGCCCGCCTGGCTTCTTTTCTGGCTTCTTTTCTCTTCTTCTTCGTCTCATATGCAGTCAGCAAATACAAACGACTCTCTTTGACTTGGTTGGTTGCTTATGACACAAGATAGAGGCTAGAGAGGGGTGCTAGCTACCTAGACCTATATAACCCGACCGGCCGATATCCCAGTTTACCGACTTAACTCACCCCCCATCCACGATAGCTACCTTGTCCCACAGAAGTAACGAGTAAACATATAAAATAATAAACGAGCGACGGGACCGGCCGCGAAAACCCCCCCGCGTATGCCGCCGTCCGGACGCCGCGCCTCTCTCCCGCCCTCTCCCGTTCGCTATCACGCCTATCCCCGACGTCGTCCCGCCTATCTGGGGTTGCCCGTGGCATCACCTAGCCCGTGCGACCCAGCACCATGTTTTGGAGGTTTGGCGGTTACGCCAACATCTCTACCATCGATACTATCCTCGACAAACCCGACTTCCTGCTCGAAGACTTGCTGGACGAGAGTGACTTGATCCAGGAGCTGAAGCAGCATAACACCAAGCTTCTCGAGTACCTGCGCCAGGACAACGTCCTCGCCAAGCTACTCGACTACGTTGTCGCCCCCAGACTCGAGCCTGTCGAGAACCCCGACGACGACCACGATCACGACGACGATGCCGGCAGCGATGCCAACAAGAAGGGTAGGTCGCTAGGCTTACCCTTCGGTCGCCCTCGCGCGTCATCCAGGACCACCAGCGATGGCAACGACGAGGACGAGGCCGAGAAGAAGCGCAACCGCTATGCCTACGTCGCCGCTGAGGTGCTATCTTCCGACAACTGGTCTATCTACGAGTCTCTGATGGAGAACCGCGAGCTGTTGGCCAACTTCTGGACCTTTCTAACCCTACCCGCCCCCCTCGATCCTCTACAGGCCAGTTATTTCACAAAGGTCAACGAGTCGCTGTTCGATAAGAAGACTCATGACATGTTACACCTGCTCCGGTCTCTCGATGGCGCTGTCCCGAACATGCTCCGCCATGTCGACTGCCCCATGATTATGGATCTCTTGCTCAAGATCATCAGTCTCGAGAGGACCGAGGATGGCCAAGGCATCGTAGAGGTATATGCTACCGTCTCCCCCTCCTGTTCTCTCTCTCTCTCCCCCCCGCTCGAGCTTGTGTGATACTCTATATTCCTCGCTGACGTGCGTCCTTTCTGTCCGTAGTGGCTTTATACTAAGGATGTCATTCCCGCGCTCCTCTCCTTCCTCGGATCTGAGCACAGCTGGGCTACCCAGACCGCCGCTGGCGACTTCATCAAGGCCATCATCACCGTCTCTGCCAATGCCTCCCAGAACGAGCAGGCTTGCATCGGCCCGAATGAGCTCACTCGTCAGCTTGTGTCTAAGCCATGTGCCGAAAAGATTATCAGCTACATGCTTGGTGGCGGGAACCCCCTCACCGTTGGTGTCGGTATCATTATCGAGGTTATCCGAAAGAACAATTCTGATTATGATCCCGACGTTGGCGGAGACGCGAACGCTCAGCCTTCTAGTCGCGACCCCATTTACCTCGGCACTCTGCTTCGTTTATTTGCTGAACACGTCCCCGACTTCATGTCCCTGGTTCTCAACGCCCCTGCGCAGAAGCAGCGTCTAGATTCCACTTTTGGTGACAAGATCGAGCCCTTGGGTTTCGATCGGTTTAAAACCTGCGAGCTCATGGCCGAGCTGCTACACTGTAGCAACATGGCCCTTCTCAACGAAGTCGGCTCGGAGCAAGTCATTGCGCACCGAGACGAGGAGCGACGTCGCCTACGTCTTACCGGGCGTCTCACCGCTTCAAGGGGTGAGGAGACGCACTCTTCTGAGGATTTAACCATGCGTTCTCGTCACTCTTCGCCCGACGACAGCCGCCGACTAGAGGTAACCAACGCATCAGACGATGATGGTTTCGAGGAAGTGACGCCGTCTGGTGAGATGACCGAGGATACTTCGCACGAGTTCGTCAAAGCCGAGGACGAGATCCCCGTCACCACGTCTGCATCTTTTCTCGACAAGGATGATGATGAATTCATCGATGAGCCACTCAGTTCGCCCCGCCTCCACGTCCAAGATGGAAATGTGGATGAACAGCACTTCGAGATTCCCGAACTCGTGGTCGCTCCCCTGTCGCCTAAAAAATCGGCAGTGAAGGAGTTAGAACCACCACAAACAAAAGAGGCAGAGCCAGGCGTCACACCAGGAGGAAGTTCAGTACCGACCGAGGCCGCAGATAAGGCTTTAGCACCCAAAGAAGCAGCCCACATGACCGGGGAAGATAGTCCGGTGCCTAGCGACGGTGTTCAAACAAGCATCGTTGAGGTCACCCCGGAAGAAACAGAAACCGTACCAAAAGCTAATATCTCGATGGAAGAGGCGAGAGCCCCAGAACCGATCCAGGTTGATACGCCCCCTGTTCCTGGGAACCCCGTCCCAGAAGTCCCGCAAACCACCCAACTCCCTTCGGTGGTCGAGAACACACACGCCGAGTCCATAGCCCACGATAACCAACCTCCGGACGGCAACCAGACGGCTCCGCTAGCTCCTCAGGTTGCTGCAACAGAGCAAGCCGAACCAGTTGTCGGCGATTTCTTGAAGATGCAGTTTGTCGAGAATAACGTCGTTCCCACCATCTTGGTAATCCCCCATTTCCCCAACCCCGATAGTTGGACACATGCTCTAACCAGCCATCTAGTCCTTTTTTTTCCGATACCCGTGGAACAACTTTCTTCACAACGTCGTCTACGACATCGTCCAACAGGTCTTCAATGGGCCGATGGACCGTGGTTTCAACCCCACCCTCGCCATTTCCCTATTCGAAGCTGCGGATATCACCAATGCTATTATCAACGGACAAACGTCCAGCGAGAAATCTCAGGCACAGAGTAGAACTCGTATGGGGTTCATGGGGCATCTAACCCTGATTGCCGAGGAAGTTGTCAAGTTCACGGAGCGCAACCCTCCTGAGCTTCTGTCCGACCTGGTCCTAGACCGCGTCATGAGCCAGGATTGGATTAACTACGTCGAAGGTGCGCTGGCGGAAACTAGGGAGAGGGATAATGCTATCCTCGGCGGCGTCAGGCCAGAAGTTGCGCTCAGCAATCGATCGCAGATGGGTGGCAATCTCGGTGGCATGGGTCTCAGCAGCCTGGGGCTGGGCGGTGGTCAAGGTAGCGGATCCAGTGCCCTCGCCGAAGCTGGCCTGACCGGTGGTGGGAATACAATAGACACGGCGGACCACGGCAGTGGCAGCAGTCTCGGCCCCTTCAGCATAAGCTCGGGGCTCCTCTCCGGCTCTGGGTTCGGAAGCTCTAGTGACGAGGATGAGGACGAAGCCGAAGAGAACGAGGAGGATGTGAACAACGAGGTTAGTGGCCCCTTTCACCGTATTCCCAGTAGCACGTGTGGTGCTAGTTACTCTGCCGGGTAATGGATGTTTGTTTTTGTTGTTTTGTTTTTGGATTTTGAGGTATCGGTCTAGCTGCTTTACAAATTCTGCTTTTTTGACTCCTTTTCCCTGAGGCGGTTTGGTGTATTACGGCGAACTTAAGGACAAGCACGAAACGTAGACTTCACAAGGATAGAGATATAGCCCTTTGCCTATACTCTCTTTCTACGTTGGTGGTCACAGCTTCTCTGTTTCTTTCTTTCTTTTTTTAATTCTTTTTTTTATTTATATTTGCTTGTATGTGTCACTAGGTTACTAGGACTGGGTGCCTCTTATCTTGCCTCCATAGTGCATCTTGGCCTCTCTCTAGCCAAGAGTTGAGGTTGAGCGTAAGGACCTGGCATCAGTCGGGAAACTGGTGATTTGAGTGTTGCCGTGAATCTCACGACACCGACGTCGTTTCCTTCCCCAGCGACTTCTTCTTTCTCAACAGCTCGCTTGTCATTTCCGGAGATTGTGGCTAATGTTGTCATAGTTTCGTGCCTATACCGATCCGCTGAATGCATCGTCATCATCTGCTGACCCGCCTTCTATCCCACCGCCCCCTCCGCCACCGCCCCCACTGAACATTCCTCCCTCCCGCGCGCGGCTGCAGCTAGCTGCACGACTTGCCATGCACCAGAAGAGTACCACGTCCGCTTCCGCGCAGTCCGCCGGTAGCGAAGACGATGAAGAGCGAGACGAGGCAAGACAAGATCAAGGAGCGGATAGAGTTTTGCGCAACCCCTTCGAGGACGACGGTGAAGACGAGGTAGACGATGATAGCGACGATGGTTTGGGCGACGACGGAGGCAACACAGGCCATTGGGGCCCTAGGACCTCGCGTGGAGACTGGTGGCGCAACAGCTTACGGAATCGAGAGAGGTTTGGGGACGGCCGGGACGATTCCGACTCGGACAAAGAGGACCAGGCCGGGGCGGAAGACGAGGATGAGGACGAGTTCGGTGACTTTGCGATGCCCGAGACGGACAAGGACGGCGACCAAGGCAAGGCGAGCGTAATCGTCAAGCCGCTGCCCGTCCATCCACCGCCCCACAACCCCAAGAGCTCTGCGTTTACTAGTCTCTGGCCCTTTGGCTCGAAAGAGAAGGGGAAGCCGAAGGGCGAAGACTCGGCGGCCGTGGCAGATTCGGTGGGCGAGGCGGCGGGCGATGACGACGACCATGACAACACGAATATCAAGACGACGCACGAGGCGACACGGCGGACGAGTATAGAGGATCCCGACGAGGACGAAGTGGTCGTCTAGGAACCGACCACGGACGAGACGATAGATGTCCTCGAACGCTTCGTTCACGTCCGCGGCGTGCGTTACGGGCGATGAAGGTACTTGGCATTATGGTGACGGATCACGAGGGACAAATGGGCAAAAAGGGTATTATGTATGCTTGTACTATAGGTAGATATGGACGGGGCATGAGTGGGTTGAATGTCTCGCTGTTTGCCGCCGCGCGCTACCGCGACGTAACGGCGGCGGCGATGACGACGACGGTGATATGTACACTACGTAGCAATTCATGGAGATACACCGATACACCATTCTATAGCTCTCTGGTTGCTGTTTATGAGCTGATTTCGTGATAAGCCTCTTAATTTTTTTCCTTTCGCCCCCTCCCTCCCTTTCTTCTTTTCTAGTGTGAGTACTTTTCTCATTACTTCAACCCTGAGTAGTCTAGCTACGGGATATCTTGCAATTGTTACTCTATTCCTTTTTTTAAAAAAAAAGAAAAAGAAAAAGGACAACAACAAAAAGACAACGTTGCGGCAATAGCGATAGTTGTATTGTAATAGGTACCTACCTAGGCGACCCGCCTACTTACCTAATGCAGGAGAATCTCAAGCAGAAGATGTAGGTAGTGAGGTAGATAGGTAGATAGGTGGATGACGTGAATGAAGGCGGCTGTTGGCTTACACGGGCGGGGCGGGGCAGGGCAGGGCAGGGCATGGCAGGGCCTCCATCCCGTCAGCCACGTAGCCCTAGGTACATTACCTAGCAAGCCAGGGTTACAGGCCTACAGGCCTACGCTTACGTAGTAGAGTTCTATAGCTAGGTACCTAGCTAGGTAGTGAACTACCTACCTATAGACTTCGGGAGGTATATACCTACCTTGTTGTGCCATGCTTCCTACGGTCGCTCCTAGTGCCGGTAGTCATGTATCAGGATTATCAGGATTTTGCTGCTTTCCTTGTTTCAAGGCATTATCAATACTACCTAAGGTAGGTAGGTGCACATCATCCATCATCCCTAGCATGGAGAGACCTAAGAAACCGAGAAATGTGATCGGGTTGTTTTGCTTAGGCTCGGCTTACCTGTTAGCAGGCAGCTTGGAACTAAGGGCATAATTTATGTATACCTGTTTACTGAAAATGAATGGTTCCCGTGCTTTCCTTGCTGTTAGAACCATATTGTGTTCTTAAAAGTAAGAAATTAAAGAATAGGTTAGAGGATTATGAGGTAATATATAATTTGAAAGATTTACTTCTGTACTAAGGCACTTGGTATACGGGTAACACGCCGCTATCGGTAGCACTAGCTGTGAAGTAGCAGAGTCCTCAGGTTCGAATCCTGAGAGTGCCAATTGTTTTCTTTTTATATAGAACACATTTGAAGTATCTACCTAGGTACCTACCTAGGTAAGTGCTCGGCATGTGCGTGTGTATATTGATATAAGCTGTATATGTAATAATCTACAGAATTAACTATCTATTGCTCCAGACGATGTCGGGACTACCTAATCAATCTACTACATGCAGGTTCATGCTCATACGTACTTACGGTCTGTATACTAACTAAAGTAGTACCTAGAGTAGTACCTAAAGTAGTACCTAGAGTAGGTATTTCCAACGGCCGTAATCCGCCTAGTTCAACGGAATGTTTGTACTTATAAGCAATCTTCAGTATTATGATCCCACGTAATCAAACCATGTATCCATCTACTAGGTTATATATACCTTTTTCTTTTTTTCCCTTTTCCTTTTCGGTCTCACTAACTTGCTAAGATACCAAGTGAGTGTACTATAGGTACGCGGTTACGGTACGGTACGCTAAAGATCAGCTACTAGGTACCTACTACCCTAGGTAGTACGTAGTCCTTACATCCTCATATGTACTATACATACCCAGAGGGAGTATCGGAAATCGGATTACCAATTTCTCTACCTAATATACGCTATTACTACCTACATACACTCACTACCTTATATGCTTTGCTGAACAGGTAATGAATCGAGGTATGCAAACAGAAGTTCTACCACTAGACAGTTAAGTACCTACCTAGGCATTGCCCAAGTAAATCGACCTACCAAAACCGGAAATTCATGTTGTTCCGAGACATATGATTGCTGTTGATGCTTTGCTCTGCCCCGGCGCTTGCGGCGTTTCATCCTCGGCGACCACTGCGACCACTGCGACCACTGCCACAACTCGGGTTTGGAACTACTACATACATAGTAGGTAGGTAGGTATTGGTGGGTATGAGTATTGCTGGTTGATTGATTACACCGGGCACTATTATTGATGATACAGTGGCAGTACCTAAATTGCCTACTATTACCACCTACCTGATACTCCGTGCTACGCTGCTGCTGTATACGCTACAAAGTCCGGTACGGCACGGTACGGTCCAGCCGCGATCACGGGCTTTTGCACGAGCAGTCAAGACTCAAGACTCCTTACGACCTGCTACTAAGTAGATTACAGTACTACTACTATGTACTGGAAATCTACATATACATACACGCTGCTTACCCTACGGTACCATACGTCTACTATCTACTAGTAGTAGTACCATCCGTCTGCCTACGCCTACGACCCGCGGCAGAAGTTGCTGACACCATCTCCACCCGCGCCACGCCCGTTTGGGTGTGCCTGGGCGTGCAAGAACCGTCTCTCATTGGTGTCTCGCTGTGTCTCGCTGGGTCCCCCTCGGCGGCCTTGGCTGGCATGGCATATGGGCCTTAACGTATAGCACGTTAGCCCATCTCCGGGACCCAGAATTCTGCCAGAACAGACCCAGAAATCAGACACCCACCACCACCACCGCCGTGCCCCCCCTTGTTCTGCCCTTGTTCTGCCCTTGTTCATCCTTGGTCGTTTCTGGTCGTCCAAGTGGACTTTTGGACTCGGGCATGACGATCTCACACCTACTAAGTATTGTCTGCATTGTTTGTTCCCCAGTACCGCCGCCGACCCGCCCTGCGCCTGGTCCTGCGCCCGGTCCATGCCAGTCCATACCCGTGCCATACCACTGCTAGTAACTAAGTATACCCTCTACACTACGGATACACTACGCTAATACCGTAATACATACCCATTGCGCCTCCTTGTCCACTACGGAATGGTACCGGCAGAGACACGTAACTAGTGTCGGCATGCTTATGTTGTACTGGGTATGCCATGCTTAGGTATGCTACGCTCTGCTATGCTATGCTATGCTATGCTATGTAGGTAGAATGTACGCTGTGGTGTAGACTACCCAGGCATGACTGGCTGTACCGGTAGGTAGGGAAACAGCCAACCACTGCACCTTTCTCACCATGATACAACATCCATCCTCTTCATATTTATCTTTTTATCTTCATAGTCATATTATACCTAGTGCCTCCAACCGCATGAAGCACTCGGTCGCTCGCCCGTCAGCCTCCCCCTTGCCTCCCGTCCCTCTTTCTCTCATCCCTTCTCCTCAATCCCCTCCGACAACCCAGTCTCTCGTAAGCGACACCGGTCGTGCAGGTTCAGGTTCAGGTTCAGGTTCAGGCCCAGGTCTAGGTCTGGGTCCAGGTCCGGGCGTGTTGGGAGTGGGAGGAGTCCGTCAGCTTGACGTATCCGTGCATCACCTGCCTTGACGTGTTATGTGCTGTAGAGGCTATCGAGTAGACCACCTTGGATGTGAACTATGCCAACCTTGGGCAGAGCCTTTGCCAAAGTCTGTTGACGTCTTGTATTGCTAGTCTCATCAATATGGCCAGCCCAGGATGGCCTACCCTTTCAGCCTTACCCCGACTTGATACTTCCAGCTATCCGCTTCACGACGGCTCCCAACGACATGGAGACGGGCGCGATCTCAAATCGGCCCAAGAAGCCAGGCAGCTGCCTCGTAAACCCAGCAGCTTCCTCTCGTCCGCGGCGAATTCCCCGTCGGCCACCAAGACAGATGGCGGCAGCACTACGGATTTATTTAGGTCTGTTGCTAATGCTCTCGGCGTTGACACGAACGAGCTACCTCAACCCTTCTACGGCATCCCTTGGGCCCGCGACGACGACGACGACGAGACCGACGGTGAGGAGAAAGACGACATGCGTAGCAAGCATGGCGGAGTCCATGAGACATCGCCGACCTTTGTGCGTCGTCAACCAACCGCGGTTCCCGCGCGTCGCGACCGTAACGATTCCGCATCCGCCATATCACCTTTTTCACAGCCGTATCATGCGACAACATACGGATACGAGCCTGCCTCCATCGAGACTACCGAACCCGTAGATGGTATCCCGGTTCGATCCTCCACCGAGTCGTACGGCGATACCCCCGGCCAGAATCATTTGCTCGTAGAATCCCGGAAACCTGTGACAGCCAAGGATATCGTAGTAGGCCGCGATTCTCGTACTATTGCTACTGCTGCTGCTCCATCCTCTCGGGCCGGGGAGGAAAGGAACGGTAAGACATTCATCGAGCGAGAAAGCATGACCCCACTGAGTCCGTTTCCACCTACGGGCCGCCCTAGGCTGTCGTCGCTTGTCAGCCCACTAGAACCAAGCTCCCCAGGGAGCAGCGTCAAAAGCCCGAGACACCAGGGATCGATATACAGTAACCCCCCAGCGATACCGCCCAAGGCTTCGCGTAGGCTGCGTAATGATGTTGAACAAACCCTGTCGTCGGATCCCGGCGTATCTAGAGCTATCGTGGTAAAGCCGAAGGCTGGACTCTTCGAGGGGCACCTCGTCGCTTTCCTCACCTTATCAGATGGCGGGCCCGGGGGTCCGGATCATAGCAACAATGATGACGACGAGATCAAACTACAAAATGCCTACTATACTAGGAATTTGCCCTCGATTCGCAGGGCGGTTGAGTCTCAAGTGGCACCCGAGTATGTCCCAAGCGTTTGGATAGCCCTGGAGAAGATGCCACTGGATGGCGAGGGCCAAATTCATCGCAGAAAACTACAGACCTGGATACAAAATGCCAATGACGATCTATACCGGCGCATCATGTCTATCGAATCCAAAGGAGAATTGAGGAAGCCGTCGACGACGTGGGAAAGGCGGCTTTCCCGAGCGGTGAGCAAAGTACTTCACGTCGAGCAGGACGATATAGGCATGAACCTGTCTTTCACCCACCTCGGAGGCGACTCTCACGCGGCAGAAGAACTCGCTGTGCGCTTCCAGTCGCAAGGAATCTCCATCGAAGCGCAAGACGTAATGGGAGCCTCGAGCTTGGCCGAACTAGCTGCGCTCGCCAAGCCCGAGGAGACGCACTCAGATGAGCCGGAGGAGGAGTCCGTAACGGAGATGTTTGATCTCTCGCCCATGCAGCATCTCTATTTCCAAACCCCCATGGGCAAAGACACGGCGCGACGGAAATCTAGCGATGGCGATTATCGGTTCAATCAGAGCATACTTTTGCGCGTGAAGCAAAGTATCGGCGTCGAGGACTTACGAGCCGCTATCGAGGCCGTCGTAGGGCATCACAAGATGCTGAGGACGCGTTTTCACTTCGCCAACGGTTCCTGGTGGCAGTCCATCGAGCCGGCCATCAGCACGTCGTACCAGTTCGACCACCACCTCATCGGCACGAACGCCGAGCTCGAGTCCGTCGCCACGGCTGCTCAGTTTGCCATCAACATCGAGCATGGTCCCGTCTTCGCAGCTCATCACTTCCATACGAACGATGGCTTCCAGCTTCTCTACTTGGTCGCCCACCATCTCGTCGTGGACCTTAAATCGTGGCAAGTCGTGGCGAACGACCTAGAGCGGTTGCTCACCGACGGCCATCTGCTCTCGAGAAACTCACTTACCTTCAAGGAGTGGACCCTGCATCAGAAACATCGTGTTCAGACGACAACCGATTCTATCGGACTTCCGTTCGAGCTTCCGGCGCGCAACTGGGAATATTGGGGCGTCAAGGACACGCTCAACACCTACGGGAGTACGGTCGCCTTCGGTTTTACCTTGGAATGCGAGGTGACATCAGTGCTAGAAGCAGCCAACAAGGAGCTCAAGACCGACTCCTGCGACATTTTCATGTCGGCTCTCCTACTATCCTTCGCGCAGACGTTTCGAGATCGAACTGCACCTATTCTCTGGAACCAAGAGCACGAGCGAGCCGTGCTTGATCCTAATCGGGACATTTCTGGTACCGTCGGCTGGTTCACCTACCTATTTCCTCTCGCCGTCAATGTGTCACCCACGGACGACGTTTTCTCCATTTCGAGCCGTGTCAAGGATGCGCGCCGCGCCGCCGCGAAGACCAGTCTATCACATTTCACAGCCAATCTCATCGATGCGCCGTCGGCAGAGTCGTTCGCCTTTTCCCACTGCCCTCTCGAGCTCATCTTCACGTACGCAGGTTCGCTAGGACATCTGAAAAGTCAGAACGCCGTCTTCGAAGAGCTCGATATTCCCGGTAAGACGATAGGCTCGGATACCGCAGACGTGGGTCAGTCGGTCGGCCGGATTGCCACCTTCGAAGTATCTGTCTGGATGGAAGAGGGCGAGGCGAAACTGAAATTCTTGCATCACCGGGACTCGAAGCATCGGGAACAAATACAGACATGGATCCGCAACTACGAACGAGTTCTGCGCCAATCCATCAGCAGATTGAAGGACTACGCGCCAGGGCTCTCCATGTCAGACGTCCCCTATCTAGGTGTCACGCCCGAAGGGCTCAATCAACTCAATCGAGACGTTCTCCCTCGGCTCAACCTCAATACAAGCAACGTCGAAGACGTCTTTCCCGCCACGGCGTGCCAGCAGTGCGTCTTGGTCCACCAGACGTTGTTGCCGGGTAGCTCGCTCGCCCAAGTGACGTACGAGTTGAGCACCGTCGGCAGTCCTCTCGACACATCCCGTATCTGCAGTGCTTGGTACCAAGTTACGCAGCAGCACCCTTCTATGCGGACCCTGTTCTCACCCAGTGTCCTGAAAGAAGGTCTCTATGACCAGGTCATACTACGCAACCATTCTCCTAATATGTTGTTCATCGAGAGCGGAGAGATTGAGGGTCCGATGGCTGCTATTGGAAACGTACCGCCTTTGCACCTCAAGGAAGGAATCCCCTGGCATCGGCTCATCGTCTGTCAGTCTGTTGGTAAGGCTTACCTGAAGCTGGAGATCAGCCAGGCTATCTGTGATGTAAGTTAGGCTATCTTTGCCCGCCCTCCTCGTTGGGTTCCTCTCCTTTCTCATTCATATTTCGCATTCCCATCCCGCCGTACCATACCCCCCTCCCACCCCCATTCTTCAACAGATCCGGACCTAATTAAGCAACCAGATCACGAGCATTTCTATTCTCTTTAGCGAGCTCGAGCAAGTCTATTTGGGAGGACAACAAGCCACCCCTAACAAACTCTCGTTCCCCGAGTATTATCAGCGCCTAGCCCTAACATCATCGAGTATCCAATTCTGGAAGGAAAAGTTGTTTAGTGTTCAGCCCTGCCATTTCCCTTGCCTTATTTCAGGCGGGGCTACCACCGTCGAATGGCAGACCACTCCCATTCACTTACAGATCCCTTTCCAGCGGCTCCATGATTTTGCCCGATTCTATAAAGTCGATAAGTCCACTATTCTCAGAGTCGCGTGGGGCATTTTGTTAAGAACGTTTCTGGGATGGCAAGACGTGTGCTTTGGGTACCGTACCTCGGGCAGGGATCTACCTATCACGGGGCTAGAGAGCGCCGTCGGACCTTTTTCGAGGGTCCTAGTCTGCCGAACGCGTGCGCTTGGTAACCAGACGATTGTCCAGCTCCTCCGAGACGCCCAAGTTGAGCATCAGAAAGCCCTGCAGCATCAGCATCTACCCATGAGCTTAATCGAGCATGAACTCGGCACGAAGGGCAAACGACTGTTCAATACCTATGTGTCCTTTGGCTATGAGGATATCGTTTCAGGCCAGAGCGTTCCCAACAGCAAGTTCTCCCACAACAGCACCGCGCAAGCTTCCGAGTACGATATCAATGTCGATTTCTGTATTCGTGATGCTAACCTGACCGTGGTCCTTGGACACCGCATCCTCGCCCATCAACAGGCCGTCGCCGTTGGGCATGTTCTCGGTAAGGCGGTCGAGACCATCCTAGAAAGCCCGAGCGCGACGGTGAAAGAGTCGGACCTATTCACCGTGCAGGACCATAATCAGATATTAGCATGGAATAGCATGCCCCAGATCGACGTACAGAATGAACATCTGGTTACGCTTATTGCCGCACAGGCGCACAGGAACACCGATATACAGGCTGTATACAGCTTTGACGGGACATTGACCTATGCCGAGCTTTGTAAACTGTCTCGGGGCCTGGCTCAGTATATGCTCAACCTCGGCGTCAGACCCCTGATGCCCGTGCCCGTCGTCGTCGACAAGAGTCGATGGACCATAGTGGCCATGCTAGCCGTTTTAATGTAAGTGAATATACACCCAGCTGCTCCAGAGGCCCGAACGCTATGTTGCTAACTGACGGATTTGTTTTAGGGTGGGGGGCATTCTTATCCCCATCGATGCTGAGGCTACCGACATGTTCCCTTGGATTGTACAAGTCATTCACCGGGGCTTCATCATGGCCTCCGATAGTGTCCGAGGGTATTTTGAAAGCTCGGGGTGCCCTACTATCGCAGTCAACGAGCAGACCATCTTGTCGCCTTATGTGCAGGCGGTTGAATTGCCTGCACCTATGCAAATGAGGCCACACGACATTGCCTGTATCCTCCTCACCCCTACGAGCCCGAAGAATTGCAAGGCCGTGTCCTATAGCCACGGGGCCCTAGCCACCGCTTGTGCGGGCCAAGGCCCTACGCTTCGCATCAATCCATCAAGCCGGGTGATGCAACTCTCTTCCTACGGTGTTGATGTCTCCTTGGCTGAAATCTTCACGACGCTCGTCAATGGTGGTTGTGTCTGTATACCCTCCTCCTTTGAGAGGATTTCTGGCTTTACCGCAGCCGCCCAGCGTATGCGGGTCAACTGGACCTATCTCACGCCGCCGCTTTCACGGAAGATAGATCCCGCCATGTTGCCGGATATGGCCGTGGTCTGCTTCCGCGCCACGCACCTCGACGCAGAGGTATATTCGCGGTGGGCAGGCAAGGCCAAGGTGGTTCTCGTGTACGGTTCCGCGGAAGCCTGTCCACTCGGTCTTTCGGCGATGGAAATGACGGGGTCTCCTATGACGCCGGGCTTCGGCAACCCCTTCTGCGGAAACTTCTGGATTGTGAGCCCAGAGGACCACAACCGACTCATGCCGGTAGGTGCAGTCGGCGAGCTCGTGATTGGAGGGTCTACTCTCGCCATGTCTAGCTCACTAGACATGGTGAACTTGGATTTTGACGTCCTCGTCAAAAAGAGTACCGCTCGAGCCCAGTCGTTGCTCGAGCAATCGGGCAGCCGCCTCCTCAAGACCGGCCGCCTCGTGCGTTACCGGGAAAAGGGCGAGCTCGAATTCGTCATGCCCGAGGGTGAGCGGGGCGAAGTTAGGGGGAAATCTTTCCGCGTCTCCGACATTGAACAGCAGCTTCGCCGGTGTATCGGTGGGGGCGTGGATGTCGTCGTCGAGACGGTCGCCTTCAAGGATACAAATTCGACCCCTGTCCTCACCGTGTTTGTCGAACTCGGCGACCAGTTTGTCGAAGGAAACGAGGATCTCACCAGCCTCGACAATACCACGCGACAGAGACTATTCTATTACAAACAAACCGTTAACTCGGCGCTTCGCGACACGATCCCGCCTCTATTAGCTTATGTTCCCGTTCGACAACTCCCGTTAACCCCGTCCCTGCGCGTGAACCGGCGAGGTCTGCAGAGGCTGATTGCGGGCTTGTCGCGTGAACAACTTCTGTCCTTGGCTGAGGTCGAAAGCATGCATAATATGCAACCTGCCGATTCCCAACCGGTGCCCCTAACGCAAGCAGAACAGCAGATGCGAGCTCTATGGTCCCAGGTTTTGGCCATCGAGGACCAAGCATCTATCACGGCTAACGACGGATTTATGACGTTGGGCGGTGATATCGTCATGGCCCACAGTCTCGTGGTCATGTGTCGCCAACGGGGCATAGACATCTCCATCACGGACGTCCTACATAACAGCACCCTATCCGAATTATGCAAGGGGGTGGCCAGCTTCCAGATGCCTACCGCCAACCGCGCCAAGCCGGAGCAGGGAGAGCATGCGGCATCCAACGGCTCATCGGATCCTACGGCGGCGCCAAAGCTCGGCTCCGACCGGAGCGTCATCGAAGATGTGGCGGAAGCATCCTCTCTTCAGACCATGTTCGTCGAGTCTGCCATGTTGCAGGCAAGGGGCAACGTGTCCTATTTCATGCTCAGCGCCACGGGGTATCTCAGCTGGCACAAGCTCGAGAACGCGTGCTTCATGTTGACCAAGGCCCATCCCATCCTACGGACGGCGTTTGTGTCGCATAGTCGCCAGGTGTACCAAACTGTGCTTCGGTCCTATCGACCCGAGTTCCTACGCTACCAGTGCCAGAATTGGCGCTTGAATAATCTCGCCGTGAAGCTCGTCAAGCGAGACCAACCCCTACCCATCGACTTCCGCCGCCCTGTCACCAAATTCTCCTTCCTCGACGCCGGCCGGAGTTCTATCCTCGTGATGCGATTGTCGCGTGCTCAGTACGACGACCTCTCCATCCCCATCTTAGTTCGTGATTTGGGCCGCTTCTACCGACAGACCGGCCCAGTTACGCAGAGTACCGGCTTTTGCGAGGTCATCCGAGCGGTGCGCTCCACCTATGCCAGCGGAGCTACGGAGTATTGGCGCTCTCTTCTCGAGGGCGCATCGATCACGCAAGTGGTCTCGCAGCCTTCGCTGCCTGTTGCTAACTCGAGCCCGAAGACGCTCCAACAAAAGATCGCTATCGGATCCTTACAGAACTTCGGCATACCTTTCGAATCCATCCTCAAAGGCGCATGGTCCATCGTGCTATCGAATCTGTCGGGCACGGACGACGTGGTTTTCGGCCATATGGTCGAGGGCAGGCATCTCAGCCTCGCCAATGGCCAAACCATCTCGAGCGTGGTTGGGCCCAAGGGTAACGTAATACCCGTGCGCACGCGGATACCCGATTTCCCCATAGCCCCCCTCGAGTATTTCAAGAACATACAGAGTCAATACGTCGCTAGTATTCCCTACGAAAACCTGCAGACGGCCGACGTCATCCAGAATTGCACCGTCTGGCCGTCCTGGACCCGCTTCAGCACCGTCGTTCACCACCAGCGACAGTCGGAGCGCTATAAGCTTCTCAACTTCACCATCGGCGAAGCCACCTGTTCTCTCGACATGATGGGCCTCAGCCACGAGGACTCGGATGTTTTCGTACAAACTATCATGGCCGGATCGAAGCACGTCGAGGTGTCCGTCACATTCTGCGAGAAGAAGATCCAGTCCTTCTTCGCCGAGGAAGTCTTGAGAATGCTGTGCTCCACCATCACCGTCCTGACCACGGCCGAGTTTGTGATGGATCCCATGATGCTAAAGGGCCTCAACGATAGCTACACCACGCCACGCATCCCGCTGCCGGCGCCTAAGCGCGAAAGCAGCGTCCTGTCTCCCGTGCTTTCCGTCGACCCGGACCACGCTCGGGCGGCTCACAGCGTTATCGCGACCGCCTGGGATGTTGTTCTCGGCGCTCAGAGCCTGCAAGTAGCCGATATTCGCTCTGTGCCTTTCTACGAGATATGGGGGGCTCACATGCCCGCGGCCGAGTTGGCCCGCTACTACACGCAAAAAGTGCCGCGATTCCCAGGCCTCGAACAAAAGGTCTATACCACGGAAGAGATCATCGACCACCCGACCATGATGCAGCAGTACGAGCTCATCATCGCGAAGCAGCAAGAGACTCAGCTACGGCACCGCCGGAGTTTCCTGAAGCGCAACCCTTCGCGCACTCCGTCGACGTGGGGGAAGAACTTTAGAAAGCTCACCGTGGGGACTGGGACAGGCATGAATGATGCCGCGCTAAACAGTCTCTCGGCACCCCCGCGACTTCACCCGAACCGTGGGCTGAACCCCCACGGGAACAATTCCTTGGAGTCGCTCTCGACACTCGGCAGTGCAGCCGACGATCGCGAAGGCGTCCCTACGCCGCCTACGTCCGCCGACGGGGCTCATAGAAAAGTGTTATAATGAAGCATAGGACATTTCCTGTGCCAGGTTGTTAAGGACCGTACTTTACCACCCTGTCCCATGCACCTACTTTTTTGCCTCTGCTTAATTTTTTTTCTTTTTTTTTTCTTTTTTTTCTCATGATATACCTAGACACAATGACTCACGAAGACAAACTCCCAAGCATGGTTGATGTTTCAGACGCATAGAGGCGGGGAAGGGGAGAAAAAAAATCTTGTATTTGGCATTCGAAAGTGAAGTTGGATTTGGGGCATCAGTCTATTTAGAAAGAAGCCTTGGCTCAGGGAGAAAATTGGTGTCACCCACGATTCCGTCATGCCATGTCATATCATGCCATGTCAAATGTCTATATTAGCCCGGCGGCTCGGCTTCCGGTCCGGCCTTGCTTCCATTTCCTTGCTTTGCTTTTACACATGCTTCTATGATACCCCCGTAATGTTACCTCATTGGAATAGATGGATGTCGATTCGAAGCGGCGTTCATTCACGTACTATACGTCATTCATGGGGGCGCCGGGGTTCCTTTTTTTTCCGAATAGATTCGCCGGGACGCTTGTATCTACAAATAGTTGTTCTATAGCCTAAGCCTATATGAAGTATAATTTCTCTTATCTTCGCTATTCTGCCATTCCTTGGGAAAGTAGAACCGTAGAATGGGGCAAATGTAGAGACGGGAAGGGTAGCTAGGAGTCTACAACTTAGATTACAGTTCAAGGAGCAGTTAGGTCCCGGTCTAGAGGCAGAACTTGCGTACTTACGCTCGATCAAAATTGACGATTCTCTATGTGTATACTACGATGGTGATTCGACCAAGTTGTCTCAGGCCTGGTGTTAGATCAATTATGGGCTAACATTTCACAAATACTCACATCCTTTCTTTCCCTTTTTCATGTAAAGTACTCACACACAACCCTTTCTATTGATTATTGCTAGATTATCATAGACATTTGCTAATCCAAATCTCATTACAGAATCACTGCCTACCTAACGCCATTCCCTCTATATAGATATCCAGCAGCACGAGCCAGAATGAAGCCAAAGTACTAACAAAAAACCAATAGGCCACGCGATTTGCCACAGCGAACCGGCGCCGCACTATTAAGTCTCAGACCGACTCGCCCCTCCCGTATAACCGCTCGTATTAGGCTGGTGCCGGGAGGTAATAAACATAGGAGCAACGGCCAGTTCTTCCGCCGAGTCGTGGGCATCATCCCCATACCGACCCCGGCGAAGACGGCCAGTATCGACAAGCCCTTTATAAACTTCAGCGTTCCTCGCCAGTTGTGCGGTGCGGTGCCTCCTCGCTATCAAGTCGTCGCTACGGGAATATGAGATGTTGTCAGCATATCATTTTTCCTTTATATATCTAATTACCCCCCCTTTCCTCAATCTGTTGCAAGAGAAAAAAAAGGCAAGGGAAAAAAGAAACAAAACAAACAGGCAACAGTGACAGAAAATAAAATATGGGGGTTTGCTTTTTTTTTTTTTTTTTTTTCAGGTAAACCACTTACCGATAAGCGGAAGCTAAAGCGTTGAAGCGTTTCCTGCCCTTGACGTGGAGGTTCAGGGGCCTAGAGCGGCGTGCCTGGCGCTGGCATTCTTCCTCCGCGGCCTGCGAGGCCTTGCACGTGGCGCAGTTGTCCTCGGTTTGGACGATGTAGTTCTCGAGGTATACCAGGGTGCAGGGCTCGTTGTTTTCGGCGGCGCGGCAGGGGATCGTGTGTGCCCTGTGGTCGTATTCCTTGGCGCAGTCGTAGCAGAAGTTGAACGCGATCCCGGTCCAACACATTTTTTACGGCTTTATTTATGCTGAAATTGGTTGGTTGAAGGGCGAGGTTGTTCTTTCGTGTGGTTTTTCTCTGGTTCGGCTCTGCTACGTCTAGCTCACCTCGTCTTGCCTACGTCTGTCTCCTCTTGTTCCGTTTGTATGGGGAGAGGGAGGAAGGGAACGGGGGACAGATATAAATTGTATGTTTGGTGCAACAAAAACACGTCAAAGGCCTAGGTAATCAAGATATCAAGCGAAAGAGGATGGCAAGTAAGTATGCTAGTTTCCAGACCACAGGGGCGATATTTAGTAATCAAAACAACGAATATCTCCCAACGCCGCGATGGCGGCTATAATTATCTTGCGCGGCCTGGCTTTGTTTGCGTAAGGTCGTTGTGTTTCAAGAAAATGGAGGTGTTCATACGGAACAAGGAGGGTGAAAGAGACACTAGCAACACCGGCATTGGAATTTAGCTACGCTCTTTGTTCTTTACAGCAATGTTATTGTCTAACCACCGTAGCGTTTGTCTTTTTTCATGAGGGCCGCTTGGATCCGTTTGCTATCTATCTGCCTTACAGACAGAGTCTCACTTACGGAGAGCGCTGTGTCCGTCCGCTTAGGAACGCACCTCCACCCAATTTCGTTCAGCCTCCTCTTTCTCGTTATGCCCCTAACCTTTCGACGGGAGAGGGAGGCGTAATGACTGGGAGCCATGACCATGTTCGGTAGTAGTCGACGATAGTGGTTTCTGATTGTTGAAGTTATGTGAAGTTATGTGAAGTTATGTGAAGTTATGTGAAGGGCCTTGTGTCCTTTTTGTTGGCCGGCCCTGCCCATAAACGTGCCATCCCGCCGTTCCGCGAACGTCACAACTTAACGTACGCGTCCCGTGAGACGTACCGGCTTACCGGGAGCGCTCCAAGTAGCGAGACTCTACGAATTCCTTGTTCTCGAAAAGGGTTAGCTGAGTCTAGTTGCTGCTTATTACTTTAAGGAGAGGAAACGTCAGACCTTCGAGTTATGGTTAGGGTTAGGGCTCTGATATCTGGAGTAGTTACTACGGTAGACATGTGTGTCATGAACTACTGCTGCTATATCCTGCGTCATATCGCTTTGACTCACAATATACAACGATAGGCTCAACTGATTACCACGCGTTGAGTATAAAATGTAGGAATGGCCTGGAACTGTCACACTGAGGCTTCGTAGACGATGAAAACTTTACGGCGCATGATATTAAACGAGAAGAACAAGAGAAGCACAAATAACATGAGATATATAGGTGAATCATTGCCGATAATATTAAATAAATTGTCAATAATTCCACCCTCCGGGCTGCGTGCCTTTAACTGTATGCGAGGAGAGGGTTATAAACGCAGCGCATTTTGATAATAAAAAGTTTATATGTACACATAGCTCTTATCCTACCAGTATCCGCGTTTTCGCTCTAATTTACTTCTACTGCCCGTCGGAGCCTCATTATTTTATGATATGGCGGTCGAAGTCTAGAATAGCTGGCCCTGCTAATGATACACAAAAATGTACCTTCTCCTTAGGAATCGGCGCCACGGCATCAGGCCGAAAGCGGTGCGTCAGAAGAACTGGTAGATGGAAAAGCCCGAGGGAGTTCGTATAGCGATCGCTTCGACACTAAGTGGTCCCCGAACCTGGAAAATGAGACAACACTGGATGACCGACTACAGAGAATTTCTTTGTTAACGGAATGTTGCTTTTACC
Source organism: Xylariales sp. No.14919 (assembly GCA_002003505.1). Lineage (NCBI taxonomy): Eukaryota > Fungi > Ascomycota > Sordariomycetes > Xylariales > Xylariales sp. No.14919. The sequence goes on from BDMC01000047.1 coordinate 94,127, forward strand.
TAGTTCAGCTCCGGGAGTTTTTGTTCTAAGGCCGCGCTGATGGATATCATTGAAGACAAAGCGTCTACACAAGCTTCCTCGCAAGATCCCATCTCCTGCAAGCACCTATGATTGATTCGAGACAGACATCGTCACTAGGTGTGCTAGTAGCGGAATTAGACGTGTTAGTCATCCTTCGAAAAACTGATAGCTTCGTCGAAAATGAACAAAGCGCCTGCTTCCGAAGAAACCGCCATACGTTCGGCAGTGCCGGATATCTATATTGACATGTACGAGACCGGGAGCGCCGGGGAGTTTTCATTCGGTGCGCAACCGGACGCCGAGAATGCCGATCGAGATGAGCACCAAGCCACCGATCACGTCGAAGGCTCTGACTGGTTGACGGGGGCCACGGTCGATCTAAGCCAAGATCTAGACACCTCGAAAAAGGAACTAGACATCATCAAGTTCATACTCGAAGAGATGGAACTGCGGTTACAGACTAATCACCGGCCTAGCGTCGCCCGAGAAGGAAAAGTAGAGATGATGAAGGCGTGCCGAGAATATTCTAGTTCCCGCTGTGCTCTGCTGCAGGAACGGCTCCATCAGGTCCAATTCTGGGTTCACACGAGAATGCTGGGACACCAGGTACCGGTAGAGGCACCAGAAGAGGTCAGTTGTGTTTGTCCACGCATAGGTTCAACCCAATCGTAAGGTGGGAATAGCGATAGACACTATTTCAATGTGCTGTGGTACTTTAAACCAGGTTAATCGAGTTACCACTCGGAACAAGAGAGGCCTTCTACCACACCCTCGGAAGAAACTCGACGCTAACCGACATTACGCAAAAGTGGCGGTTAGTAGATGTGGAATGGCGAAAGTGGCTAAGTGAGCAGGCCAGTACGTATGCCGATCAGCGTGGCAGCGCCCGAGCGGCCCCCCTCGAGAATACGCCGGATCCGTCGAACGACATCGCCTGGCGAATTTGGGGTCCCTTGCCTCACATTCTTGGCGCTGATATTTGGTGGAAAGACTTATGAAGCCACGGAATCCTTACGGGCGAGGTGGTAATGACGGATTGGTTCCGTATTTGGACGGGGACTTGGCGAGTAGGTTAGACCGGTTCCCAGAGTGGTGGTGTTCTGTATGGATTCGCGACGTTGGAGCTGCCTCAAAGTAGTATCGGATACTGTCGGCGAATCGAGGGCGTCGAACCCTGGTGTCAAAACGATGATGTGCATGATGGGGGCGATCAATACGGACCGATGAAGCCGCAGTAGGCAATACGATGGGTTCGTATGGTTGGTTGGTTGGCTGGTCGCCACCGGCGGACCGTCGTATGCATATACGTAGGTTTATCTCGGCCAGTGCTCGACGAGAGACAGAGGGTGACGGTAACCAATTACGAGGGGAAGGCGGATCAAAAAAACGAAGAGCTGAACAAAACACACGAGTCAGCTTGGATGACGGGTGAAAACTAGCCTCATAGAATGATGGCATACCCCTCCATCCACTCTACATCGCAAACATCCCGAGCACACTATATACCCTGAGCTTTTAGCAGTCGAGATAGCGTAGCCCTGGTCATTCTACTGTCTGCCTGTCTACTAGAATACCTCCCAACTCCTCGCTCACCACTGGAACGCGGTGGAGAAGACATGGTCTCCTAACGGATGATACCGCCGAGAGAGAAGTGTTCTAGCGTAAGAAAATGTTCCGTCTCGTGCCGCTCTCGTGGTCTTGGAGCCTCATTCCCAGTAAACGGTCATCGGTTTTGTGGGATGCCCTGCATACACATACATAACCTGGCTTGCATACATGGCGTACTACTATTAGTAGTGTACCTAGCATATACTATGTAGTAGTAAGATTATCATAAGTATTATAGCAGACCTACCTACCTAGCTGATGTAGCGTAGGTAGGCTCTTACTTTCTCGAAGCGTATGATTCGTCGCTATACCACGAGACCTGATTCCATGATTTGTTATGACCTACCAGTAGTAGCCTAGACCCAGTATAGCCTCTCCTACTACTAGTAGAAGGACGCGCTCCTAGTGTAGTATGGTATGTAGTAAATGGCACGAGACTGCACGAGGAGGTCCCTAGTATAAGCGCTGACAGAAGCGAGCGGCGTGAGCTGGTTCACTAAGTGATCTTTGGGTATCATAACCGAGACACGGGTACTTTTTTAACAAGACGTTCCGGCATTAGCGAATACGACGGAGGAACAAGGGGGGCCGATCTTGTAAGATCTTATAAGCGAATGAATGCCTTACTTGGGTAGTAGAAGGAGTGGTGGTTTTGAATGGTATACCTAACCTAGGCATCTTGGGCGCGAGGTTTTGATTACTTATACATGTATAATGATTTTGTTATTATCCCGACTCCCTCCTCTACACTGCCCTACCAGGGGAGGTAGGTTTGAGATGCGATGGATTGGAAAGGCAGAATGTAGCGTAGTAGATTCATACCTAACCTAGGCAAGTATACAGCATTTAGGGGCCGAAAATCCACCAGCACTACTAGTAGATATCCAACAGACTCTCTCGGTCAGTGGAATATAGACTAGCCCAACTAGATAGTGGAGTTCAGGGCCCCCATGATACGAGCTGTCGTTGCTCTCGCTGCTACCGCCGTTGTTTATTATACGGTAGTAGTAAGAAGTAGTAGTGGTAGTAGTTGTTGCTGTTGTTCTGGAGCATCGGCGGCGCGCGTTGGCAATGCATTGGCATGCTATAATTTTATCTAATACCTACCTAATTACTTATATGTAAAGGAACAAATGGTGAAAGAGCCTGCCTTACCCCGCGAGCTAAAGGGTCCTGCTCGCTAGCCTAAACCTTCTTCCCACTCACAGAACCACACATATCCGGCTGCCAACTGAGCAAGGAAGCCGGAGCGCTATTACGTACAAAATACCATCACGCCAGGGTTTTCGACGCCCCGGACAGAAGAGGATACCTCACCCATTCCAATTATTACGCATACCTGCTCTGTACACTCCATACCTCTGCTCATCTTTACATATATATATACTACACTAGACTAGGACCTTACGTTTTGCGGAGGCTGGGGCAGACTGCTGGGGGAGGGGGGGATTTGACTCCATTCCGCGCCGATTCTGGGGTTCGAGAACTTCGAGACCTGCATGTCCCCAACCCGGCCCCAAGTGTTGTTTCCTGTCCCAAATGTTCTTGGGATAACAAGCCACTAGTGCTTATCTCCTGCCTGAACCTTGTCGCCCGTTGTTGTGCTACCTAACCTACTCCCTAACCTATATCTAGTGTCACTGTCGGCCCGTCCTCGAGCAGTCCTCGAGCAGTTCTCGAGGCGTTCGCTCGCTGAACAGCCCTCTGGAAGAGGTTCTAAGCGTCCCGCCAGTGTACCTAAGGTAGTAGGTATTCTACTACTAGTATAGTGTACGGAGTACACCGTAGTAAGAACTGTACTAAGTAGCGTACGCATACCGTCTTACCCCCCCTCCACTACTACGTAGGCACCCGACTACTAGGTAACACTAGGTACCAAATCCCAAATGCAATCCCTCGTTATCTATTGTATCTATTTGTGCTGCCTTCCCCCCTCTGCCCTTTTGCGACTTTTATCACGGGCGCGCCGGGTGATTCGCGTTCACTAGTGTTTTCCAAGTTTCCCAGTTTCTGAGTTGGTGATGATGAAAGGAGCGCATAGGATGTGCGATGCGTGTCTCGTCTCGGGTATCCAGGGTGTTGTGTTGTTGTTATTCCTGCAGTGGGCATTTGGTTGTTAGCCGTCGCTCGCAGTGTGCACACACTCGCACACATACGCAAAAGGTGGCACAGATTATCATGAACACACACCGTATTGGATGGCTCCTCGGCGGTTTGTTCACTTTTCAATTTGCCCGGGTGCCGGCTATGTCGACAGTGTTGTAGCACAGCGTGGCCAAGCCTGGGTCCTACGCCTACTGTACTACTATAGTAGGTCTTAAGCCCAGGTACTGCCTAGGTAAGGTAGGCCAGGTTCTTCTGCAGACTCTCTGCCGGTGGGATTGGATTGGATGGTTTGTCTTTGTCTTTTGCCGTCCAGTCAGCGGCCCATCCAGTCTGCTTGACCGTGTTTCCAGAAAGCTTCTTCGACATTGCTTCTTTCTGCCTAGCCAGGCTATCGGGGCATATTAGCCTTAAGCGGAAGGTGTTTCAGAGCCATGGACCATAGACGGCCAATGGACGTCCAATTGGGATGCGGACGGAGTGATGCCAATATCAGGCGGCCTTGGTCCTGCACGCAGGCGGTGCCGCGAATTGGATTTGGAAACTCAGCAGAACGAACGTCTTCTGGCCCCGAAGAAGCTTTGCTCTTGCACGTTACATACTACGTACACTACTTACACTGCATTTGCTTTACCGACGCTTATTTCGCCTGTTACCTACCTACCTAATATCGTCCACTGGCCTACATTGCATTTATCCCAACGGAGCGCCAAGGTGCAATATCTTGACAGTTTCTATCTTGCCCAGACGCTAACCGGAATATATATTATATATTGTCTTGTAAACTGTAGGTAATTTCGATAAGGGAAATAGAACCTTGGGCTTGGGCTTCTTGTGAAGAGAGAGAGAGAGAGGGTTTTTTTTTTTCTGCTCTTATCTGCTGTCCTTTTTTTTTTTTTTTTTTGCGCCGCTGTTCGCCCTGCCCCCGGCCCCCCTTCACCGTTAGTTATGCTGTCGGATCAGCCGAGCCTTGCTGCCACTCCGTCATGCAAGACCGCACAACGCTGTGTGTGCGTGTGTGCGTGTATGGTCACTGTATGGTCGTGTCTCCTCTTTGATGTTTTTCGCCACGTGTGAGGCATGCAATCTTATTTGTGCATGGCTTACTTACATGGACGCAGGCGTCGTCATACTTGGTTGGTAGTTGGTAAAGGAGTTGCGCTGAATGCTAAAGGATTACAACATGACCATGGATGATCATCAGTTGTTAGCCCACCAAGGTAACCAAAGTAGCCCATGAATCCACGAATCCACGAATCTAAGCACATAGTAGCCCGCGAAAGTAGCCTACGCAGTGCCTACATTACGCAAACGGCCTCCGTTCTTATCTCTGACGGTGGAACTATCCCCACATACACTAGGGGAGTCTACTGCCCAATTCAGAAATGCTGGACTGGCATTAGCAGGTAGTGTATTAGATATCATCTATTATACACGCATCGGACTCGTAGCACCTCATACTAATGTATCAGACCCGAATCCATAGTGTAGGATGTTATCTCTTCAACGTACCATATCACGCCTCTTGTCGTTTTAGTTGGGACTATGACACTTGCTAACCTCCTCTATCTCCCTCGGCCGACACCTTTTTTACTAATCTTGGCCTCAGCTGGCTTGGGTGTTACAGCCCTACAGCAATCTACACGACACTAGAACACGCTCTAGAAGAAGGGAAAAAAGGGGAGGGGAGGGGAGGGTGAGGAAGTAAGATTGCATAAGTCTTTTCGGCGATGTGGGCGAGTTGAGTGAATTTGAGTACACTACCACCAGCAGCCTACTGACTCCTATCTACCTGTTAGCAGTGTTGTGTAGGCAGGTAAAAATGTAGTGCAGCGCAGTTCAGTTCGGTTTAGTCCAGTCCAGTCCATGGTACGCGACCCCCAAATCTTGGCCTCGTTTCCAATTCTATGCAATTAATCTATGCGTATGCTATATATTCGACGAATTATTGTCTACTATGTACATTTTCATGTATATTTTAATGTACAGTTTAATTGTTGGTCCAGTATCTAAACTTCCTACCTGCACTATCTCTGCGTACACCATAGTACACTACACCACCCACACTTCACTTCCACTACCTTGCTATAATTAGGGCCAGCCGATCTATCCTAATATTGTATCTACGTAGTACATTAACACTAGTACTAGTATAGGGACCTAGCCCAAACGGATGGACCGAACAATGAAGTGGTGAACACCCCCCCCCCTAACGAGACTCGAACGTTGAACCCAGGGTTCTGCCTAGGTTCTGCCCAGGCCGAGTTTTGTATTGTTGCTCCGAAGTAGATAGTGTAGCTAGGTAACTGATTCGGTGGGGATCGACGGTACCATCACGCGACTCCATTATTCATTCCTGGCTTCTGCTCTTCTCGCTCTCACAGTATCACCGCCAAGCTTGTACCATGTCCCCCATCCTTGCACACCCTGCCCACTCACAGCTCTGGCTGGATGAGATCACTGCAGAATCACTGATCCCCCACTTGGCACGCCTCCCTGTCCCTGTCCGACAGTATGGGGTTTTAGTGTATCCCTGTGTGTCCCTGCTATCTGCACAGTACCAGGTACCTACCTACCAACAAGTGAACTGAGAGCTTGTCGGGAGCGTCCGTAAGTGGTGGGCGATGTATGAGCGATGCCACTCTTATCTGGCTGGCTGTCCGTCCGTCTGTCTGTATGTATAAGTATATGGATAAAAGGTGTCGCATGGCTTCCCTCGCGCGTCTTGTCCGTTCTGATTCACCCTTCTTCCCTTCGTTTGCCATTTCTTAAGCTGCGGGGTGGCAAGTCTGGCTGGCCTTGCCGATCACCTAGAAAGCCAACAGTTTGATATATAGAGTCCCCTTCACCTTGTTCTCTTTCCCTTCTCCGCCCTCTTCCTCTTCTTCTCTCTCGTTGTCCCCCATTTGCTTCCTCATTTTCATCGCCGACCATGTCGAGCAAGGACGAGAAGGAGGGTAACCCTCCGGCGTATACCAACGCCACCGAGACCGAAGGCCCCGTTCGCGCCGACAACTTCTACACGCGAAATGGCTTGAATCTCGAGTCGTTCAAGGTGCGCGACTACGGTCAGGGCATCGTTGAGCTTGATCGTTCCATGAAGCCCCGTCACTTGCACATGATCGCCATTGGAGGTTCAATCGGTGCTGGTTTCTTCGTCGGTTCTGGTGGTGCCCTGAACACTGGTGTACGTATACTCCATATCTACACTCACATGCCGATTCCCGGCGTATTCATTCGCCTTGGGCTTGATGACATATCGAATGCCAATTCCGTGGATGTGGCTTGCTCGGTTCGATGCTGACGTGCATTGGTGTAACAGGGCCCTGGTTTTCTCATCATCGACTTCTTGATTATTGGTGTCATGATCTTCAACGTCGGTACGTACTCTCACCCTCGCGGTTCTCGGCCTTGTTGCTTTGCGCGGCACCCTCTTCCTAGTACTGACCTGCTTCGGTAGTCTATGCTCTCGGTGAACTCGCTGTTATGTACCCTGTCTCTGGTGGTTTCTACACGTACTCGACCCGTTTCATCGATCCGTCTTGGGGTTTCGCTATCGGCTGGAATTACGTCTTGCAATGGCTTGTCGTCGTGCCTCTGGAATTGACCGTGTGCTCTATCTCGATTCAGTACTGGAACGCTGAGATCAGTCCTGCGGTATGGATCACCGTGTTCTGGGTTTTCATCATTTTTGTCAACGTCTTCGGTACCCTTGGTTACGCAGAGGAAGAGTTCTGGTCGTCCCTGATCAAACTATCCGCGACCGTCATCTTCATTATTATCTCCTTTATCTTGGTGCTCGGTGGTGGCCCCAAGAGCGGCCGATATGGAGAGTACTGGGGTGCGCGACTATTCTATGAACCTGGTGCTTTCGTCAACGGCTTTAAGGGATTCTGCTCCATTTTCGTCACCGCCGCCTTCGCTTTCAGTGGAACAGAGCTTGTTGGTCTGGCTGCCGCCGAGTCCAAAAACCCCTCCAAAGCCTTGCCCAGTGCTATTAAGCAGGTGTTCTGGCGTATCACCCTGTAAGTCGAAATATAGATGCTTCGGATTTGGTTTCCGTGCGTGCGAATGCTAACCACAACGGTCTCAGATTCTACGTTCTCGGTCTTCTCTTCGTTGGTCTGCTCATTCCCTACGATGACCCGCATTTGCTCAACGCCTCCTCGTCCGATGTTTCTGCTTCACCCTTCGTGCTTGTCGGACAGTACGCTGGTCTCTATGGTTTCAACCATTTCATGAATGTGGTCATCTTGATTTCCGTCATCTCGATTAGTGTGTCGGGTGTCTACGGTGGTAGCCGTACTTTGACCGCTCTGGCTCAGGAAGGCTATGCTCCTAAGTTGTTCACCTACGTCGATAAGAGTGGCCGACCTCTCTTTTCCGTCATTGCCATGTTGTCCTTCGGTGGTCTCGCCTACGTTCAGTTGGCTTCCGACAGCGAAACCGTCTTCGGCTGGCTGCAGGCTCTTTCCGGTCTGGCTGCTCTATTCACCTGGGGCTCAATCTGCCTTGCCCACGTCCGCTTCCGCCGCGCTTGGGCTTACCACGGTCACTCTCTGGACGAGATTCCCTTCAAGGCTATCGGTGGCGTCTACGGATCGTACCTCGGCTTATTCCTCATCTTCTTAGTCTTAGCCGCTCAAGTAAGTTTACCTATTCTCCCTACGGGTTATAAGCGATGTACCTTGCTCACCACTTTCGCTAGTTCTATATTGCCGTTTCGCCTATTGGAAAGAACCTTGGTGATGCGGAGGGTTTCTTCAACGTCTACCTGGCCGTCCCCGTTCTTATCGTGTTCTGGTTGGGTGGCTTCCTGTGGAAGCGAAAAGGCTGGTTGCGTACTGTCGATATGGATGTTGATACTGGTCGCCGCGAGCACGACTGGGATGAGATCAACGCCTACCGCCAACAACTGGCCACCCTCCCCGCATGGAAACGCCTCTACCACACTGTATTCTAAAATATAGACACGTTGTGCTGGTTGCTTGGTGGTCAGCCTCGAATAATAGATTTATAGCCTTCATGTATATTTGACCTATTCCCATTTGTATTGTAGATCGGTATATACCGTGTAAAGTATGCGTCAACGCCTGAGGCGAGGAAACTAGTTATAGAACTCGTCGCTCTAGCTAGCGCATGAGATACCAATGAATTCAAGAAGAAAATTCAACTTTTACAGGAGCCAACTCTGTCACGCACGTACTGGAATGTAAAAACATCCAACGCTTTAATTTCGAAGTATAACGATCCATCTAACGGAAAACAGGTCACTACGATCATCACTGAGGTCACAAGATCAGATCTAGATTTCATGGCCGAAAAGAGAAAAGAAATTTATTTTTCTTGTCTAAATTTCGTGCCACGCCGTCTGTCAAAACATCCCAGACGAAAGCATTCGGGTTTCTCCTTTCCAGCCCTGCAACAAGACAAAATCCGTCAGGCGTAATTCTCCCTATCACTGTACAATATCGCAGGCGAAGGATGCAGTTGCATATCACGTTTGAAATGATTGCAATCCTTCACCCCACCCGATTTACCTCTACCCCTGATAGCCGTAGTTTCCTATCTCCCAACCTAGGCAATACTCAGTAATTATGCAAACGGCCCTATCTTCAGTCTAGGCATCTAGTTCGGAGGTGGCCGGCTTCCTTATTTAGATAATAATATTTACAGCCGTTCTAACCTTTTTCTTTCTCTCTCATACTAGTATCGAACCATTGCCAACGGTTGCGTAGTTTACTATATAGTATTCGTCGAGGCGGCAAGGTATATCTTGAACCCTAGTCGGTTATTCCTAACAATACGGGACTAATGAGACGCAGATGTGGATACAGTAAAGACCAGCCACAGCAACTACGGCCCGGGATGCGCTTAAGACTCGCAATTCGCACCAAAGAGAATCATACACCATCGGAATACGTACTTATACAACTTTACGAAACCGCGAGAAACTACAGAATAAGGTATTTATATATCCAGCTAGTAAGTTAAATATATCACACTACGAAGGATCGCTGAGATCGGTTTAACGAGTTCATCTAAAGATATTAGCGGTAGGTTCCGCGCAACAGTAGCCCTAGCCATAGTGTACAGCAGCATCGATGCATTAGACGTGAAATTTGACCCATAACGGCTTGGAAATATACCATGAGGATTAAACTCGCCGATATTGTATAATATTCGGCCTGGCCCTAGTGAATATAGCTTCATTCAAATTACTGTGGGATTCACATTCACCGCAGCTCAATAGCTATGGTATGGTCGCTAGCCACTCTTTTCACAGTTCATACGGCTAGAGGTTACAGTATTGGCTCTTCCGTTCCAGCAGAGATTGTCCTACCTGTTTTTATATGGTAGGATTAAGGCCCGCACGGCACCAAACCTAGAACCCGTCATCAGGTCTTAGATATATAATCACTAACATCCTCTTATCTAAAGCTACCACAAACGAGTCTTACTTTTGAAAATACGATTAATTAGTCGGAAGAAATACATCGAAGTACACGGCGCGTATTCATTCAAATTGTTGGGGCCCAGTAGACGTAGCTTTTAGTTTCCTGCCCGAATTGGAGAGTAAGTAAGAGGACGGTTCAAGGTACGGAAATGGTGAAACCGCGGCCGAACTCACATAATATATATACATATATATAATTACAATAGATACCAGTCCTTGAAAGTCAGAAGAAAATCGATATTAGACGCAGGGAGCGACGGGTAGCCAAATCACGATATCAAGTGTCTTTTGTCACGTGATACCGAGACAAGGGCGTTCTCGAGGCGCGAACTATCTGCACTTCATGATGCAAAGAAAAAGAAAAGACGAATCGGAAGATTCTAAACTGTTTTACTCGTGTAAGCTAACTGTAAGAACCTAGTATGCTCGCAGTTCGTCGTAAGTCCTCCATTTGAAGGCTCTTGCTTACCTAAAATAGTATTAACATTCTATCTTGCCTCCTGGTAACAAACACTTCAACTCCTGAAACAACCAGAATCGCCATCGACTTATTCAACTTCTATAACCTCATTTTTAGTATCTCTACAACAACGCGTGGGGAATTTATCGCTGGCGTGGAATAGCTAATTAGAGGTACCGGTTATTATTACGGATGCGGCTGCACAAAGAGCTTTAATCCCTCTAGGTAACTGACCCTTAAATATATAAATAATTGTTACTTCTTGACTCCGGAAGTCTAGCACATTACCAGTTATTCCGGGCTCCGATAATATCACTAGAACTCACTAAGTAACTAACTACTAAAATTCTTATTGAGAATTTTAACATCTTACGAATTTTTTGCTAGCAAGCTAAAACCGGGTGTTATTATATACTATCGTCACACCTCTAAAACAAAGAGGTGTTCTGTATATTAGTAATACCACTCAACATAGATATTACAGACTCGCTGCGCAGCAACAAGTATTCATTATACCACTATCATGACAATTATAACTGCAGACGTCGATGAGAAGGCGGCTGCAGACCAGGCCTGCATTCTGCGCTTAGGGAATATTATTTATGCCTATAATTTTTATAATTGTACTAAATCATTATATCTATCACGGCCTTTCCGCATGTTTAAGCTAGCGCGCCTTATTCTAATAAGACGTAAATTAATCTTCAACCAGCCGTTCTCCGCCTGGGAGCCATCCCAACAAGAAAGGAATCCCGTATTTGCTCATATTCTTTAGCCCATGTATAAAGATACTCACTCACAATTTTGAAATGGCATACTGGATTGTAGGGAGTATTGGCCTTGGGGATTACGGTTACTCGCGACGAAACATGTGTCGTAATTATAGACTCAGTAATCCTCTGTTCTATGATGTCTAATTTGTACCCAAAAACCGATGTTTGAGGGTCGTCAGCTGACTGCTTTCGGGGTTTGTCATGTCTCACAAGATCTCATGCAAGATTACCGACAGACATCCTCGTTATTGCACATGAGAAGACCCACGCAGCTAGTGCCGGCTCCTAGTGATTCTGACATGTCGACATCGCCTCTAGTATTTAGCAAGAGGTGTATAAATGACTAATAACCTTAATTCAACACGGGTCGATAGCTCATTATAGGTAGACTAATATTCTCATTCACTTCAGTTCTACAATCAGCCGGGCATTTAGTATGGCTGATATTGTATCTAACCAACGTACCAAGACCATGTGTGACGTGATACAAATGATTGAGTCTCGGCGAACGTGCGTAATTGGGTTGGTATGACGATCCCCAGGATCGCTACCCCCTTCTCTAGAGCGTACCAATGTATTCAGTCAAGTAATACAGTATTTCAGTCTTAGTTATTCATACCTAGTTGTGAAATTGCTAGTTATAGAGTGTATGAGTTTTGGCGAACTACTGAGCCGATAGTTAAGCGAATTGAAGATCATAGGTTGCAATGGACCACTGGATCATGTGCTTAGTGAAGTGAGTCTCTCTGTATTTACGCATTTAGACTATACTATGGTCGCCGTTTAACGCAACTTCACTACAAAAAGGCTAGAACCGAATAAAGTACCGCATTTCTAGTTGCGAATGAATTTCATAGCATTAGTCGTTAACTGCTGCCGCGCTGATACAGGCTCAGTAGTGCTACTGTAGCGAACCCTAGTGTACGGACATAAAGATATCATGGCTTAGCAAGGCTGTCTATGTAGTGAACCGCCAGCGAGGATGGTCATCACCGAGATTATGAACATCCTCTTTCTCTAGGCGGTAGTCGCGCTCGCCACGGTCCCTTTTCTCATTCTCCCTCTTAACCCCAACGAAAAGGACGGTCGAAGCTACAGCACAGATGCCCAAGAAACCAAGACTGACGCCATAGCCAGTTCGAAATTGCGGCGCCTCATTATCTAGAAATATGTTGGATGCGACAATACCACCCACTTTGGAATATCGAGTTAGCAACGTCTTTTATAAAAACGTGGGATCGAAGGGTCTTCATGTGCAGGAGAGCGCCGAGAGTAGATTTCCACGTGGCGGTAGCCTAGAAATAGGGGGGGTTGGCACAATTGAAATATTTCTTACCATTTCCCAGTCCGATCTGAGCCGCTGCCGCAACAGATCGCTTATAATGGCCAGAGACATTGTTTGCCAGCCACGCGATGGTAATCGGTTGCACAGAAAACCCACCACCTACGACCAAGAAAAGCGCAAAGTACTTCACGCCCACAGAAAGGTGTTGCTGTCCGAGCAAAAGGCTGTAGCCCACTGCGGAAACGGCCAGGCCACACATCAAGAACGTGTACCGGTGCTTCAGCCGATCCGTTGCGTATGCTATGCCCAGGCAGATCACGGTCGCCACTACGTAGATTGGTATGCTTCGTACCTGGGCATCAGTAGCCTGGTAGCCCATCTCTCTTAGTATGGTGGGAATAAAAAACTAGGTTAGAACGTTAGTCGCCTATCGAATAGCACTCTTTCTATGGGAATGATACTCACAGATCCAGAATAACCCGTGTTCACTATACCTAAGTAAGCGAAGGTACCCGTGTATATCTTCCAGTCGAATAGTATTCGTTTCCTGGCGTTTGGAGTAAGCTCGTCCACTAGAATAGCGAGGTCAGAAACTTTGATATTAAACTATGTTAGAGGCATGAGCGGAGAGATGATTCCTATCTTCGGCGTGATTCTTCGCAAGAAGGAATAGCGAACAACAACGAAAAAAAGAATAGGAAAGAATATGGCCTAACTCTTTGCTTCGCCGGTATCTTGGGCGAGACGTGAAAGAAGATGGCCCCTCTCCTCATCGTTGAGAAATTTCGCCGTCTCAGGCCAGTCGGTTATCCACCACTTTGATATTGCGCCAACGACGATGGTAAAGAGGCCCTCTAAGATAAAGATCCTATGCACCAGATAAGTAAAACCGCAACGTGTTCATCTTTCGGGGCGAAGGCTTACCAGCGCCATGCTCCATAGCCGCCGACTCCTCCCAGATTGGCAATGCCGTAAGCTAGCAGCCCCGAGACGGCTCCTGCTAGAATGGCAGCGCAGAAGAAGATGGACATCCGCCATTGGAGCTCATAACGCTTGTAATACATGCTAATCAAGTAGGCACAGCCTAGTGTATGTCAGTGCGCGCCCGCGCAAAGCAAAGGGTTTGAGTTTTGGGAAGAATACCAACCTGGGAAAACGCCAGCTTCAAATATACCGAGCAAAAATCGGGTTGCGATCAGACCTTGAACATTGGTGACAAGACCCTGGCCGACAGTGGCAATTCCTTATATCTAATCAGCCGTCTCGGTCAAGACATGGAGCTCGTCGGAAGAAGACATACCCCAAAGGACCATGACCAGGCTTAGCCATGTCGAGGGCGCGACGCGTTTGATTATGATATTTGACTGTTCGCCGTTAGCAATGAGAGAGAAGGAGGAGTTGCAAGAAAAAGGAAAGGAAAGGAGAGGCGACGCACAGGAACCTCGAATAAGATATAAGGAATAAAGAATATAAAGAGGGCGACATTATAATCGTGACCGGTCAAATTCAGGTCTTCCGTGAGCCCTTGAATCTTCGCATTGCCTTTGGGATGGAAGTAGATTAGCGCTAGTGTGAACCGCGATTTGATATCGCGATGCGTGAACAATACGTACCGATGTTTGTGCGATCCAGAAAGGCTAGGAAGAAAATAAAAGTAATAGGCGGGAGCACGTGTAAATCGCATTTCCTCAGTAGCTTCTTCTCGGCGACGGCATCAAACAAAACAGGTTGGTCCTCTTCCTTGGGTGTCTCTGCGATACTGAATCTGCTGCCCTCGACCTCCCTCGAAGCGGTCTCAAGCGGGTCCTTCGTCATTTCTAGCATCATTGTGGTCGATACGTCGTTTCTCATACCGACTTCGGATAACTATGATGGTATGTGGAAGAAGTCTACCGCTCTCAGCTATTTATTATCATCTCTATACGGATTGCCTACATGTGTATGGGCCTCTTACAGCCAATCTCGTGTTCCCCGATATTAAGTGCGGCCGTATAACAAGGGCTTGTGAGGTCAAAGGTCCTTGGTTCCTCAGAACAAAGGGACCTTAGAATAGCGATCGCGCCAGGCTTATATACACCCAGCCAGCGACTATTCCCCCTCGCCTCAAGTTGCCTTAATGGCTTCATTTAGGAGTGTCTTAGTATTTAAGGAAGGGACCGAATAGCTGAAAGGGGTCTCAGTACTCTAGAGTAATACTCTGCGAACTAGCGATTCTCGCGTTTCAGCGCCAGTGCTACGTATGACAGGCTGTACAGTATTAGATGTGCCGTTTACATGTACCCTGGAAAAGCTAGGCTCAGTTCCTTGGTACCTTGGCCACTCCACATCATGGCGGTGGATGAAGGCCTCATCACCACTATAGTACCTACAGTAGTACATACATATCTAATACCTATCGCGGCATTGGGCTGAAAAGCCGGTGACCTATTATAAGTGATAGATAGACCTACAGTGGGAGTAGAGTAGGCATTATACTACAGTAGTATAGAATAGTAGTTAAAGCCATGAATGTGTATCAGCAGACGTTGAAGTGGTTTGAATCCGATTAGGAGCATTTACCTATATTTTTACCGTCGGTATTTGCATATTTGGTACATAAGGCGGGACATGACCACTAATTTCTGCAATAGTTATGAGGCGAAGCGTTATACTCGCTACCGTGGATAGAATTGAACGGTACTGGATAGGAAGAGGCCAGAATTTCGGTACGCTAAGCTTGGGGTCATTTTGCTTGATTCGCTGACCGGCCGTCCCAGCCGCCAAGATCCAAGACTAGCTAGATATCTACACGTGTATCCGGGTAGCTGGTTCCTCAAAGCAGCTGAACCCCCACTGCTTGTTACCTGTTTAGCACCGGCAGTGTCGAGACCTTTCCTTTTCGCCCTATCGGGCTGCTCCTTTTTGCGAAATTTAGTCTGGGGTACGGATGCCTGCGCGAGCTGAAAACAAAACGACGTCGCCGCCCTTCAGGGATCTTCCGTGATACTCGCTGTATTAGGTGCTACAAAATATCTTCACCGACAACGTCTACGTTCAATAAGGAAGAAAATGTGGCAATCATTTACACTACTACCAAGATGGACCGTGAAGATAATGGTTATTTCTGGCTACGTGGATTTAGTTGGATTCTAACCTAGAATATTTTAGAAGTCCCTATACAAATTTCGGGGAAACCATGATGAATTCGGCCACTTCGGGTACCCGATCGGAATACCCGGTGCTTGGGCACCTATTGACCCCGAGGCGTGATAGAACACCCAAGAAAATTCCCAAGACCTACGCTAGCTAGACCCTATCGATTTATGTTAACCATCCGCTTTAGAGACCTGCCCTTAGAATTATGAGCCCATTCGTTGAGGTTTATAATACATATTGGTAACTCTGAAACCCGTGTTCGTGAGTCGCGGCTAATAACGTGAGGGACAATAACGCATCGGCTTCTTCAAAATATGAATTTTGGAGTTTATCGAAGTCTATAGCTTAGAAATTCCCATACTGGATAAACCCTTGCCACACTTCCAGAACAAAGAGGTCACGTAGCAGAGGTAGTCTGTGGAACAACAGGTGTTCATTACATCCCTATACTAGCCATTATGACAACTCTAGAGTTGTTTCGGGATGCTTTATGTGCCTCGTACTATGAATATTAGCCCAGGCCTTTTACTTTGTGCCGCTTGCGATTGTGGGAAAAAGATACAGGACGACGATGCTAGAAGGGTTCTATGTGTCGCGAAGATATGAAACCCTATATCTATACCGTTACTACCGGATGACAGTAACGGCGTCGTCTTATCCGTTACAGTATGTTTCCCACGTGGTAACAACAAGGACCCCTCAAACCAACCAAGTGACGAAGCACCGGATCGCTTTAATTCTCGAGGCTTATTTATAGGTTTTGCAATAAGCCGAAGTAGAGAAAGACTTCGTACAGACTCTCTCTGTGAAACGCATAGCTCACTAGACGTAACGTACCAGGTTAGTACGTAACATAATACTACGCGTTGGCCCCCCTGGCCCCTGAGCCTTATACTCTATAGAGACCTCGTGGCAGCCTGCCTTTCAAAGGCGCCACTGACACTTCTACCGTAGGTTCGGGTTTTTCTCCCTTTCTTTCTGTCTCTTCCAGCCTAGGTAAGGCGGCCAAGACAGTGATAATACGCACATACCGGAATCTATCTTAAGCATAGGGATCGATCAATAGGCGATTCTATATGCGACGGTGGTAGCGTGGAAGAGAAAGGAAGGCAGTACGAAGTCTCGGTTCAGCTAGTAGTATGCAGCCCCAAACAAGCAGTAAGAGGACCTCGTACCAGATCTCCGACCAAAAAGCCCCTCCCGACGAATAAATATCAGTCTCGTCTCTATTATATCACATTAAATCTCCTTCACATAGCATATCCGTTAGTTGTGCAGGCGATGCGGGCCGGCGGATAGACCGTGGCTTTATTTATTATTGGATTCTTTTCCTTTCCTACTTGGATGTTGATTGAGTTGCCCACGTGTAGCTCTCTGCCAACCCGGATATTAACCAATACACATGTCCGTCTATTTCACCTGCCCTCGACCTCCTCAAAAAGCGTCGCGAGCAAAGCGCCCCATTCTGCCTTATCATCGCGTCTGAACGCCCCATTCGTCTTCCGTGACTCAACGATGAGAACATCATCACCACCGTGGAAATACGCCAAGACGCCACCCTTGCCGTCCAAGCGGGCCGTGAGGCGGAAGTAATGCTTGCCAAATTCGTTGGCCTTCCGGATGGGGATGAACTGCAGATCATTCTCCAAACACCAGGCCTCGACCTCTTCGCGGAAGGTCGGCTCCGTGGGTTCGGGGGCCACAGCCACGGGTTCCGGCCTCTTCTGCTGTTCCACCTTCGGTTTGCTGGGCCGGGACTTGCGTGCGGGTTGCGCCTCAGGGCGAGGGAGACGATGCTTGGCTGCGTCGCCTAGCTCGAGTGCCTTTTCTATCATGGCCGTGCCACGCCGGAACTCGGCTTGAATGCTCTCGTGCGACCCTATCTCGGGCGGGAATACATCACCATGCCACCACTCGAACCAGGCGCCGATCTCTTCATAGTTGGCCTCGTCGCTGGTAAGCCACTGGTATAACACGTCATGCCACATCGGGAAGACCTCGGCGACGATGACCTCGGCTACCATAGAGGATGAGATGACGTCGGTCCATTTGACAACACCCTGTAGCATTTTCAGATACGGCTCCTGATCGCCTGGATCGACGCGGAAGTGGGTGCGTAGATAGCGGCCCATGCCGGGGAGGATGTGATGCATGACCAGGGGCTTCCATTGATCTTGTGCCTTCGAAGGACGCAATACCTCTCGCCATGACTTGAAGCCAGGCACCACTCCCTTGTCGAATTGCCAAGTATCGATTGTTTGTCGGAACTTCCGCCTGACGTCGGAGACCAAACCTGTGCCTTTCGGATCCAAATGGTGTGGTGGTAGATGCTGGAGCCAGGGAAATAGCCACAGGTGTGGTAATGTACTTCGTTCCTTCTTGGGCTTCCAGCTCGCGAGAGCGCTCTCGAGTCTCCGGACAACTTGCTCAAGTAGCTGAGAACGAACAAAGGCGGGAAACAGCGGTTCCCATCGGTCTAGGACGGTGAGGAGAGGTGTCGCATCGTAGACATTCCAGGTTTGTGAGATGGTGGTGGCGAGTTTGGGGAAGACTAGCTTGTATATCATGCTCTCATAAGGCGTAGTAGACCTCACACGGAAATGACTTGAGTTATCTACCTCGCTGTGGTCCCATTTGGACACAACACCCCCGTTTGCCGCCTTGCTCTGTATTCCAAGCAGGTTTTTGATCTGGGTGAGATCAGTCGCAAAGTTGCCTAAATTGGGGTCTTCTAGGGGTTGCCAGCCCTGAGTAGCCGTCGCAAGAAAGGGGTGGATGCTGGCCACCGCGATGTTCGCCAACTCTTCGTGATAATGCGACGCCGAGGTTTCGGCCTTCTTGAGCCCGGCGATAACGGGATCCCACTGCTGCTCTTGTGCTGCTTGGCGGACTTCATCTAGGATAAGAGAGAAGGTTTGGAGAGACGAGAACTCGCTTGCTAACTCGTCTACCTCCTGTTGGCGCTGAAGGGCTTCCATATCAAGCCATGCCTTCCTCTCTTCTAGGGTTTTCCATTCCTCCACGAAGGCAGCGAGATCTCCTTGCGCTCGCCTCGCTAGTTTTCGAGCTTCAGTCTGTTCTACTAGTTCGGTGCCCGCTGTAGGAGTGAGAAGTCCGGAACCCGAAGTTAGCAGTTTCTGATCGCGCCCAGTCATGTCTAAGATAGGGGCGAATGCTTCTGGTATGTGGAGGCCTGGTGCGGCCTTTTGTATGTCGCTCACGGTCATGTATTTCGGTTTAGACCGCTTTGGTGTGCTCATGCCGCTGCCCGAGGCACTCTCTCCGGCCTTCTTCTTCCTCTCGCGCTTCGCCTTCTTACGTTCTTCGTCGGAATCAGGGACATCCTCTCCTCGCAAGCGCGCCTGTCGTTTTTCTTCTTTGAGTTCCTGCTGGGATTTCTCCCGCACAGTACCGAGACCGACGTTACCCTGTGGACGTATGGTAGCTTCGATGATGTTGGATCGGCCTTGGGCGTTGGCACCGAGACCCTGGCCCTCGACGTAGCCCATCTTGGCCATCATACGTGCGGCGAACGATTTCGTCTTCGAGCCGCCACCGAAAGCACTCGGCTTGGGGGTTTGGGGTGCCGAAGATGGCTCATCGGGGAGGTTTGGATTGAGCACAGGTTCCTTCGCAGAGGTCGGGATGAAGCTCTTCCCTAGGGGCGTGCTACCATCGTACTTTGTCTTTATGATATTTGACCGCTTACTAGGCGTACCGTCTAAAATATTTGCGGCGGCTCCTTGGCCCCAACCGAGTCCGAGTCCCTGTGCTGATGGCCGGAAACCTAGGCCAACACCAGTCATCTCTTCATCCTCGTCATCCTCGTCATCCTCTTCCTCTTCGGCATTCTCCTCTCTAGCTTGCCCAGTCGTTGCGGCGTTTCCCCGCTGCGCACCGAGGCCGACACGGCTAGCAGATGCTTCCTCTTCATCGTCATCTTCATCGTCTTCGTCGACGTTTTGGTCTAGCTGTTCCTGGCCGGCAGAAACAAATGCAACATTCTTGTGTCGAAGATCTTGCTTTGACTTCCAACGTCTATTCGGAGCGTCGTCATCGCTGTCAGAACCAAAAATGCCCAAAGCTGCGCTCTCTTTCGTGTTGCGACCCGTTTTGCGACGTTTGCGAGGGTTGAAGTCGAGAAACTCATCGGCTCGGGGGTCAACGGACGGTTGCGCTAGACCATCGTTGTCGCTTTCGTCGTCATCGGATGACGAGTAGGCCGCGGCATCGGCCTTTGAGATGTTGGCGTGATTAAACGACATCTTGTTGGTATTAGTCGTATGTAGTCGTTGAACGTATGTGTGGTGACTTGGTATGGAATAGCTTTAGTTCCCGCCTCCAGAAGACTGTCTGCCTATATAATTTTATCCATAGGGTAGCATGAACTGCTGCGGCTGCATCTGCGCTGGGTGTAATGCAGAATTGCAGGCTTCGACGCGACGGGGGAATAAAAATAAAAAAGTGGTTGAAGTATTAATAGTGGCAGATGATGATGTCTTGTAGGCAGATACCTCTCCTAAGTACTTACCTACTACATACCTATATCTTTCCGGCTAGTGGCACCCTGTAGATGTTATCATTGGGTACCTAACTTTACCCAGCTAGGTAACTAAGCTTAAGATACAGGTACAGACATGCTTATCTATATAGTGGGTACCAGGTCCTACTCCAATGCACTTCAGTTGCAGCACAGCACTCGGTGTTTACAATATTCATGTCATAAGTTACCTATGGCTTAGGTATACCTGTAGCGATGCTCTTATTAACAGGGGCTTTCCTGAAATGGATCCTCATGTATATACTCAACGCTCGATTTGTTTTAGTTCTTATGACATGGCCTTGGGAGTATATTCGTGAGCTTATTTAGAGAGCGAATAACGTCGCGTAACATCGTGTTATTTTCCGATGCGCAAGAATAGATATATAGTCTGTGGCAATCCCGACTCGCCGCGGCTGAATATCTAACTCATATATCGGTGTAATAGCCATAGTTACTCCTCACTTAACGTCAGTGTTTCTTGACGCCTTCCATCCACTCTTTAGTTCCCTTAGCACCGTCGTGGGCTTTCTTGAACAACTTCCGCTCCCATTCTTCGAGCCCACGCAAGAAGTCCTCTCCCGCGCCGACGCCCATGTCGTCTGTGGCCCCGGCCTTGCCCGCGTGGAGAGCGATGTCCGCCGCTCTGGTGACAAAGGTGCGTCGCAGGATGGCGCAGATCTCCTTCTCTTCGAACAAGTCGAGCATACGCGTTCCGAGGCCGTAGAAATTGTGAGACTGGTCTCGCAGAGGCACGGCGCGGGGGTCGGCCTTGAGAGCAGACATGACCTCGTTTGACAGAGAGGGCGGTAGGTTGAGCGAGACGAAGGACTTGGCGTCTTCATCGGCACTGCTGGGAGCCCTGTTGGCTAGGGCGAGCAGCTCGGCAAGCCATAGAGGAAGGCCAATGGTGGTGCCGCTCTTCAGCGGCTGTGCCGGGTTGTTGTCGAGGTAGCCTAATTCGGGGACGTCGAGCTCGAACTTGCACGGCACTTTCTGCGGTAGGGAGCAATGTCTAGTCAACAGAGGAGCATGAGGAGGTGGAAGAATGAAAGGTCGTACCTCGGCATCAGTCAAGATGGCATCTATATCGTAGTAGGACATGTCGCCCGCAACGTCTCTCTACGGTTTGGCTGGTGGAGAGGGCTCATATTTCTTCATACCTAGACAGCCGTATTCAGCCGCATTCATCCCGTGTCCGAGTCGTCGGAATCGGACGAGGAGTGGGGGTGTTGCGGGATCTGTGGTTGAGACTTGTAAGAGAAAGTAGACGCGACCTTGAGGCCAATGCAGCCACTATAATAATGTTTCTGTATTTGACGCGACGTTATATTGCTATATTGGATGATTGCGGGGTGCAGGTCCCCATTCTCTCCATAACGCGCGGGGCACTTATTGTAAATATGATGTATAATGCACATACTAGGAACAATACACTACCTACATGTACCTAAGGTACCTTACCTATGCTTTACCGAGACATAAATGTACCTACACTCCACGGCTGAGTACCGGCAATAGTTATCTCCGACAGGGCCAAGCTAGAGCTCTCCACGATGCTATTAGCTATTAGGTACCTAAGCAGAGCCTAAGGTAGAGAGGTATATACTGATGTGTGCGGGCTGTGTGCGGGAAGGCTCGGTGCTTCGGTCGGTCGGCTATACCTAGCTTTGTAAGCTCCGACGTTTATTGACATCATTCTCCTCCGCCTGCAAGGATCTACTGATTTTATTTGCTCTTTATTGTAGCATCCCACTACCAATCCCACCTCGAATATTGTCGCAATAGCATTTCTCAAACGATATTTTTTTGGTCGAGGTTAATTCATCGACCTAACACGCTCAAGATGGCCACCACTCTCTTTCGCGTAGCTCCATCGGCGCGGGCAGCTCTACGAGCCAGCTCAGTCAAGCCCGCCGTCGCAGCTCTAGCTAGCACCTCCTTCGTCCGCGGCAAGGCCACTCTCCCAGACCTGTCCTGTAAGCAAGTCATGTTTCGCCCATTCAATTGGTTTCCATTGAACCCCCGTGACTAACCACGTCGCCATCACTCTTAGATGACTATGGTGCCCTCGAACCCTACATCTCGGGCAAGATCATGGAGCTGCACCACAAGAACCACCATCAGACTTACGTCAACGGTCTGAACAGCGCTTTAGAGCAAATTGGCGAAGCAAATGCGAGCGGAAACCAGTCCAAGGCCGCCACCATCGCCCCTCTGCTCAACTTCCACGGCGGCGGTCACATCAACCACACCTTGTTCTGGGAGAACTTGGCCCCGGCGAACAAGGACGGTGGAGGTGAGCCCTCGGGTGCTCTTAAGGTACGCCACCATATCCGTGTTGGACTTAGTTAATCCAGTTGCTATTGCCACGACCATCACCATACTGACCTGGCTCCGTCACCCACCAGTCCGCTATCGATCGCGACTTCGGGTCCTTCCAAACCCTCCAGAACCAGATCAACACCGCTCTGGCCGGCATCCAGGGCAGCGGCTGGGCCTGGCTCGTCAAGGACAAGGCGGCCGGCACTCTCCAGGTCGTCACCCGGGCTAACCAAGACCCCGTCACCGGTAACTACGTGCCGCTCCTGGGCATTGATGCCTGGGAACATGCCTACTACCTGCAATACCAGAACAGGAAGGCCGAATACTTCAGCGCCATTTGGAATGTCATTAACTGGAAGACCGTTGCCAGCCGTCTGGAGAAGGCTTAGACCAGATCCGTACCGGGGTACTCTGGTATGTATGTATTTTTAAGAGCGGGAGATAAATAGGATACGAGAACTCACGGTCTATCATGTCTATGTCAAGTGCCTCTCGTGCCTCAACATAAAAGTTGCGGAACGATGAAAAATCAATAAATAAATGAAAATATTCAACATCAACAATGCCCACCAATAGAAGTAGTGCATAGCAAATCGTCTTTGTTCCGGAATATGGGGTACGGCTAGAACAATACGGCGTACAATGGATAGGATGTTGAATGGGTAAGATTATCGGATAGATCGGGAGAATGCTGTATCACGTAGATATACATAAACAATTCACTCATGCCGCAGGAGCAGGGAAGTCAACCGAGCGACGTTTCGAGCTGAAACAATCGGCATTCCGTCGGGCCGGCGGAAGTTGTCATACCTATCACTGCTGGTGATAAAAGGTGCTAAAACAAAACCAAAAAAAAAGGAACGAGAATGAAGTGCATGCGTCCATATTATCGCCGGTATATCGGAGCCACCCTCTCCTGGCGTCGGAAGCTAGCGGCAAAGAAGGGCGGTAGTCCGGGCTTCGGGATGTAAGCACGGACGTTGTCCGTTAGACGAGATAAGAGGACAGTGTGTGTGTGTGTGTGTGGTGAAGGTGTACAATCTCCGCGTTAGGCTAACGCCGGTATGACAAGCCTAGTATAGAGTGATGGAGAGAGCGAAAACTAGTCATTTCATCGGGGGAAAGGAAGAACAACGACAATACTAGACGAACGAACAAACAAAGGAACCAGAGAAATCGATGCGGGGGACGACTACGGAGAGCGACGTTGGTGGGCGCACAGCATACGAGACCACGGTGCCCCATATGAAGCACCTATATGCGGCGTCCTTATGCGTGCGGACAGACAACTTCGTAGGCTGGTTAACTAACCGCCGCATGCCTGCTTTTCGTAGAACCTACCGGGAGACAGAGATATTTGGATGGTGGCGTCGATGCGTGCGGGCGAAGACGGGAAGAGATTGAACCTGTCATCGCCGGCGTTTTCAACCCGCGAAAGCATACTAATAGTAGGACGGCGTGGCTTAGCTTAGCTCAGCTCAGCTCAGCTCAGCCCGGCCTACTCGGATGTCGACCCTTGATTGTATGTATCTGGGCATGTATGTATAGCTATAGCGTACTACATTGAAACCAGCATTCTTAAGTTTTGTTGTCGAATAAGCTGTGGGGATGCTCGACGTTGTGAGTGGGATTGAAATAAGCAAGTAGTTTGCCAAATAAAATAAGAGCGGGAAAACCCTTTTCGGTTCTGTTACGCGGAGAATACAGTCACTTGTAAGGATACGCATATGTGTCTATGTGTATATGTCGTATGGGGTTCTACACTGTACTAGATAGGTGAAAGCTTGGAGACAACCATTAGAATAGATGAGGCGTGAATGAAAGAGGCTTTACATGTAGGTACTGGACGGTTGTCTACGCTATCCCGTTACCTAACCAGGTAATCTAGATGCACCTCAGCTTCCGACGATTAGGTAGCAGTCGGGGTTTCGGAGCAGTTGATTACTCATCCCAGCTTTCCCGAAACACTTAATAATCACACAGGGAGAGGACGCCGAAGTCAGGTAGATGTCTATCTGCATAGAAAGAAGATAACCTAGGTTAGGCTACTCCTGTAAGGCGGTGTGCGTGTTACCCCAGCCAACGATTTGCAGCCGGGCGCGTTGATCACAAACACGCCTTTTGCACCAAGGGAAGAAGAAATGAGTGAATGGACGGATGAATGTATACGTTTGTTATGCAGGTATGTATGTATGCCCTGTGGCTCCTGGCTCCTGGCTCCTGGCTCCTTAATAGGAAACCCATGAAAAGAACCAGGAGCACGGCGTTAAAACCGTATGTCTAGGGCAGATAGGTAAGGAGATTATCTCCAGACAGACAGGCATCGGCATCGATCTAGACAGGATCTAGAGTCAGATGAGTTAGTTCGGTAGGCATGTAGTCAAATGACCTGACACGCGACGTCACTCGCAGCCCCAAAACCAATGCCATACGGCACTGGTCAGATAAGCGCCATTCACCTGCCAGCTCACATTGGGCCTCGTCTTAGTGTAGGCTGCCAAGGTCGCTGGCTAGCTGATCAGACCCAGGATGCTCGGCTAAGCTACTACTACCACCACGACTATACGTGCGGTGCGTGTGCTGGCATCATCTCGTCGCCGCTCCCGCCGCCGCCTCGAAAAGCAAAAGCCCAGCGAGCACATCCCGACGAAACCGAACCAACCCGGTCGGTCGTCGCCGAGGAGCCCACCTCGTACGAACCGAAAGGATAGGTAGTGCGCATTCCTGACCTGACCATGGTCACTCGACGCGATGAGGCATTAATGACCAACCGAATTATCAGCTTATTCAGTGCGTCCTGATCAGGCCACAGGACCACAATCCACAATTGCCAGGTTTCGTTAGTCGCGTCACTTGCGAGAGAGAGCAGAGGAGTTCGTTGGCCGATGACTCGATACTCGATACTACACTACCTACACTACCACTACGGGCGACACCACCACCCACTAACTACTGCAACCGATTCGATTCCGAGCCCGGTGACCGGGGGGGTTGAGGAGGAAGAGGGGAATTAGGATGGGATGATCCCTATCTACCCAGACAAATAGTACGAAAACCAAGCCGATTGGCGACTCTTTGACAGGCCCGCTTGGCACTCGCTTGGCCCTCACTACCATTACTAGTACACCACACTACACTGCTACACTTTATTAGTACTTCACTACGCTGCACTAGATAGGCAGTGGGTGGTGTGCTACACCTACAATATCCAGTACTTAGTATGGTGTGGCGCCGGTAGTTGAGGAGGGATCTGCAAACACATGCAGCCAGCCAGAATTGCCGACAACAGCCAGGCCCCCGGGCTGCTGCCCTGGTGAGGAATCCACATCCATCATGGATAGAGCTCTTCCAGGTAAGCCGAACGAACAGAAAAGAGCACACCATCCACTTAGATAGTATCATTCAGAAGAAGAAGAAGAAAGGACATCTCCCATCATCCTTTCCCCCATACAAGCTATCCATCTAACCCGAGTGAGGCAAATGTAGTAAGTGAGTAGGTAGGCTGCCCGTTGGGAGAGTCCCGGTGACAAGCTCGCATGCAAGCCTGCCCGCATACCGCCCTCTCATGGTGTGCTTACTATCATCCCAGGCGAGGTTAGGTAGTGTATACTAGACTAGCTTGTACTTAGAGCACAGCGCCACGTCCATTCTTATAATTGTGCCTTGTTGCGATACTACCCTACAACGCTTGGCATCTGCCCTATTATGATTTTCCTCTGGCGGGAATAATGCCCCCCGCAAGCAAGAAACAGTGAAGCGAGACGGCGGTATAGAATGGGGAAGTAATAATAATAATAATAAAACTATAATATATACAAGCCATCGCCTTGATGGTGAGTTTACTGTACATCACCATCGTCTCTCCCGTAAGTACTTAGGGTAGCCTGCCTGTATGGCGTCTCTGCCTCTCACGCATACGGTATGCCGGTAGAGAGTATAGAACAAACGGGCGACATGCAGCGAGTGTCATGATACTGCTACTACTGTATTTGATGCTATTCCGACCTGACTCATTCCCGGATTATAAAAAAAAAAAAAAAAAAGGGACATAACCTACAACCATCCACTCCCCCCACCCCCCAATGCATTGAGTGACTAACGAACTGATTGGGCGTGGAAGTGAATACAGTAGTTTCATCATAAAATTATCACACATCCTAACCACGCACCCTTCTGCAACGCTAATGCAACCCTCATGTCGACATTGTCCGGGGGTGCTATGCCTAGCCTAGTTGTATTTTCCCTCTCTCTCTTTTTCTTTTCTTTGCTTTTTGGGATGGATGCCCATATAAGCTTTTTCCGCCGGGGTATAGATCGACACCTCGGGGTTCCGATGAGTCGATAGAAAAAGACCGCCCATCCCCCTCGTCCATAAACCGGAACCCGCCCCCATCCTCCCAGGTAGTCCCTAGTCTGCGATAATACTTGGGGAATGCTAGAAATTCGTCATTGTGAAGCCCGTCGCTGGGAAAAAAAAGTTTCAGACTAATAAACCTACTTAATCACTCCCCTTGCTACTTACGTACTCGCATTCACCTTTTTCACGAGACCTGACCGTGTGCCGGCAAATCATACATACATATATACAGCGCAAAGGAATCGTTTACGTTCCGAATCAGAGCAGCGAAACTTTTGCTCATAGCTATCGTCACTTTGTCTGATCACCGGATTCAGACTTTTGGCGTCGATTTAGATCAGAAACCACACAACTACGGTTCAAGATGATGGATGACATCGATGCTATTACGCCGTGTCCCCTTGGCTCGGCCACGTCCACTGAGACGATGAGTCCGATGAGCGATCTACGGGCCACGAGGTCCGCATCACCGAGTTCCCTGCGTTCGTCGGTCTCGTCGGTCGACATGAGCAGGCGGAGAGCGTCAGTCAAGGCATTGGAGGAGGGTACGAACGGGGACCCCGAGAGGCTCTGGATGCGGATGTTAGCCCTCCAGCAGAAGTTCGGCTGCTACAATTCCGCGAGAATGAGTGCCGCGCTCAGCTCCGGGAACATGAGCATATTGCGGCGTACGTTTTTTTCTTTCTTTTTTTAAAACCTCTGACGGTCGGAGTCCGACCGTCTGTCGTAGGAAGAAATGGACGGTGAAGACTGACCATGGTGACTCTAGCCTCGAAAGCATGCCTGGATCTGCTAAATGAGAACATGACGGCGTTGCCGGAATCGGTCATCAACTGGCTACGGCCGAGCTGATCGCGCTCTACTACACGCTTCGGTACTGATTTGGTCTGTTCACATGGTACGGCGTTATTCGGTCCTGACATGAGTGATATTCTCCTCCCGAGGAAAAAAAAAGAACCGGAGTCGGTGAGGGTTTATGAGGCGTTTTGAATCATATCGAGGAGACCACGAGGTTAGGGGCGAGTGAAACGGCGGCCAGCATGATTATGATACCCCCTCTAGATTGGAGTTTGGATTTGTAATTAAGGTCTCCTTTGTCCTTCGCTCGAGCTATGGCTTTGTTTATACCTTAATCGTACAATTTCGTAGCATTGCCGAGATGATACTCGTATTACGACCTAGCTAAGTATACCGGACTCGCGACTAGCAGAGATGATAGGTTCAGGTTTCATGACCCGGCATTCGAGAGGCTAGCAAGTGCATGATCTAGGACCTTCTTGCACTGGCCTCTATAAAGCAGAGCTAATTCCTGGTTTTGGTTCGCTGCCTCGTAAGCTGGGTCATGAGCCTCGACCTCTTCTAGATCGATGGTGAGTTTAGTTCCCAAAGCGTCGATGATTTCTTCCAAGAGCCTTGGAGGGATCCTGCCTTGCATGATCTCGGTTAAACTGACGTCCGAAGTCGTGTCGTTGTGCCTTGCTATAGACTCGTAGAGAGCAGCAATGAGCGTGTCCTGAAAATGAGAGAAAACCGGTAGGCATGAGAGATGTTCTGGGTCTAGTAGTCTTGATCGCCCTACCACCGAGCTAGGGTGGGAGAGCGGCCGCAAAGCCACAATATGTGACGCATTGAGATCGCCGGCTGCGGGGTTTGCTTTCGTCTTGATGTGAACGTAGTCGTTATGGAAGTCTTCACTTTCCGGGATGATAAATCCATAGCCAAGAAGCAGCTCAGCATTAGTCTTCATTCCGTAGTTGTTGTACACTTGCTGTCTTGCTGAATAAGGCTGGCATGATCGTAATGTGCAAGTGCGCGAGTGCTGGTCCGTAACCCAGGAAATCTTGGCGAGGGGGGAGTGGTTGCCAATATCAAAGAGGGGCAGGAGGATGGAGAAGTCGTCGATCTGGCAAGGTAGAGAGAGCGATTCAGCATCGGGAAGGATGAGCGACGGGCGAAAGCTTCTCGTCGTGAAAATGCAGTACGCCCAATAGTAGAGTGGCCTAGTATACTCATACTGAAATCTTTCAGGTAGAAACTTCATGGCCTGTTTGTATTCCTTCTTCAGAGAGGAGCGTATCTCTTGCACCGCCACATAGGCGTTGGTGCCGCGAAGGAATTCGGCGTCGCTCGTGG
Organism: Xylariales sp. No.14919; assembly: GCA_002003505.1. NCBI lineage: Eukaryota > Fungi > Ascomycota > Sordariomycetes > Xylariales > Xylariales sp. No.14919. The sequence goes on from BDMC01000047.1 coordinate 123,324, forward strand.
GCCATACCACAGGCAGCATACTTGCCATGAGCTCTGGCGGAGGAAGCGTTCTAATATACGGCCACCAGGGTGAGTTGTCCCGACGGAGATACTGTTGCATGAGGAAAAAACGGCCGACGACGTGAGGCGGCACATTACTCAAAAACTCGGTCGAGAAGTACGCCTCATCCGGTGGCGCGGAGATGGTGGTAGGTAGTGTGGCGGAGATGCTAGGGTGACCGGCTATGGCGTTGAGAAAGGAGAGGGAACATGACAACGGAAGGGAGACGATTTCCTCATCCGGCCCCAGTACGCCGGCTTCCTTGACACGAAAAGAGCCTTTGGTTACTTCGTCGTGATAAATCTCGACGGCGGGATGGAGCCGTCCGCCGGCGGCTTCGGCCCACCGAAGGAGCGCCTGGTATCGCTCCGCTAGACTCGCCATCTCGGCTCCGGTACGAGGTACGGAGATATGGGGGGAGATGAAAGGGCGGGCCGGTGCGGTCGGTTACCTATGCAACATACCGCCTATGTGTGATATGGAGGTATTGGGCGGGCTCTTGGGGGGGTAAAGCCTAGGCAGTACCATAGGTGCCGTATCCTAGACACATCTGCATAGTACCCAAGTAGTCAATATTTGAGTTAGCATAGACTTGAGTATCGGCGGGGTTAGAATACCTACCCGTTTAATCGTATTTCCCCATTTCTTCGCATTTTGGGGGGGTATTGAAGTCTCACGATAGCTTATCGTTTTAACAGTGAAGTGGCTTGGTTGAGGCATAATTACATAAGCTACCTAGGTAGGCACTAGAGCGCCTTGCCGGAGCTGGAATCCGGAGATGTCGACCTAACCTCCGTTACAGCTGTGCCTCGATACGGAACGGAGGTAGTAACTCCTTCCATAGTCTAATCAATAGCCAATTGCCAAGTGTCGGGCCATAACAAAGAGTACCTATATGATAACCTCCGCAAGTCCACCGCATTCCTCAACCCTTAAATTTCGCCGTGAGTCGCGGGGTTGCTAGACTTAGAAGTCATCCGCCTTGACCGTGAAGTGGTGAATTACGTGTACATGTTGGTGTTGCGAGTTCTTCGGCCTCTCTCTGCGCTCTGGCGCAATTCATCTCAAACAATGGTGGTGGAGAGAAACAAGGAAGACGCCGGCCAGCTCGCTTAACGCCACCCAGGCCCAGGGAATCACGGTTTCATCCCAAGCGCTAACACCTCGAGGCCCACGCAAGCTACGCAAGCCAGCTGACACCTGGCTCACAACACCCAGCATCATGGCCAAGATGGGCAGGAAAACCCGGAAAGGGGCATCTACCTTCTGGTTATGCGCTCGGCGCCTCTGATTCCACCAATATCCTACGTAACTTCGAGTCTCGTGGCGGATTTAGGGGCGCTTTGTCGCCAGACATCCAACTCCACCGCTCCTAAGCGAGATATTCCTATGCTATCGAACTGCTAGTAGACGAGAAATTAAATATCATCGTGATTCCCAAGATGCGTCGGTACTTTCCTCACGCACCCGCGTTGCCCGAGTCACTCGCTTCTAGTGTATTTCATGCCCGGTCGGTCGAACGAGGCTTGATACTTCTCTTCCCCCGCGGATAACCGTACCAACCCCCCCTTTGGTCGATAACAAAAAATGAGTTTCAAGTCTATCATACTAGGCGTTGCGTGCGCTACGGTAGCACAGGCTCACGGGACGGTTTCTGGTTTCGTGACTGATGGTACCTGGAACCAGGGCTTCCTGCTCGACTATTATTATCTAATCCAGAACGGCGGTACACCACCTGATATTGCGGCTTGGTATGCAGAGAACTTGGATAACGGATTCGTGGAGCCCGCCAATTATGGCACCTCGGATATAAACTGCCACAAAAACTCCAAAAACGGGGCCCTCACGAAAAGCGTCAAGGCCGGCGGCACTATCGACTTCGAGTGGACAGTCTGGCCGCACGACATCGGCCCCGTCCTCACGTACGTAGCGCAATGCAGCGGTGACTGCGCCGATGCCGATAAGTCGGCATTGCTCTGGGTCAAGATCGACGAGGAGGGTTGGGATGCGAGCACCTCAACATGGGCTTCGCGGAAACTAATCGACAACAACAACACGTGGACAACCACAGTTCCGTCGACGCTTGCCGCCGGAAATTACGTCTTCCGCCATGAGAGTATGCAAACCTACCCCTTTTAAGTTGTCGCTTCACTGTTTGTCATAGGCGGTCAGACGTAGTCCAGCCTAACTCTACGGAAATAATGAGAAAGAAATTGGGCTTTACTTTCCTCTCATTCCCCCTTCAGATTTCGTTTATTTCGACGCATGCTAACTTAAGTTTACTATAGTCATCGCTTTGCATGGGGGTTCTTCTCTGAGTAAGTGGGCTCGAGGCCTTTCTAGTTACTTGTCAGTAGAAGTCGAACGATGCAATTCCTAAGCTGGAAGTCTATAAATCTCTATGCATCCTCAGGAATCTTCAAGACTGTGCAGATCGTCTAGCCTACTCGCAACTAACTCATACTTTTAGACGGTGCCCAAAACTATCCCCAATGTTTTAATATCGAAATCACGGGATCGGGAACCGATAAGCCCACGGGGACACTTGGTGTCGACCTTTATAAAGAGGATGATGCGTACGTATTCCTACTTTTGACCCTACCAAAAGGCCAAAAATCCCACTCTCCGCGCCAAGCCCACCTTATTTTGGGCGGCCTTTCGGAAGTCAAGGTTAACTAATTCTTGGAATCATAGCGGTATTCTATTCAACCCCTATACCACTTTCGACAGTTACCCAATTCCTGGCCCGGCCCTCTACGGTGGTTCGGGTTCAGGCTCAAACCCCGGAACTTCAACCACCACCGCCGTTACCACCCCGACAAAGGCGACGACAACGTTGGTGACTTCAACGACCTCGAAAGCCTCGGCCACGAGCACTACGACGACAGCCGCTGTGCCGACGCAGACAGGTTCGGGCGCAGCTTTGTACGGCCAATGGTAAGCTGCTTCCAAGTTGATAGACTTCGCATAATTTTTCTACTCTATCGCCTCTCTGAGCTCTGCCGGGCATCGAGATTCCGAGGCATCTTCTAAAGGATAATGCTTACTGATATCGAATTCTGCAGTGGCGGCGTAAGCTGGAGTGGCCCAACGTCATGTGCGCAAGGAACCTGCACGGCCCAAAACGAGTATTATTCACAATGTCTCCCTTAACAGATTTGAGTTCGTGGGACATGCGGCATGTAGGAACATCGGAGTAGGGTGCCTTTGTATTTCTACATTTGGTTCATCTAGAGACATAGACTCTAAACGGAACGATCTGGTTGATGTGTTGGGATCAACCACGCGTGGCAAAATTTGGACTTATGGTCTGCCTTGATGGTGAATGAGGTTCTATTGGCGACCTCTGGCCACCCGCTGGGTTGGTGAGCAAATGACTATTATTCAACATGCCGATGCGTTAGTTGTCGTGATATAGAGGGCTGTAGCTTTGAGTATTATGCATCCGCCTACCATGCCACAATCTGCTATCAGCTTTTAGGCCGTTGATAAAGGCCTCTACTAGTAAATTTTTCTCGTTAGGATAGACGAGGTCGCTAGATTAAGCCTCGCGAAATTCCGTCCGGGACATAAGAGCGAGGAGACAACATGGGCATACGCCGTATCGCTAGTCTAGGGGTATCCGCTGTACTGCTACCTACCGAGGTATACCACGGGCCTTAAGTCAGGGTTCTCCACAAGGATCACTCTGTTTCCCCCGTCCACCTGCATAACCCTCCTGCCCACCTGTCCTGCTCTTCCCACCACCATCGTTTATAGACCTCCACACCGAGTCCTGCGTCTTCTACAGTAGGGCCTCACCATGGGGTTTTCAGACGTTGCGCCCAACCATGCGCCGGAATGGCTCGTATTGGCTTCAACGGCTTCTCTCGGCATCGGCAGTGAGTCTATCTAGTGGCACACTCTCCGTCTCATCTGAGCTGCTGCAGAGGCCAAACATAGATAAGTAGTATCTGGGCTGAGCTGGCAATGATATCGAAATTAATACTGATATGAACTGACATGGTATATGATGATAGTCCTCTTCTGGGACCTCGCTTACATCCTCATGATACGGCAGTCCCTGAAGGATCGCTCGTATCCCATGCCGATCGTCGGGCTTGCCATCAACGTGTCTTGGGAAATCGTCTACGCTCTGTACGTCGCCGAGACCGCTTTCGAGCGTCTAGGTTTCACAGTCTGGCTGCGTGAGTCGTCCATCCGTCTACAACCCCGCTGTGGTTTTCGTCCACAGTCCACAATCTATCTATGGGGGGAGATCTTCCCGGGGGCCTCTTTTGAGGCCTATCTTTAACCGAATAGGGTCTAATGTAAAAGAGCACCACAGTGTTGGATTTGGGAATCATCTACACGACGGTGCGCTTTGCCCCGTACGATTGGGCGCACACAAGCAAGTTCGTTGGAGACAACATGTCCGGGATCCTAGGCTTGATGATCCTCGTTGGCTGCTGGGGTCACCTCGCCTTTGTAACCTGGTTTCTCTCGGAACCAGGCAGAGGGAGTGGCGACAAGACAGGCAAGTGGTGGAGAGGGGAAGAGGGCTACGACACGACAGAGCTGGCGTTCTGGTCAGCCGGGGTTGCGCAGTTAGTTGGCAGCGCCTGTAGTCTCGCCATGCTGTTTGTTCGGAATCATTCGGGAGGGACGAGCTACGGGATATGGTAAGCCAGCTCATCCACTGTCAGACGAAGCGGGATGTCTCTGTGCACGAGTCATGCCGCTTCCCGGCCCCCTCCCAATGCGCTATACACGCTCTGCTAATGCGTAGCAGGCTATGCAGGTTCATCGGCTCCATCTTTGGCATGGGTGTGACAAACGGGCTGCTCTGGTGGTACTGGCCGGAAGCCCACAGCTTCTGGACAAACCCGCTGAGCGTCTTCATCTGTGGGCTTTCGCTGATCTGCGAGGTTATCTTCGGCCTAGTGCTTTGCGGGGTGCGGATGACAGAAACGGTACTTCCTGCTGGAGAGCTAGCTATAAGCAGCGGGAGGAGGCAAGAAGACCGTAAGCAAGCCTGAAGCACCGGGACACTGGCGAGGCTGGGGGTGGTCTAGACTAAACTACCGCGAATTTGCCAAGCGGTAAACTCGTAAAACTACCCTTATTTCTTTTCACTGTCTCACTGTCTCACCGTCTGCGCAGCAGAAATGAGGCCGCACGAACCCCCTCTCTCCTGGTCCTGGTTACGCTCGGCAGATACCCGCAAATTCTAGCTAAGTCTGGTTCTGGATATCCGCCAAGCCAACAATTTTCTGATTAGACATGGGGAAACTAGTTATAAAAAGAAACGCCACATGCTTTAGCTGATCTACGCTAGGTAGAGCTGCAACAGACCGTGCTGTCTGGGCGGAGAGAACAAGTACATCACCGGCGCGCATTGTTATCCATGCTACTAGGTAGGGTAACCACCCGACGTCCCTGAGGTTAGGTGTGGCGCTCAGAAGTCGTCTCAAGGGGCTCTGCTTTGCCGTGAGCTCGCTAGATAGGTAGCGTAGGTGGCACAAAAAGCCGTGACGGCAGCTCGCTTGTGCTTCCGGAGATGCGCTGACGTGCTCTAGCCGCGTCATGTGGCAGAACGAACGCCATACGCCATGCCCGAGCCGCTTCTCTACTACGTACGCCGATTCAGAGCGTACAGTAGAGAAGAGGAGGCTCGGAAACTACAGATGATGTCTAGAAGTAGAGGAAAGCAAGTATTCCCGGATATCAAGGCTTGCCGGCGTACGTAGCTCGACGCGTTGACACTCGCACCCGGTCTCAGATCTACCAATGCGCTTATAAATCAACTATATCGCACCGGGCGAGTGAACAATCTTGGTATTACCCTCCGTTCCTGAATGTAGTTTTCTCGATAGGTGAGCGTATTATACATCGTGACAACCCGTCCATCCACCCCCCAAGCGTGAGAAGGGAATCGTCTAGGCCTCGTTCTACCGGGCGACGTTGTCAACTCCAGAACGTTAGGTAGCATCATATAGGCCTAACCGCAGAGCCATGACCGCGCATCGGGACCGACGAACATGTTCCTTGGGCTTTAACAACAGAGCAGGGGAAGCAACCTGAGCGTCTCTCTCACCGACTCCACTCGGTGAGCGACAGAACGCAGGGAATCTCGAGCTACGCACGCCTGGATATCTGCTGCTTTGGGCCTGATACCTGCCGGCAAGTGACAGCTGTCCTGTGTTTGTCCTACCTATCTGAGGTGTCGCTCCGGCGGTAAAAGTTGGGACACATACCGAGACCGCCATACACACACCGGGGAGGCCTGGATACGCAGTGTCGTGCTCGGGCAGTGCTACGCTACTGCTCGGGTCAATGCTCGGGTTATTCGTTGCGAGAATCGAGACATGCTTCGAGCTAGGGCTGATTTCCGGAGAGTCGAAAAGCCGAAAACCGATTGGCCGCGCGCTCGTCTTGGCGTGACGCGTGTTATTTCCCGAATACAGCCATCTCTCGAATTTTTGTGCGTTTTTTCACCGCCCCTCCTTACATATAAGTACAGTACGCTACGGTATGTAGCATAGGTAGATCGGGCCTGGCTGCAAGATCCACTGTCGCGTGTTGCTACGGCGGAGAACCTTGTGGGCTTTCTGGGTATTTCTGCTGGGTATTCTGCTGGGGACTGCTGGGGGGCCCGAGATATGCTGTATGCACCTCATATTGCCCGCTTAGCCACGTGCTTTTATAATTGGTTCATCCACTCTACTAATAGAGTCTAGATCCTAAAGGGCGAGAGTGGAAAAACGTTCGTCGACAGAGAGGTTGGTGACATTCTTCTAGTAGACCCAAACAACGGGGGAAATAGGATGCGATCTGGATAAAGGGCCATGGCAGCAAAACAAAATAATACCGGAGGCCGGGACCCAGCTGGAAGCACGAGTGTAATAATGTATGTAGTGTAGTGTCTCTAGGTTAGCTCTTTTCTTCTTAAATCTGCATGTAGGTCGCTCTCCAGTTAGGAGCACGCTGACATATAGTAGCATAGCTCCTGTAGCTACTGGTCACCTGGTCGAGGTTGGGTAAAAATTGCGAAGGATCACTCGGCAAGGGACCCGAGGTCTGTCACGTCAGCGTAAGGACTAGACCTACTTCGAAACATTTCTCCGAACTACCAGACTGATTCATACATACATACTGGCAGGTTACTGTATGGTCAGCACAAGCGAGATGCACAACCCATCCTGCACCACCCATCCTGGGCGTTTCCCAATCTAGAAGGTAGACAGTGAGGGAGACACTTGACCTGAGCAGAAAATAGGTTAGAGCATCACACGGGAACGGCATGAAATCGTCTCGACGTCGGGATGCCGTCATTCTCCTAGCCCTCTTCTGCCGCTGGGAACCGAATCTTGAATTTATACGTTTTCCCATCCATCATATCATGGGAAAGGTGTGAAGATGGGGAAAAGGCGTTGGTCTCGAGGAGTCAGGTACTCTGCATATGGAGAGAGAGGGGGGGAGGAGAGGAGGGGAAGGAGATAGAGCGAGATAGAGATAGCCATACATGTACAGTCAGTATTCATTCGCCTCGTTCTGTCCCCAGCATGTTTCGAAACACTCGTGACCATGACCGGCATTCGCTTCTCCCAGGACGGCGACTACAGTACGCCGAGGGACGGCAGTATCTAAGGAAGTCTGGCTTGTAAGTAACGCAGGGCATCCATCGCATCATTTGCTGTAGCTGGGACGGGTGATGCATAAGTTCCACAGTCAGCCATGCATAGTCCACAGCCTGTAGATGTTAGTGGAGGCACAACAAACATGAGTACACTGCTTTAGATGAGCCCGAATTTGGCCGGCTTCGCCTACCCAGGGCGAGCAGAAGGACGGGTAGGAGCTCGACACTAGTCTAGTGGCAGATTCTATGCAGCACCGTTGACTTCACGGACTGCTGCGTGCCTACGTAGCTAAGGTAGTTAGTTACTTGGCCCAATAAAGCGCGTACCTCGTACTGAGTAGGGTATAATATGTGATCAACGGTAGGGTACGCATGCATTTGCGGTAAATAACAACATACGTTAGGTAGATGGTATAGTACGCTCACTCACTTGTCCTCGGAAACAGCGTGGAAATAAATCCCAGAGTATGAGTACAGTATGCCCTGTTACGGACTATGGCGTCGAGATCGAAACGGGTGACCAATCGATGAATTTGGAAAAGTGTACGGCGCCAGTCCAATGGTCCTCATGCCCTGACCTTCTGCCCTGGCGATTCCTAGGATTCCTAGGATTCCTGGTAATCTTGGTATTCCTACCAGGCAGCACCCTTGAACAAAACGGCCCTTGAACGACCAACCAGAGCGGGGGCTGACAGATCTGCAAACATCTCAAGGTTCTTATCAAGCTGGGAAGAGATGAACCCCCCCCCAGCTGGACCCCCAAGATGTCCACGCATTTTCACTGGTTGAGCGTCAGGTGTGACAACGTTCTCTCTCTTATGGCGTATGGCAGCAGCTTGGCATTGGAATGCATTCAAGCTGGCTTTCTTGGCATGCCTGCGGGTTGGGCCGCCGCTAGAATACACGATGGCGTATTTCGCCTACACCGCGAGAGCATAATCCATAGCTTAAGCATTCGTCTGTAAGAGACTATCGAATACAAAATGCCTCAAAAACCAAGTGATGTCGTAACTTCATACACCATCTTATCCGTAGTAAACCAATTCCGACGCCCCTAACTCCTCGCCGCCGCATGGTAAAAAAAAAAAAAAAAAAACCCGTCCGCTGTTCGGTTGACCCAAAGCGACAAATGAGAGGGTTTGCACCCTCGGCAGTCTAGCTTCTGCCTTGTTTATATACTCTAGTGATAGTCGTGACCAAGATGAAATCCGTCTTGTTTTATGAGCTAGCTTGAGCTCGTCGTGGTTCGGCGATACGCTTATGGTGAGACACATGGAGTGTGTCCATGACCTCTCCGGACCATGTCTACCCATGATGGCACGGGCCGTGGCCGGCAATCAGCTACGAAATGTCAGCGATTCTCTTTCTTTGAAGTCGGACGCAGTAGACGAAACGCAGAGTGTTGGTCAGGCAATACCGCTGGTGTCCGAGGGGAATCATAACCATCACCGTCTCGAAAATCAAGAAAAGCTCACATACAGCACAATTCATTATTTCTATAGACCGCGTTAGCAGGTTTTTCCAGACAAAGGCGAGACGAAGTTGCGATACTCACCTCACTTCCAAATGTGTCACATTAGGTGCGCACGGCTTATACGTCCTCTCGTATTTGGGACACCATCTTAGGACGACAAAACGGAAGTGTTGGCAATTATATTCGACCTAGACAAGTAAGACGAGGTCTTGGGCGGTATGGCTAATCAGTACCTACTTGGGTATAGTCACACATTTTCCTAGTTGTCGGGTGAGATGTGTATGAGGAATTATAACGGAGGCGTGAAGAGGGATGTGTAGACGAAGGGGCTCGAAAGTCGAACTTATAAGACGAGAGCAGAATGTTGGACAAAGCGAATAGTACGGTATTAGGTCAACAGCAGGTTCAACTTTGCTATGCTATCATATACTTGGAGATATAGGCTACATTGGAAGGGTAAGCAGATGGCGGCGGGCTAGAGGTCGTCGCGGGCATCGACTTATTTATCCAATTCAGGTTGTCATGCCTGTCATTACACTCTACTACCCACTACAGAGGCCTGACTGGCCTGACTGGACTGACGAGCCAGAGCGCCGGATCACAAGACAGGGGTAACCTTGAACATACCTGACCAGGCTGGCTGGCGGGCTTTTTTTTTACGCAACGAAACTTTTGCAAAGCAGTACTGTAGTACTTGAGATTGCTTTGTATACTGTATGTACACTAGGCCGGATTAGAAGGGTGAGAATCAGATAACGTGCCTACGTGGTGTGGTGTACCTTGTTGGGTATCGGCGAGTTTTTTTTTGGTTTTTTTTTCTTTCTTTCTACAGTACGCTACTCGATATGTATGTAAGAGCTTGAACCAACCAAACAAAGGGTCTTCTTAGTCACGTAAGTAAGTAGATATTCGAGTGGCGTTTTTACCATGCTCAAAATAAAATAAAATCGGAAAAAAAGGTATACGGATGGAATCAATCTTTCCGGTTTCACTTGATGTAGATTCGCAAAATTCCCAGTCCATAGGAAAGCCTATTTTCTTTTCCTCTTGTCGCATATCGAAAGAATACGGTCCCCACGGCGAAATTCACGGTGGCCCATGTTCCCACTACTAACCATGTTGTAATCTTCACTGATCCCCACCCTTGGCCTGGTACGGTATAGTAGCAGTGGAATAGGTAGGTAGCCGTGTACTCTCTCCGTATCCTGTAGGTACACAGGTCGTAGTCGGGTATGTTGCTGCACAACAGATGACTCTGGTGGTTGAATCCCACGGTGGGTAGGTTAGGTCACTTCGACGGGCCATTGCGTTGGGACAAAATCATCCAGCAACGCCGTAGTATCGCTGCATACCACCGCATACCACCGCATCCATGCTACGATGTGCTATAATGGTATAGCACGGTAGTATGGTATGTATGGTATGCTGCATATACTATCTAACGTATAAATAAGGACCCGACCCGTGGCTGCGTCGCTGCGCCGCTAACGTGACTATTAAAAGACTCGGTATCGGTATCGACCTTGACGAGAGCAGTGGCTTATAGGACATACTATGTGTCCGACCATGAGTCGGTCGATTGCACAATATTGTGTACGAATGCTGATATAGTGCTTATATGGTGTCCTTCATAAGGCATCCATAACGGAAGCTCTAGTGTGACTAGTTGTGCTGTTCCTGCATCTGCTTCTCCACGTGTGGAAGCATAACAGGCAGAGAGGCAATACGGTACTTCGTACATACATGCTACAGCTGCGACGGTACGTAAAGGGGAGAGTGGGCTCGAATGCATGTGAGCGTCTACCACTCAGAGCCCGCATGGAGATACAGCAGTACGTACAGAATACGTAGTGCCCACGGTACTATCCACGGCAGCTGGTGGCCGAGCAGTGGTCGAGCAGTGGTCGAATTCTGGTCGAATACCACCTCGATGCGCTCCGCTAAGGGCTTTCAAAGAGATGACTCAAACCCGATCCCGCCGCTGTGGCACCAGATCTGGTTTACCTACCTTGCCTGCCGCCCACTTGCTCCCACTTGCTCCCACTTGCTCCCACTCGCCGTCTAATGACAATGTGCCCGCCCAGTACCAGTACCAGTACCGCCCCTCCGTCCCAACCCTTCTAGAAATTCTTTCACAGCTGCTAGTCTGGGGGCGAAGTGGACTGGTTTCAACACCGTTGTATCAGAAAACCCACCGCACCATGCTATGCTGGTAGTAGTAGCATTCCTAATTCTGCCTGACACATGAGCGGATGAGACCATAACTTGAGCGCTGTACCTCTGTAAGCACCCTACTACGTAGGTTAAGGTAGATACTACTGTAGATAAAATGTACCTCGTGTAGTAAAGTGAAGGGAAGAGATGGTAAGACCAGCGGTGCTTTCTTGTTTTTTTTTTTTGTTTTTTTTTTTCTATTTTTCTTTTCTTGCTTTTTTCTTTCCCCTCCCGTTCAAGTTACAGACAGAGACGCATGGTATTCGCTCGTGAGCAAAATAATAAACTCCGAGTACCCAACCGAGCTAGCGTGATGTGAGAGACCCTGTACATACGTACATACGTACATACATACATATCTATCACATCTCGATCGTGTCACAATCCGAATAAGCCTAAAAAGAGATCAAGCCGGGTTTACCTACATAATGTAATTATGCTCCGAAACCTAAGCTTAACAGCTCGAACTATAGAGGATGGATTCGTGAATCCCGCCATCTACCTGATCAAAACACAAGACAAAAAAACAAATCAGCTCTGCGTCTTGGCTCGGCTGCCCGGGTCTTGGCTATCTTGCTACTACAGTAGTAGTGTACTACGGACTGCTACGGGTCTACCTATGTAGTGTAGGTCTAGTCAGTGTCTAGTCAGTATCTAGTCGGAGGCCTAGTGTCGTGTAGGTCGTTCCACTGTCAAATGAATGCCGCGCTGCCGACGCATTCAGACACGGCTTAGGCCGATACTCACCACGTGTTTGACAGGTTCTGGCCTCGGACGGGCTTCTACAAGGCCTATTCCACTACTAACCTAGTGTCCTAGTAGGAGCTCTCTGCCTGGCTGGCGATCAATGCGTCGTCGCGCTTCTGATCGCGCACTTCAAGCCTCTCCAACCCCTAGCTAGACTATTTATAATTACCTACCTATTCAGCCCTTCGGCTTTGCCTATCAAATACTACTAGTACTTGTTATCTTCCGCCTATCCCACGCTGGCACTGTATAGCATATCAACCGACGCTAATGAGATGACTTCTTTTTTTCGTAATGATGCGTGATGGTTTCAGAATTTCACATGAGATCACACCTGCTTAGAACAGGTTAGTTTTTTGGGCTCCATTGGCCGGGCCGTGTCTTCTGACGGCATTTGGTAATCTGTGCGAGTCTATCCGTGACCAGAATATCCATCATCCGTACCCATTTCTGCCCATGTCGTTTCTTCTTCTTCCTCGGATGATGATTGTATCGAGACAAGACCCCCACCGCCTGTAGCGTAGCGTAGACTGTGCCTGTCATGATCACCTTCTGATCACCTCAGACTCCGCTCTCCCTTGCCTCTTCGGGACTCTTCCCAGACCGAGCATCAACCTTAGCTTCGTCTGCGGATAGCGCCGATTTTCTTTTATGACGGAACAAGCTTTTTGGGTCTTGGGTGGAAATAACGCGGGTTTCAACACCACTCTTCGGCTCGGCACCGGTAGTGTGAAAAAGAAATTTTCTAGTCTCAAAGAAAAGACCCATCCATGAGCTGATACTACTCTGCTGGACGTAGATGATTAATCTACACTAAACGTACAAAGGGTAGCTAATTACCGGCTTTTCGTTTCAGATGCTCACGGGGCCGCACGAAGCACTTACCGACCTTGGCCACCGTGACAGAGAGCGCGAGCAGATGGTTCGTGACGTCAAAGGAAGATATCCCGTTGACGAGAGAGCCCCCGCATGAAGAGCGATAACATCATCATCATAATCATCCTTCCAACAAGTCGAGACCGCATCATTAACAAAAATGGTAAACCTGAATCAAAAGTATGGGTCCCGAGCAGAAGATCGGCAAAATTACCCCGGATTACCACTGTAACATATGAGACCATTATGTATATGAATAATATTAGTCTTGGTGATCGTCTGGCGTGCATTTTGGATTTTCACTGCCGCTCGATGGTACCGTAGCACTGCCGTAGCAGTCTGCCGTAGTAGTAGTACAGGAGTAAAAAAACTAGTGTAGAACTAGAGTAGCTCAACAACTAGTTTTTGAATCGTATCATCATGTCTCAAAGCAATGTCTATCATCGTACACTAGTATAGTAGGCTTTATATACAGTATGGAAGCATATACACTAGGCAAGGATAGTATTGGGCAGAAAGAACCCCAGGCTATAACGCCCCTTATAGCACAACGGGTGACCCTATCTACTAAGTAGATTACTGCTAGATGTCGAGCTCGACCTCCTCGGATGCAGGCGTAGCTGAGCAGGTCAGCACGGTTCCGTCAGCCTGCACGCCGCCCGACACAGAGCCGCACGTTAGCTTGGTCGCACAGCTGCCACATGAGCCGGCGCGACAGCCATAATCCGGAGTCAGCCCCAACGACTCGGCTAGCTCCAACAGCGACATTGGCTTGTCTCTCGTCCAGGTCGCCGACAGTTTCGATTTAGCGAAGCGCACCTGGGCCCGCTGCACGTCGCCTAGCGCCACGCCCGACGCCGAGAACGACTCGCTGCGGATCAGGGGCTCTGCGATGCCCAAGGTCTTGAGGTAGCCTTTCATGGATGCCTCGAACTCGGGGGCGCCGCAGAGGGAAGCCATAGAGAAGCTTCCCTCCGACTCCATCTCGCCACTGCCTATGGGCTCCCAGGTGTAGGGGGCGCCGACGATCTCCCTGATGGTTTCCATATCCGGACGGCCCCGTCGATCATAGTCGACCCCCTGCACGTCGGATGGTCTCGGCTGGGTGAAGAATACGACCCTGGTGAATGGCCTGTTCTTTAAATGAGGGATCTCATTTCGGAAGGGGAAGTTCTCCCCATCTCGTACGACGTGTATCCAGACGGCGGGTATCACCTGCAAGTTCGAGTGGATGTCGTGCGCCTTCAGCATGGCCAGAATCGGCGTGATGCCGATGCCGGCAGAGAGATAGACCTGTCGCAGGATGGAATTGCGATCGAGGAAGAACCGCCCCGCCGGCGAGCGGACGGAAAGAACCGTGTCCAACCTGCACACTTCGTGCATCCAGGTGGAGGCCACACCGGCCTTTTTGATGCTGACGCGGTAGTACGAAGGCTCGTCGCCTTCCCAGTCGGAAATGGTCCAGTTGCGCGTCGTGCCGTCGGGAAGGCGGACAGTGAGGAACTGACCTGGCGAGTAGGTCGCCAGCGGCCGGCCGTCCGCCGCACCGAGATAAAAAGATTTGACGCCGCCTCCCTCGTCGACAATGCGAGAAACGCGCACGTCGCGGAATCCTTTCCACGCGTTTTGGCCTTCTCTCTGTTTGTCATCCATAGTCGTCGCCTTCCTCTGCAGCATCAATTTGTTCATCCGCATGAGCATTTTGTGATTGACGAGCAGGTTGATGGTATCCCTCGTCTTGAGCGAGTTATCGAAGGCGAGCCGGGTGACGCTGGCGACGTTCAAGGGGTCGCCTGAAAAGCTCTCGTAGTAGGCTTGGTCCCCGGGATAAACTCGACCGCCTGTCAAGACCTGGAGGTAGACACCAACCCGGCCGCTACTGGCGAGGGCCGGTAGCCATGAGTCCTTCTGACCGAGGCGCCATGAGAGCTTCATACACGGCACGCGGGCGCCACTTTCCACAATGACAAGAGTCAGTACTCGTCTAGTGGGAGAGGGAATAAGCTCTCGATGGTACTCACCACACCTGTAGCCTAACTGTCTTCCCTATTCTCCAAATGTCTCCGACGTGGATTTCATCTTCGAGCTTCTCTTGATCCTTGAACCTAACTACACCCGAAGAGTTTAGCACTTGAACCACAACCACAGTAAGGCAAGGATAAGCCGCAGCCCGATAGTGACTTACGAGTTAGATTTTCTCCCCAGCGACACCAGCCCCAAGAAGACCGGTCGACGCCGAGCTCCTGGCACCAGTAGTCATAATGCTCGGCGAAGCAGGCGTACACGGGGCCATCGTGGACCGCCGGTTTATTACCGAGGATGCCGGACTCGTTGATTTCGAGGTAGTCGGAGGACGCGGTCAGGCCATCACGGACGATGGCGGTGTACAGTTTGATGCCGTTGACGTCGACGAACTGCGGCCTGCTGCGACTGATGGCCACGACTTCCATGGTGACGATCAAGGACGCGGGCTTCAATTTTCGAGATTTTCTCTCCAAGTTCCTAATAAAAATAAAAAAAAAAGGGCGTGCGCTCGATCTACCTGGTAGACGAAGCAACGCAAGGGACGCCAGGTCCGAGACAAAGCTGAAGTAGCCCGCCGTCGCTAAAAGAGACCGGGGGCGAGTCCGCACGGACCGAGGATGCCACCAGTCGCCCCCGAACTTCCTCACCTTCCCCGTTCGGGGTCGGCGTTGGGCGCCCATGTTCGGGCTTTAGAGATTCGACCCCAAGCCTACCTGCGTCCCGTAAGTACGGCTACGTGTAATCCTTTTTCTCGGCCGAGATGCGTCGGCGAGCATGGCATATTTGACAAAATTACGGAAATTGAAAGGACCCGTCGATCTTCCCCCATGCAAGGTGGAAGGCGATGTCTCGAAGCTGAAAAAGCCTTCCTGCATACCCGGCCTTAGCGTGTCGATAGATCGAGATACGCAATATGCACGCCCGTCCGAGAACCCTTGCGCCATACTAGATTGGTATTTCGATCGTAGACATTTGCTTGTAGGCGACAGCTCACTAGAGCCTGATTTTCTCTTTGTCTATCATGACCTAAGCCCGAACATCGCACGCCATCTATTATGCATTTGGGATTAAACGAGCTGTATAAGAAATCTCAAATTATGCATAGCTCTCACTAGTCTGTCTAGGTATCCCTCGCATTTCTCGAACGAGGTCATCTCAAATTATTCTTGGATCGATGTATAGTGCCCGTCGCGTCGCGTCTCGTCTCGAGCTCTAATCTCCGTTCGCCCAACTTACATCATCGTCTTCATATAGACGGCGGTGTCCGATGCTAGCATATTCCAAATGGGTATCTATACATACACAACAACGCAATTTTTTTCTATCCACGTGACCAACATACTCGCACGGCACTCGCGTCGTATCCCAACATTCTAGCCCGCCAGGCCCGACGAATCAACACCGGCTGATTACTCCCAATCCTTGAGTACCCGCCACTGGTCCTCGAACCCGAGGCCGGCGCCCTCAATCAAGTCGCAATCGCGGTGGCCCCATTTGCGGCGGTAGACCTCCCTGCCGGCCTCGGTGAGGACCTCGAGCGCCTCCGAGAACCCGGCGCTGTCGTAGTAAAACGGCTCGCCGCGGCCGCCGTGCTGGCCCGCCTGCCACGTGTTGCGCCCGCGGTCGCCGTGCTTGTAGTGGAACATGGAGTCCGCGACGGCGAGCAGGGCCTTCCAGTATTCGACGGGGTCGGCCGGCATGTCGCGGCGCTGCTTCGTCGTGCCTTCTTCCGCCTCCTTGCTCTCGTCTTCGGGCGCCGGGGGGTTCGGGTCGGTGAATCTCGGCGTGACCCGCGGGTCGCGGTACAGGGCGCGCAGGTCGTCGAGGGCGGCCGAGGTGTCGGATATGACGCCGCAGTTGGCGTCTGTCTGCGACCAGTTCCGCATGTGCAGGCGCGTGTACGTGTCGCAGTCGGTCATGTAGTACGGGATCAGCGTGTCCCAGCCGTTGACGTCCTCGATGGCGCGCGGGTTCTGCAGCGTGAGGTGGTCGTAGGCGAAGAAGCGCAGGCCCCATCGCTTGTCCGTGGCCAAGGTGCGCTTGAGCTCCTCGAGACACAGTGTGTAGAGGCTCTTGTACCCCGGCTCGCCTGCCCGAGGCGTGAGGTTCTCAAAGCCGTTCTCGTGGCTGAGAGCGAGGACGTCCACTGTGTTGTTCAAGTTAGCCCGCTGCTGTCTATGGAGCTGGTGCCGAACGGCTCTCGTGAATTATAGTGAGCAGTATCCGCCTCGCAGACATGAAATTGGGGCCATCGAGTGTTTACGGGAAGGCGGTAAAACAGCAGCGGCGAAGGCACTTACTATGACTCCAGAAGTAATAGGGCCACTCATGCGTATAAGAGAGCGAGAGGTAGAAATTCTGTAGCTGAGCGAAATTCAAAAGGACTGGCGTTTGTATAATGTGAACGCCTAGTTTCTTGAGGGCCGCGTGGTTGAGGTACCAGGGATGTTGTAGGCTCAACTGGCCGCGCGCATTGGCCTGTTGCATGCCCGTGTTTTCGACGACGTAGATCTGCTCCGGGGGCCAGCCCGCCGTGATATACGACACGACGGCCTGCAACAACATGGGCCACGATCGCGTGAAGCCAATAATCAGCGGGGGCGCGACGGGTAGGTCGTGTTTCTTCCAGCCATCTGGCTCCGGGACATTGTACGCTGGGATAGGCGGTGGTGTCGAGGTTGCCAGAGCCGGGAAGGGATCCGTTATGGGTGGAGGCGTATATGAGGGCGCGGGCTTGTACTTGGGATGTGGTGTTGCATTTTCATCTCTGTGAATAGGATCGATATGGTTCGCTTTAAACCTGGATAGTGAGTCCCGGATGGTACCGGTGTGAAATGCTACGAGAACGAGGGTGACGATGCCGAAGACCAGCGCTGTCTGAAATACCAGATGCCTTGAACGGAACATCAACATGGTTGGCTGATGGCTGGGGGATGTCCCAATAATTCTTTAAGTTCACGTGGGCGTCGGGTGTCCTGCAGCACGTGTAGGAAGAATGTTGATATCCTATCTAGACGCTCAGCACATGGGTCGTTGGCCAACGGCAGTTGCTGGAAAATCCCACCTCGACTCGTTTTTGTCTCGATTTCCTCTGCCATATACATATATATATATCACTCTATCATAGAATGCTCGTTCTCGGAGTAAATAGATAAGGTAGCGCAAGACCAACGCAGAGAGTGAGGCAAACACAAGCTCAAGGAAAGATAGGAGAAGCTGCAGAGGGGACTACTCGGGGATATTACAATACGATATAGCTCAAAGGTATTCATTTTCCCCATCACAGTCCCCCCTACATTACATTGGTCTACCGACTAGAGCAGTCCTGCCGGAGGACTGGGTTAGTACTACCTATGGTTCTGCTATAGTATGGTATGTATGCGTCATCATTTCATCCCATCTGATAGATAAGTGTATGGGTACCTATTCGGTCACGTATAGTATGGAGATAGTATGGATATAGCACGGCGTTGTACTCCACCAATCATCCCCAGAACCAACCACTTGACGACCGGACATGCAAGAAACCTAGACGGAGGCTGTGTCGCTGTATGAAACGCGCTTTCAGTAACATCGTACGGTATGTGCAGCAATACGGCTGAGAACAGAATACGAGATACCATCAACAACAGCCGCGGGAAATTAGACATTCGCCCGTACGAGACGGCAGAGTAGGCGAAGGGGGCATCTAGGCAGCAGAATAACTGAACCATCATGGCGGCCGTCTTTACCGTAGTGTAAGCAGAAGGCGAAGGAGGTAGGTGATAGGTAGTGTGTGTATATTGGGACTTCGGTTAGGCTTAGTCACTCCCACCTGATCCCTTTTTGGTTTCTCTCCGTCTCTTCTTTCCTCCCCCCTTCTTCTTCCAGAGGTACGTTTGCCGTATTAGAAGAAACGACATGGGAGGTACATGAGACCGTACCCAGAGTAGCATTCTACTCGACCAACCTAACGAGGCAGGTCCAGCACCTACAGACATGAATACGAAACCCCCCCAGCCCAGCCAACGAGCTGAGTTAAGGTGCTTACCTACAACGAAGTTCTCCGTAGCGAAACCTTAGAATACCTACTCTTAACTTCACTTTACTTTTCTGCTTAGGTAAAGCATACTCAAAAAATAAAATAGAAAGGAAAAGCTTGTTTTCCCCGCCGGATTTTCACGCCCGGACAACTTTGCCCAACTCAAATCCCATTCGCTGCGCAGGATATCTATGACGCGATTCTGCATTGCGTATAGTATTTTGATAGGTAGTATACATCTAGTCTAGTGCTTGCGCTAATCTAAGTCAGCGCCATCCCTGCCGTCGAGCTGCAGGAACCGGCACGACGTGCCGAGTTCTCGTACGTCACTTGCCTCACCGTGAAGAGAAAAAAAAAAAAAAATGTTGGAGGGGATTTCATTTCATCCTGTCGCGGAGCATGATAATTCCTCTACATACACTAGGCCTGAATGTATATAGCTATGTAGGTATGTGTGCGCGACTCATAATCACCCGTAGTGCAATGCAAAGACTCGAGGAAGACGGCATTTGGCATACCTAGCATGGCATTGCATTGCGTTGCGGCTGTGTCAACTCTGCTGACGCCATCAAAACTCCCCCCTAGAAGTCGCTATGCACTCAAGGTAAGAAAGACGAGATAAGCTAAGGTAAGCTACCTAGGCATGGTGAGGTTGGCCATCAATCCAGCAATCCATCAATCGCCCTGAACCTCTAGCTTCGTTGCTGTAGGATGTCTTAAACCATGTAGGCGTTTCAGGTATTGGTAGTGCTTTATGTGATGGTGACAATGCTGCGGCCACTTTCTCGAGAGTGAAGAAAGTAGTTGTATGCTGTTTGAGGAGATGAAATGGCCCACTGGAGAATATCCTCGAAGTGTCGCGTAACAATAAATATCTGGCACGTCCTGGCATACTCACCATGGCCGTCCGTCTAGTCAAGAGCCTCTCTAGATGCGTCGTCAAAGCCACGTATAGCGTAATGGGCGTCCCCCAACACTTCCTATGCGGGGCCTATAGGCGACCTGCTCATATACACAAGAGCTCAGTCATTCATGAGCTTCGCATCGACGACTCCCACCCATCTACTCAAGCCGGAGTAACGCTAACCAGGCAGCCATACAACATGGACAAGTTGATTCCCAATTTCTGGATCGGCGGCCGGTCGTCTCGCCGCTCGATCGCCTTGAACGCCTGCAGTAAGCGGAACGTGATCAGGGCCATCTGCGCCAGCGCGAACTGCTGCCCGATGCAGATGCGCGGGCCCGCGTTGAAAGGGAGGTATTCGTATCTAGTGTGTTTGAAGATGGTCGAGTTAGCTAAATGTCGATCACAAGGGAAAAAAGAAGATGGTATAGTTATAATAAAGTGAGAAGCGGGAAAAAGAAAAGAGAAACACGTACGTAACCCTCAAGTCCTGCCACCTCTCAGGCCGAAACTCCTCAGCGTCCTCGCCGAAGAGGTCCTTCCGGCGATGTATGACCCAGGGGAGGTACCGCAGACTAGTTCCCTTCCTGACGAAGACAGGGGACTTGCCGTCCGCGCCGCCGCCCTTCGGGAGGACGGTATCGCGCACCGCCTCCCGCTGATTGGAAGCAACGGGCGGGTTCAAGCGCAACGCCTCCTTGAGCACCCAGTTCAGGTACCGCATGTTCCTCAGGTCCTCCCACGTCGGGTCGTCACGGCCCAGATCGCGGATCTCGTCGCGGATCGTCGCCACGATGTCTGGGCGCCGCGAGAGCTCGAAGAAGAGGTAAGACAGCACGCTTGTTGTTGTATCGCGGCCTGCTGTGAATATACTCAGGACTACGCGGGAAGTGCAAGTGTTAGCGATCTTATTTTCGAGAGGGGAAAAAGGAGACGATCTTTATGACTCGATAACTGGCTCGGCAGGGGAAAGAAAGGAGAAACTCACGATGGTCGCAAATGACCTCATCCGACTCGCCCGACTTGAGCAGCTCATCGAGGAAGACATACTTCCCCTTATCCCCGCGGTGGGAGTTCGTCTCCGGGTTCCCCTGCACGTCGTGCACGAAGCGCGTGACGAAGGCCCTCATGAAGCGCGAGTACTCGTCGAGCTCGGGGTCGGGCCTGACGAGCGTGAGCCAGCCGAGGCGGGCGCGCCAGGCGATCTTCTGCATGGACTCGTCGAAGTAGCGGCCGAAGGTGTGGCTGTCGGGCGGCGCGGCGCCCTGCAGGTCCGTCGACTGGCCGAACATGAAGTCGGAGATGCTGTCCGTCGTCATCATGGAGAACATGGCCTGCAGGTCGAGGACGGCGTCGCCGTCGGCCGAGGTGGCGCGGGCCGTGCGGATGCGCGCGATGAGCTTGGCGACGTGGCGGTCGACGCACGCGAGATCCGAGATCTGGTCCCGCACGAAGGCCGGCCGCAGGATCGCGCGCGAGTGCTGCCATTCGGCTCCATTGGTTGTGAAGATGGAGTCTGTGGTCCTTGTTGTTAATGGATTTGTGTAGATAGGTACAGGCAACTCAGACACTCTCTATATGGCTATACGAAGAGACACCGTCCAATAACAATACGACCCAGCAACGGCCCGCGAGGTTGTACTACCGTCTTATAATAGATGTATATATATATATATATATATAGAACAAATATTGCCAAGCTAGCCTCATGTATGTTGCCGTAGTGCCCCTGTCCAAACCACAAATCACAAACAGAAGGGAAAAAGGAAAGAAAAACAAGAACAAGACCAAGAACCAAGAAAACACAAAATACGACTCACGCTTCCCTAGAACCGGCAAAAAGCTCTTAATCCGAATGCCAGGCAGCGCCCAGTCCTCGAAGCGCGTACTCAGGGTGGCCTTAATATTGTCGGGCTCGTTGGTGGTGATGCCGGGGTTCCACTCGGGGAAGACGCCGTGGAAGAAGGTGTGGCCGGTAGCGTCGAGGGCGGCCTGTCTCGTCTGCAGCAAGGCGTTCTGCTTCAGGGCCCGCGCCGTCTGCAGCAGGTACCGGAGGCCCAGCAGGTCGCGTTCCGGGAAGGTCGGGGCGGGCTTGCAGCCGTGCCGGGCGGCCTGGACGTAATACTCGTGCTCGGCGCGCAGGGGCCCGAAGACGTACACGGCGAGCACGGCCAGGAGGGCGAGTGGTATGCGCACCACGGCGTGCCCGGGGGTGAGCTGCCCCGTGGCGAGCACCGCGAGGGCCAGGCTGCCGGCGTAGTATCGGAGGCGCGCGGTGCGGGGGAGCGACTCGACTTGGTCGCGCCCGGGATTAGGGAGCAGCATGGCTGGCTGGCTGGCTGCTACCTATAGGTACTTTAGGCAGGTAGGTAGGTAGGTATGCGAATTTTACCGATAGGTGCCGGTAGCTTGGGTGTCTATGATCTGATAGAATGCCGGGTAGGAATGCGGATACGGATACCGACAACTGGCGCCGACATCGACGTCGACGGCGATACCCAAGTTGGTCAAGCGTGTGATGCCGCCGAGCGAGCTGAGAGGTAGTGCATAATATGGAATAGGTACTCTCTCTCCTTCCCCATCCCATCCAAATAAAGCAGCTGGGGTAGTTGGGGATCCGAGGTAAGGCCAGTCAGAGTCAGGTGAGCAAGCCCCGACGGCCTGGATGGGGGGGAACAAAAAGGTTGGTATGCGCAAGGGGTGTGATGTGTACAACCTCATTCACTTAGGAGGCTGGGCTGGTGCTTGGGTGGACGGTGCCAAACGCTACCTACTGTTTACGGTAATGTGTCTCTCGCATGTGACGCTATACCAAATAAATTGACTCTTGTGATTTCCCTCTTGTACTCACTCGCTCGCTTAATTTACACCGTTCATTTTCTTCTATACGTTTTCACTCGGCTCATTTCGGTTCCGGGCGACGGTGGGTAGAAAGGCATGTTAGTTGACTGCTATGACCGTGATGGTTTTTCGGTTGTTTCGTAATAATAAAACACTTTTCATTAACAAGTCGTAAACATGAGTATCTCTATATCTATCGCATAAGACCTCCCACCGCCATCTAGCTTGATCCGGGCCTGTCTAGTCGTTGCTTTGTCTATACATGATCCGCGTCTCCCTCATCATAAACATCAAGTCATAACACATGGAAACATTTCACTTCATCCATCAATTCGCCACACGCTGCAAATACCTTCCACATCTCATTCGGGACGGTCTAAGCTACCTAGCTAGCTAGCCAGCTGCCCGCGAGGTGAGAATGCCGGTCTCCATCTAGATAGACAGAGGCCGCCGTGTTTCATGGGTTGGTAAAAACACCGAGAGGCCCTCAGGGGGTCTGTACACAATCTGCCATGACCGAGAGAAACCGTATTCTCTCATGAATGTGAATATACATGGTGTGAAATCAAAATGACGCCATTTCCATGCAATGTAATGCAGAAAGACCCATGTGACTGAGCCGGAAGGGGCAGGGAAACCAAAAATAAAAATAAAAATAAAAACAGGCCCGCGAAACCGAGCAGACACGGGTGTCTTATGCAAAATGACGTCTCTAATCATGAACATGGTCTAAACCGCCGGGGTGGATTCGCTGGCGACAAGTATTGTCGCGGTGAAGAAAAAGGGGGGGAGCCGGATGCGGCCTCGTACGTCGAATTGACAAGACAAATGCGGTTTTGTACCATTAATTTATCTCTAATTCGATACGGTCCGGGCACCTTGTCGTCGCAAGCGGGCGCACACACCCGATGCCGACGAGAGGACTGCCAATGCAAAACATGATGGGTATCTAAAAAAAGGGCGAGAAAAAAACAATGATAGCGCCTTCCACACCCATTCTGGTGAGGAATCCGTGAAACTGAGGGTATCCGACCATATACACCGTAGGAACACCGCTAGAATAGCATGACGAAAATGACCATGTTTGATCAATGTCTCTTCTGATCGGTATTGCTCGGAGCATTCTTCGTGCCCGACATGTGGTGGTGTGGGTGATGGTGGTGGCGGTGTTCATGATGCTGGTGGTGATGATGATGATGCTGTTGTCGCATTCTTTGGCGACCACGGCGCTCTTCGTGGTCCTCTTCCATGGGATAGCCGAGCGACTGCCTCTCTTCCTCGTACCATGCGCTTAGACTCTTGCCGCCGAACATGAGGTCCTCGTCGTCAATGACGATAGGCTCCATCCAAGCATGTCCACCGTGTTGCTCATCGGAAACGTCGACGTCGGGGAGGTAGTAGTACTGGGCCTCATCGGCCGGAGGGTGATGAGCTGGTGTGGTCGTGGTAACCATTTTGAGAGGCGATGGACCGTGATGATTCTGCGAGGATGAGGACTTGGAGGGCTTATGCAATGACTTTTGCGAGTGGTGGGTGGTAGCGGATGAATGGGGTGAGCGCGTCTTGGAGTGGGCGAGATGATGCGAGGACGAATGGCTCTGTTGCGACGTTGGCCGGCTGCGTGGTTTTTGTGACTGTTGATCCTGGTGTTGTTGTTGTTGTAGTTGTAGCTGTGGTTGCTCTTCTTCTTCTTCTTGTGGTCGATGTCGATGTCGTCGTCTGGTATACTCGTCAGATAGACGTGGACTATTTCGTGTCATGGGCAGGCCGGCTGGTGTGTAGATGTGGAGGATGCTGGGACGACGGTGGAAGCGGCTAGACCAAGACTATATATATATATATATGGATCTATCTGTCTATATATATAAGAGACTGATGTAGTCGGATATGTAACTCGGAGTTATTCGGGTTGCACGGGACAGTCAGTCAGTCCTTTTTTTTTTTTTTTCCTTCCGTCTTTCGGTGCGACGCGTGGCAGGTGACGGTTGGGTGATATCGGGATTTGATTGGGTGTTAGATAGTGTTGTATTGTATTGTGTTGCGTTGTTAAAGTGTCGGTGTTGGCAGATGATGGGTTGTATTTCCTATGATATGACAAGTCTGACAAGTCTATGACAGATCTTGTTCATAGGCTGGTGGGTGGTCGATGGTCGAGGGTCGACTGGGTTGGTTTCTATCCTAAGGTTGCAAAGGCGGTCAGGTCAGCAGGATAGATGAATGCAGTCGAGGGGGTCACGGCAGCGTCATATGTACAAAACAAGATTGACGAAAAGAGTAAGAAGTTAAAAAGTAAAATAGTAAAAACAGGGAAGACGGGAGGAGGAGCAAGGTATAATATAATAGAATTAGTATTAGTCTAGTCTTGAGAATCTAGTAGTAATGAGAAGGACGAGGAGGCAAAAAAAAAAAGGCTGTTAGGCTGACGCGAGACCGGGCTTTGGGAAGAGTGGGCTACCGAAAGAGTTGTTGACAGGTTGTGCAGGGTCTTACCTGTGCCGGCCTGCGCTAGAGACCGCTAGAGGGACACGCTAATGGTGTTGGGGCAGTACCTATAGTAGGTAGGTACCTAGGTATCTTTGGGGGGCTTTCTGGGGGGGGGGGGGGTGGGTGGGGGGGTAGGGAGGTCTGGTAGGGAGGTCTGGTAGGGAGTCTGGTAAGGAAGTAAGGAAGGGGAGAAAAGTGTAACAATGCGTATTACAGGGGGTTATCATAGAGGGTGGGTGGGGCTTGCACGGTAAAAAAGATACCTAGCAGCAGCAGCCTTCCTTGGGCAAGTGGCTACCTCTACTACGCGGGCAAATACGGTAGAGCCGTAATAATGCGGGGGAGGGGACCGGGAGAGACAGGAGGGGTTGAACTTCCAGAAGGAGGAAGTACATACTCTAGCGTATCTGCTATAGGTACCTAGGTAGTGTATCTAGTTTTTGGCGGCGGGGGGAGGGAGGGGGGACAAGCAGAAACGGTTTACGAACGGGAAATAACGGAATAAGCTCTGCGTAGATACCTGTGTACCTGTAGATCGGTACCTCACATAGATAGGAGGTAGTGCACGTAGATTAGGTAGTGTACATGTGTACATAGAGAGAAGACAAAGGACAGGCAGACAAACAAACAGACGAATAGATACCTAGGTAGATAGTAAACAGAGTAGATAGATAGATAGATAGATAGCAGAATAGTACACCCACCTTTGTTGTTCAACCTTGGGTGTTGTGGAATATGACACATCCCTTGTGATATCCGCCTGCTTGTATAGGCATCTACTGTAAATTACTAGTATGTTGTCCCCGGGCAAGATAGTCGAAGAAAATCGACTGATAGGTGGATGGCAACGATAACAACAACAGCAGAAGCAGCAACAGGTGTGTGTAGGCGCATAGATAATAGGTAGATCGCAGGCGGACAGACAGGCAGACTTCCGGACGCAGAGATGGATGGGTGGGATGGGATGAGTCAACTTCTTAAGTCTTAGACTCTGGATGTTCTGAGACTGCATATTGGCGGTGTGCTGAAGGAGGACGGAGAGGAGATGGAATACCGAGTATGCAGGAGACGTTCCGGAGCTATTGTTGAAACACAGCCTGCGTATTATTTACTCAGGTATCTCAGAGAACACTACATCGAAGTATACCTGTAAAATTCCAATACTTCAACATATATATTTGTGTATATACGTATATATATCCGGCGGGAGCTGGAACCGCTGCACGACATCCGGGGCTTTACCAATCTTGGGGTTATATATTTGAGGTATACGGCCGTAGATAGAATCGAGGGGGCGGGAAAGAATGGAACAACAAAAATCATGGACGAGACGTTGGGTATGGCAGTGGTTCTTTTTTTCACATCCATCTACTAGCTCATTCGTCCACCCATCCATCACAAAACAATGCATCACAAAACGATAATGACGATAGCACCCTACGCCGAAGTATCGAATCGGTACGACGGCGACGACGGTGCCGAATACAGAAAGACCCAACCTAACCTAGTACAAATCTTCAAAATGGGACGTTACCACGAAAGTACGCACCAACAGGAAATCTAAATAACAAAAGTACACCACCTACGTAGTAGACTAGGTAATAGACGCAGGGTCTTTAGAACTTACCTAGCTTGTCCGATTGCACCGTGATTTTTGAATTGAATCGATTTGCCTCCCCCTCCCATTTGGCATTTTTTGGTATAGGCGCCGGTGGCTGCGCGCGTGCTCTCGACGTATTAGTAATCCAGTAACCTTAATAGGTACCGGAAGTCGTGATAGGTCTGAGTCCGGCTGCAAAGCACCGGCCATGCTGCCATCGCCTATGTACGGAAAAGGTAAGCTTCCCAAACCTTCCGGGCATGAACAAGCATAGCATAACGCATAGCCTGGCATACTGTACATGTACGATACGCTAGACGGGACGTAGGTAGGACCCTGCATCGACGATTCAAGTACGCGAAACGGTGACTAACAGATTGGACAAAGGAATATAAAAAAGCGATTGATATGTATGTGTCCTGTCCGGGGGCGATACTGATTGATCTGTTCTGGAATGCCACGCGACGGAACGTAACATGGAGCATACCTAGGTAGGTGCCTCGACGGGTTACGGGACGGAAGCCCATCATTCGGACCGGGCATACTTCTTCCTCCCCCCTCCCCCTCCACCTCCACCTTTGGAGTTGGCTTGCCCACCACCACCTATCTATCTAATGCTAGGCAGCTCGTTAGTCATTCGTGCGGGCGAGTTGAGTTGGTCATCGACAGTACGTCGTCGCCCTGCCTGGAGAGTTCTGCCTGGAAGTTGCGGGCAACTTAGGTATGTATCTACAGGTAGGTAGGTAGGTAAGTAGGTAGGCAGGTATGTAGGTCAAGCACCGCTGATATTTACCCGAACACCGTCGATCATATCCCCACGGAGAAGGATAGTGGCCTGATATCGGCGGCGAACCTTGGGTCTGCCTCGAGGGTATTATCTCGATAGGTTTGACAGGTCTATGTAGTGTAATTCATTTGTATGCGCTTTCTGGCGCGAATGAGAATCAGCCTAGCTGTCATATCTCTCTTGTTAACAACACTTTCATACACACACCTAAGTAGTTAACTGATGCTACGTAACTCTATGTAGTAAGTAAGTAAGTAAGTGAGTAGTCTGGCTTTCCTTTACCCTCTCGACGAGGTTCTCTCCGATTTTTATCCTAAATCTACTTCTCTATTCCGTTACGGCAGCGGATCGGGCGTCTCATGCCATATTCGGCATAGTGATCTACCTAACACCTGCCCGCATCAACGACATCAATGTAAGAACTCTGTTCGTAGGTAGGTAGAATCACATGCCTGCTTCTTCGCGACATGCTATTTTCCGTCGCAACACCGTTCATCGCTTCCTTCGTGCCCAAGACGTTCACACCCAGCGCCAGGTCGCGCATAGGCTCAATGCCCAAACCATTGCCAACAAAGCCCGGTCTTTCAGCTCGGACCCTGACAGCCTCAGCACCGGACGGCCCCCCTCAACTTAGGCTATCTGTCTGTCTGTCTGCCTCTCTTACAGACGGGCATGTATTGATTGACCCCGACGTGGACAAAACACACGAACAGGGCTGGCCTGGGCCGGCCTCCTCTGACGGCCTAGACCGAAGTCTCGACAACTCATCCTCATCCACTCATTTATCGGAAAATATCGATAATGGACAGATGCTCGGCGATGAATGGCCCGGGTGAACGAGGATGAAGTTCCCCCCCTGGACGCTGACAGCGGCCTATTTTCCACTCATCCCACCGACCGTCCGCATCGCCGAGGCGACTCGTCTGCAGTTCTAGGACCTGTCATTATCCACAGCGCCGCTTCACTATTTTTTTTTTTTTTTTTTTTTGCTACGATCCTACGATCCTACAACCCCCCAATATGATATATGCCCCAGGGCGAAGGCATTTCCCACGTTCATCTTTGCATCAGGTTGGTTGCATACGCACCTCATAATCAGTAATGATTCGTCGACGCGGTGATGGACGGCAAGGTATTTCAGGTAGGAATAGGACCCCCTTAACGGTGTAGGTATTAGGTAAATAAGTGAATGGAGATGCAGAAACGGTACTATATGCTTCGACATGCCTTCCCTAGTCTAGTGTATCGATGTGGTGTAGTGTGGTGCAGCGTGGTGCAGTGTAGTGTAGTGTATGTACTAGTAGTGTGGTGTAGTGTACAGCATGCCCATGTCGGATCGCCTCAGGGATCACCTTACCACCATGAACGATTACAGTATTCCGCCCGTGACCCCTCCGTATAAAGGCGCCGGGATGGATGGGACCGAGTCAAGACTGCCATGTCAGTAGTGCAGCCTACCGAATTATCCCGACTCGATTTCCCGGGGTAGCGAGTCACTCCAAAATCGAGAAAAGGAAAAAAAAAAAAAAAGAAAAGAAAACTACCTTTGGCATCTGTACTTTTTTTTTTTTCTAGTCTGTCGGCCGTAAGTCCGTGACCATGTCGGGGTGTGTCGATGATGAGAGTCTGACTGATGGATTGACTGACTGCGTACGTAACCAGCTCGAACATGCCAGTTCGTCCGCTGCTGCTGGTGCTCACACCGACGTTGCGGCGACTAATTCGAGGCTGATCCGGTCGCCAACTCTTGCCTGTGCGACGCGAGGCGGGATTAGACTGGTTGTGCGCACGCATGGAGCATGGAGAGAGGGGACTCAGCTCGGCTGCCTTCGACTGCGTTCGAGCTCAGTCATCAATCTAACCTAGCTACCTACCTAGCTAGCCACATGGCCGTCGATGCCGACACATGCATGCATCACGACCTTCTTACAGTACACAGTACATTAGATAGCATTGTATTCGAGTTATCCACTCATCCTCCGTATGGCTGGTAAAATTGATTAGACGGACGTCCGTGTATTGGCTGCTTGCGTGCCTGCTTGCTTGACTCGCACTCCGTATAATAAAGTACACAGACAGACGGACGGACGGACAGCCAAACAGAGACACCGATCGACCGACAGCAATGCATGCAATGCTCTGCGATCGAAGCTGCCAAGACGAAGCGAGCAGCCCGAGTAGCGGCATCTCATCTCCCCTCTGCGACGGCATTGGCTGCGTGGGATGAGGGAGACGAAAAAAGCAGCCCGAAAGTGCCGTCCAATACGAGACACGTCCCTACGCACGGCATGACAGGTAAGTACTTAGTATCGACGACGGCTAGAAGACCCTAAAAAGCCCTAGACGAGATCTCTCCTGATTTTGCGACGTGTCGATTCGGTTGTTCGCCGGGTATCCTATCATATGCGACGGGCGTATATTACCTAGGTAGCTGCCCAGAACCTACTATTAGGTACATATGCACATGTGAACGAACAATCGTCGCCAAGCGCAAACTGCACGCGTGAGTCAGTAATAAATAATAATATCGCTACCGCAATCATGAAGGGGTCTCGATTGGAAAGAAAAAAAAAAAGGCCGAAAAACACCAATGAGCCGCAGGCACTATTTTTGTCTCTTGTGTCGATCAATAGTACTCGCGCTCTACTGGATAATACTACTATTATTTACTTAGTTGGGTATGTAATAGGTAAGCTGACACATCGTATAATTGCTGACTATTTTTGCGATCGGTCCATACACAAGATAGATATAGACATCTACGTACATATATTGCTTACTGAACTGAGCAGGTGATTACCCCGTGATTACCTCCTCCAGATCCGACTATATGCCATCTCCCTACGTAGTCATCTAGCCAGTCACCTAGATACCTACCTAGGTAGGTCACCTATAGGGTACGAGAGAGAGAGAGAGTGAGAGAGTCTCGGGTGGTTGCGGTGCAGATTAGGTAGTCTGCTGCGATGGCTCGCTCACGCAGATAGCGCTCGTGATTACGCCATGTATTCATTTATTCCCAACCAGCACTAAGTATCCATTCCACCTATCTTGCGCCATCCCGCAATCTTAGGTAATATTTCGAGCGAGCTGCCCCAGACCTACCTAACTAAGTACATCTTATCTGTCTTTAATATCACGTTTAATACGGTGCACCGACGTCCCCTACCTACCTACCTAGTGTAGTGTAGTAACAGCACAACATACCTAGGGTTAGGTACTACTAGTAGTGCAGTGCAGTGCAGTGTAGTGTAGTGTAGTGTAGATACCTGCTGCTAATGCATGCCGATGCGCCGCATGAATTTTGCCCATGGTCGATCTCTCGGGCCAGATCTTGTGTTACTCCATTCCCGGCAGGATAACACCATAGCCCTTGTCGTTGATTTGTTGGCGAGCTCTCTCTTCACCGTCCGTCAGTATCTCTCTACCTACTATCTAGAGACATGCCTTTTGAGACGGAGGTAGGTAGCTACAGGGAACTGAAACAATATCATTACCAACCGTATGCATTATTAATATGCTTTCATTCCATTACTAACATGTAACTCACATATGACTTTGATAAATATACCTACTCACAAAACCTCGAAACTGCTGCTCAAAAGCTTAAGAAGGCAGAGAAAAACCCAAATTACCCATCTAGGCAATAGTCCAGGCACTTACTTACTGTAGCGTACTCCAAGCGTAGCTGAGTTATCTGATCTACGAGCCCGACTACTCGAGTAAGGTAATCCGACCAAGCATATCGGTATAAATCCGTCCATCCCGAGTTTTCCCACATTCCTCCCTCTCCTATCCTCTAACCCAGGTATCTCTATCTCTCTCCTTTATTACTTCATTACTTCATTACTTTCCTTGCCTCAGTGGCCTTTCCGCTCACGCAAGGCAATTCCCTCGTTTCACTTCAGACCTATGTCGTCATAGTGGGACTTGGTCAAGACCCGAGCCCCCGAGCGCGCCTGGGACACCGCCAAGGCGGCACACTAAAGCCGCGCCCCAGGTATTCTATCTATTCTCATCTAACCACCTACCTCGCTCCCTACGCACTCCCTACGCAACTCCCTACGTACTACCTAGGTACCTCAGGCATTCTCTGTAGCGGAAGTAGTAGGTACCTTAGGTACCTACATGTAAGGTAAAACAACCCAGATTTTCAACGGTAGGTAGGTAGAAAATCAAGGTTTTCGCGCCCCTGAAACAGGTAGCCCGGAATGGCAATTCATGACATCTCCATCCCATGTATACGTAGCTACACGCGCATACTACGAGTGCGTATAAACAATGCACTGCACATGTCGTCGCCACGTTACCCTTACCCGCGTATTCGTCACCATAATCACCTAACCTAGGTAGTCTAGGTAATACACTTATACTATACCCCAGGTATCGATTCCGCCCTCGTAAAAACCAAGCTATAAGCGTATATGTAAGAACCAAGCAAAGCTACAAGCCACACCAAACCCCCCCAAATCTCAAAATCAAGCTTCAGTGACGTCACCCTTCGCTCATCGCCCCCTTCCCTTACATTACATTACCTTACCTTACCTTACCTCCTTACCTTTCCATCTACCCCTCTATCGAACCCCTCTACCCCTCCAAGCGCCCCTCGTATAACCCTTTCCCCTCTGGCCTAATCCCGACTCGACACGAACCGACCGAGGCGGCGGCGACACTACACTTCACTGTACACTTCACCGCATTTCACTTCGCTTCGCTGAGCCGACTTCCACATCGTATTTCGCCCCCCTCCTCGCGCCCAATTCCCATGCCGTCGATCACCCGGTCAGTAAAACGGCTCAATCAATCCCTTCCTTCCTCCTCGCCAGCCATTTCGTATTCGCCTCCCATCGTCACATACGACGTCCATTTCTCGCAATCTATTGCCCTTGCGCACATCATATCATATCATATCATATCTATCCAACGCAGCATTCCATCGCACCCGGGATACCTCATACGGAGCGGCGAAGTAAAGCAAAGCAAAGCAGAGCAAAGTTTAAAAAAAGAAGTAATCGTAAGCGACCAAGTAAGTGAGTAAGGAAGTAAGCAATAGCCGTAGGAAAAACGTAGGTACGTAAGGTATGCCGTCACCGCGGCCGTCTTTACCTCACCGCGCGCCGCCGAGCCGAGAACGACACCGTACAAAGTACGATTACTTACGTCAAGAGGCGCACGTGCGATTAATCAGATTGTTCCAAGTCAAGTCAACCATGTCAGCCCGGCTGAGCCTTGGGCGGCTCGTGCCTACATCACACGGGGAACCGGTGGGGGGGTGATTACGGCGTAAGTACCGAGTATGGTTGATGAATGGATACATAAAAATAAAATAAGAATAAAAATCATCGAATACCTAATGCACTGTACTGTACTGTAACCTATGCACATAGGTAACAACGTTATCGCCGATAACGCCGTGGGTTAGATAGAGCTAGAGATAGAGAGATAGATGGCGAAGTAGACAGAAGAGCTTTCTGGGCTGGACGGTGATTCATCATGCCCTATACTTGTACTCGTTTATATCTGGGCATCTAACCTAACCAATCTATGCCCACGCCGCCGTGCCCGGGCAATTTTCCTAGTAGGGATCTATGGGACAGCGCACTTTACTTGCTCACCCTCACTCACTCCCTCCTCTATCGGAATAAGAAACCATCTGCGCAGCAAGAAAAACTCAAAATTCAGAAACCAGCAAAGACTGAAAACCGTGAAAACTGATTAAATCAAACAAAATTTTTGGTATTCGTAAGCATTCATAACCAAGGAAGAGCCAAGTAAGGATACAAGAAGCGAAATTACTCATTCGGCCAACCACCAAACCCGTCCACCGAGGTACCTGTTAATTCTCATGCGAATCAAAGTTCTCGTGCCTTGCTTTTGCTCCTCATCCGCCCACATCACCTGTGCCCAAGTACGCTTCACCGAACCCCCATCCCTCGTGGTATATCTATCTATCTATGTATCATATATCGTCTCTTCGGTGTCAGTGACCCCCCATGAGGCTCTGTGGCTACTTATTCTAAGCCTCTAAACCGGCGGTTAAATTCCTCCACGGCTACGGCCACCATGCGATATAGAAACGTCCGGCCGCTCTCTTCGCCGATGGGGATGAACGGACCGTTCGTGCCGCCACGCAGGATGATGCTGAGCCCCGTCCGCTCCTTGGCAATCGTCTGCACATCTTGGAGTGGCACGTCCCATTCTGTGCTGAGCCTACGGCTCCGAATGAGGAGGATGCGGCTGTACGTGACCATGACCACCATGTCCTCCCTCGGTAGTTCTATATGGGCGATGTAATCCTCGTTGAAGT
The DNA here is from genome assembly GCA_002003505.1 of Xylariales sp. No.14919. Classification (NCBI taxonomy): domain Eukaryota; kingdom Fungi; phylum Ascomycota; class Sordariomycetes; order Xylariales; species Xylariales sp. No.14919. The sequence goes on from BDMC01000047.1 coordinate 157,259, forward strand.
ATTTCCCGTTATCCACCTGTTTGAGCCACGATTGCCCGAGAGCCTCGCGTTGGTTGTACGGACGCACGATGCCGTCAAGGGGCACAAACCGGGCGATGCGGACCCGGTCCAGCTCCGATCCGTCGAACACTGTGGTCGTATTGCGAATGCCTTCGGAGACGTTGGAGGCTAAGTCGAAAACACCCACCGCCGGCTTCGTGGCTAATCCGATGAAGCCTTTGCCCACACCCTTAAGGAAACCCACGGCACCTTCTTGCTCGGCGCCCTCCAGAGGCTTACGGGCCACACCACCGATGCCCGATGCCACCGAAGTGAAGAAAGAGTTGGCACCAGCCGTGACCCCGAACAAGGCATGTTTAGGACGATTCCGTGCTCTTGTGATACGGCGTCGGTCCTGGAATTGCTTATCAAGCGTAGCCGCCGCCAGGCCCTTGCCGAAACTGCCCGTCATCTTAGAAAAGGAATCCGAGAAACCGTAGACCGATTTTTTGACGAAGCTCGCGGCGCCCTTGGCGATACCTAACCCGAGATCTTCGGGCTTGTCTGACATGATGAGGCCTTGGTAGGGTTCGTAGAAAACATCCGTGATACCACTGCTGATACTGTTGAACAAGCCGACGGGGTTACCGAGGAAATCCGCGCTGCCGATAATCTTGTGGACCTGGTAAAGGACCTCCTGACTGTAGTGGTTGGACACGTTTTGTGTGAGTACTGGGATAGAGACGCGGGCGTTCTCCAAAAGTAGAGCATTTAATCGAATGGGGGCATCGTTGACGTTTCCGATGGCCATCGTCATGACATTGACGAAAAACATGATGGGGTTTCGAGACGAAGTCTTGTCTTCGATGTTGACACGCTCCGTGCGCATGAAAGAGAGATCCAGCTGCATGGGTTGGATATTCAGCACTTCAAAGTATATGTCTTGCCCCGATTGTTCTTGTTTCGGTTCCGGAATATCGACGCCCTCATCGCAGAGCTTGCCTTCGTGCGTCTCGGACCACGACGCCCCGGGGACCTTAGAAAAGTCTAATACAGCGTAAATGAAATCCTCGTCGAGATCGACCGTCATCTGTTGAAGTAGTACGGTGGCATACTTTACATACAACACGCCGTAGCTATCGTCCTTGACTCTGGTGACCATGGCGTGCAAGGAAGGATGTAGCTCTGTCTCTTGCGCTTGTTTAGGTACTACGCTGGGATACAGAATCATGGGGAATAGGCCGCCGTAGAGCTGGTTATCGATCTGTATCCACTTGATGGAGGTGCTGATGGTCTGGTAGAGGGCCGACTCATTATATCGGAGGCTGATATCTCGGAAGGTGATATAGGCCAACTCCTTCATCTGGTGGTTGATCAACGATATGCCGATGCCCGAAAGCTTCAATGCGGCTTGGAATGTGGTCTCTGTGTCCTGTTTCTTGACCTCAAACCCACCGGCGCTGCTGGTGCTGGTACCGCTTTGCGACTTTTGCCGGTAGAGACTTTTACTGGGCTTGAAGTTGGACAGGATCAAAGTTTGTGTCGGGCCATCTGCGGCGACGCTGATATCGATGATCTTCTGATTACCAGAGGCGCTGACAAACCTCATAGGAATCTGATTACCGATTTCAGCAAGTTTAACATGCCGCTCCTTGCCGAATGCGCTGATCACCACTTCCCTAAATTTGGCAGCGGGGAAATCCCATGCATACGGCATGATGCTGCGCGGAGGCAATCGATACCGCACCGGCCGCCAGCCAGAGCGGTCTTCTACTCCATCCTCATCCACGTTAGGGTTGGCTTGATAGAAGGTGAATTCAGTATCGCTTTCGTTGCGCATCGAAAATGGCCACGCCTTCTTCTCTATGCTGAGATGAAGGAAGATAGTAGCGTCTTCCATCAGGATCTCGACTCGTATGAGTCGCTGACGCTGCCCGGCTTTGGCGATTTTGACGTGCGTCGTGCCAAGGTCTGAGATATTGATCGGTGATGACCATTGATTGTCCATCCCCGGGAAACATAGGGCGATCTGTTTGACCTGTGATCGCTGGAGCCAATAGAGGGGCTGGAGAGCTCCTGGTTCCAGTTTCATGATGGTAGATGACCTCGGTTCCCTCACATTGATGAGTTCGCCGATCTTGTTTTTCACGACGAACCTTGGCGCGAGAGTGACGACCTTGGTCAGCTTGTATTTACCTTCGCCGGATTCAACTGTGATGCCGACGTGAAGTTCTGACTGTTTCGTAGGAGATTGGAATGTCACATCGGTCGTACTGCCAATGGCATCGAAACTTTGAGGTTTACTCCATTCTGAATCAGCGAACTTCAAGAGAGCACGGTTACGCTGATCTTCGCTCCCGAAGGAGAACATGAGGGGCTGTGCCTTTGGCCGTTCTTGGTCAGAGGAACCATGCTCTGATGATTGTCCGGCTGCTCTCTTGGCCTGTTGCAAGAATTGTTTCCCTCGTATAGCAACGTCGAGGCCGGTTTTGTTCAGGATTACATAAGGGCTGTAGACTGTCACCCTGAAAGCACCACCGCCGTTTGGAGTTTTAAAGTAGTGAAGCTTGAGATGCAAGGGCAGGCCCTCGTCGTCCTTGCAGATCAGTTTGTGCTCTTTGCGAAAGTCCTCTTGGGAACCAGGATTGATAATAGCAAATTCGCTGGCTCTGAAGGCCGTATCTTGCATATCCACGCTTAACAGGAGTAGGTGTGAGAGCTCCACGACATGCACCGGACTAACACCGCCCTTTCTAAGGAAATTGGTCCAATCTCGCTTCGTGTTCTTGTCGTATATTCGGTACTTGAAGTCGTACGGCAGGAGATTTTCTAGGACTATAGGCGGTGATAATTTCAGTTTCATATATGGATATTTCCTATAGACGGTTAGCAAGTGACGTTAATCCAGAGAAAACCACGTACCCAGTTAGGAAATGACTTCGGTTATAGTTTGCGTTGAGCTGGAAGTAAAATGGATCCCCATTCTCTCCTTTGCAGACTAACGTGCGTGTCGGCCGCTTTAACAAGTCTCTCCACCACAGATGCTCAGAGGACCATGCGTACCCGAATCCAGAATCCGGCCGAATGAGAAGGGATTGGACGTAGGCCGCTGCAACTGGCGCGGGGCGACTCTCGCCTGGCGCGATCTTCTCGATCTTAAGCAAGTGGCCCTCTTGGGCATCATAAACCCCAAGTTCAACGGGTATTTGCGTTTGGTTCTCTACTACGAGAGGTGACCGCAGAGTCACGTACTTGATGTTGTCGGCACCAAGGCTTATCTCGACAAGGAGCCGGTGCAGGGTGTTATCCATCTTAGGCCGTAAACTGTACAGAAACTCGCCCTCACGATTGAGTGGGATGTTTTTCACCATATCAAAGCCGCTTCCCTCAATCTGCACAGCAACGCTGTTCGCCGTCGTGCTCTCCGACATGACATTCTCACGCATCTTCTCCCATTGCTCAAAGCTCCACGGGGCCTCTTCGCCATCTTCCAACTTAAGGGATATGCTCTCGTGATTGCTCAGGGTCTTGGCCTGGACTACGACGTTAAAGCCTGTGTAGTTCCGGATCTTATAGGGCGCTTCCACTCCGCGTGGTTTCCCCAAGATGTCTTCGTGTTGCGTAAGAAAGTCGAACGATTTAGATGCTAAGGCGATGGTCGCTGTTGTGACTGTCACGTCAAATGTGTTCCTTGACGTTAAGTCGACGGAGAGAAGACCAGTACCGTGCTCTCTCGCAATTCCGAGGCCAACCTGCCAAGGCTCCAATAGAGGCTCCCAAGCCGACTTGGCAAAATTGTACACATTGATATATACGTCTATCGCGGTCTCGGCTTTGAGGTTACTCGACCAGTCTGCTGCCGATGCCGTGAAGTTCTTGATGCTTAAGTCTAGGATCGGCAATTCATGGACGTCGCCAATCAACACAACGCGCATACCTTCGAGAGTAGCCGTTAACTGTTCGTGGTGTTGTGAGGCCTTGCTAATATCATGCGGCTGATGCGAAAGCTCCCTTCGGGACCTGGCGGTAACCGTGCCTGCACTCTTGGCCGCCCTGGATTTGGAGGCAGCCGTGGTGGAGTGACCTCTCCCGCTGGCAGGCCGTTCCTTATGGCTATCAGGGCGCTGATGTTGACTTTTCTTGTCTGGGCCACTGCGAGTACCTTCGGCCTCGTCCTCCCCGGACAGTTCTGAAGCTTTGCTCACAATTTGGAGCACCAACAGGATATCTCGTAGGGATAGTCGGAGAATAAGTGGCTCCACATCGACGTGAATATTGGTGAGGCTAGGCTGAGAACTATCCATGTAGACCTGGATAGAGAAGTCATCGAGCACACGTAGCCGCGATTCATCGAACTTGTCCATGCGACAGAGGAACACACCAACCTGCGAGACTTGAAATGTAAGTGCATGTTGTTGTGACAACAACACTTGCTTAGTTCGCAGCACAATAGCCTCCGAGCTAGAGCTGAGGGGGTTCGCTATCAGGATGACTTGAGCATCCACGATATTGAGGCGGAATGCGACGCTCATCTTAGGCTGCTCTGTTACCCTCTCATCTTGCAGCGCTCTTTGGGTTTCGCGTTCAGACTGTCTTCCGGTCCACTGAACTTGCAAAGACTCCGTATCTGATATATCCGGTGTTTCTGTAGGGCTTTCGACGATTTCTTGAATGGGCTCGTCGGCCGCTAATCCAACTGCGATGAATTTCTGGATAGCAAAGATGTAGTCCAACGCGAAAATAATCCTTGGACTGTCGATGACGACCACGGCGATCATACTTCGCTCCTTGCCTTCAGCCATAGAAAGCGTTGCCATGAACTGTTGTACGCTCTTATTGGATGAAGTCATTATTCTCTTGTACTTATTCCCTTCGCGTGCACGGCTATCATAAATAGTGAATGAGTGAATCACAAACTCTGCCTCGAGCGAGTTGTCGGCTAGTATCCTAAGTTTTAGTTTGCTGTCATCTAACGAGAACCGGGAGAGACTCGCAGTGTCGGGGTTACCGACTGGCCTGCCCTCGTGGGCATTGATCAGCTCAAGCCCAACTTTGTGGATGGTGAAGACAAGGTCGAGTTTCGTCCAGGTATTATCACGGGAACCTAGCTCAGGAGATAAATCAATGAGGTGGTTATCGTTGTTAGTGACAGTAGATGACATGGTTTTCGCCCTCCGGAGCGTACCCTCATCCACATCCCGTTCCGCTTCCTCTTCACTAGCGCCTGCATCTGTCACAAAGGCAGCCGGGACGGATTTGGATATTGCTAATAAATATTTGAGCTGGTACTGGGTGATTCGGAGATTCACGTCAGTCATGCTACCTTCGATCTCCATGTCGGGGCGCTTCCATCCTTCTTTGTGTTCCGCGTACGTGACATGGAAGCCAAGATCAACATGGTCAATCATCTCTAATTCCTCGGATTTATCATCGGGGTAATGGAACGACGATGTCAACCGGATGTTTCTGATACCGGCAGAGAGCTTCATGGCTATTTCTGCGCCTTCGGAATCATCCAAAGGGACGAATTTATTCTGGGCGTAAATTTCTCCTAGGTAAGCAGTAACCAAATCTCGCTTGGGTCGATCTGGCGAAAGAGGTCGTGGGAAAACGATTATGGGTGTGTTGATTATGACATCAAACTTGATCTTGCTGGTGATTTGCTGTAGTTGTTGGGCTTGGTTCGCTGCAGCTTGGCGCGCGGCGTTGTATATCGCTTGCATTTTCCCGAACTTGACCAAGAACTCGATGATTTTTCTAAAAGGCTCCTCGAGAAAATTGACCTTGATCGAGCCGGCGCGGAGGAAGATAGAAGAATCGTAACCGGGGTACGCCTTCTTATCACTGGCATCAAATGTTTCGTAGCGGAAGTCAGCGAGTTCGTTGCCCTGGATCGTGACCAGTTGACGGAAGCTCGAATCTTCTGCCGCACCGACATTGATGTCATCGACTAAACTGAGATTTCCCAGCCTAGCTGCGACTCTCATAGTCTTGCCGGTTATGAAGACACCGACATCAGCATGATTAAAGGACAGGGTTGCTAGGCGAATGCCGTCATTGTTGAGAATCATGCGAATACTTTTCAGGTCGACTTTGACCCGGATCGACCCACTCTCCACTTGTTCCGGTACTTGAGCAGGCTCATTTATCTCAACTACTTGTTCATGGTCTCCCGTATCGGAGATGCGCTTCTGGGGCCTATTATCCGTGCTGCCGTTATTTGCAAACGTAACGAGAATGAAGTCCAGAAGTGTGAGCAGAGTCTTTCTCGTCACGATCAAGTTGATTGTCGAGACGGCAACGTTCACATTCGTCTCTATGCCTTCATATACGGGCATGAATTCAGGCGACTCCGGCCTAACCTTAGTAAATTTGACCCGAACAAGATCTCTTTGTTGTTGGTGATCTTCTACGTCGCCGGAGGAGACGATGGACTTGAATTCAGCTGGCGGGTTGTCCACGAAATCATCGACCCTCACAGAACCGAGAGATACCTCAGCCGCCAAGTCGAACGGCCTGATATACAGATCAAGTGCAAAGTCCTCGGCGACGAGTTCGACGAGGAGCGAGTCGGGGCTGTGCCCATCTGGGTCGCTTCGGTACATTGACCCCTGCAACTTGTCCACGGCGAACTTGAACTCGAAATTGCGCTGCTGCAGCTTGAGTTGTTGGTTTGGATTGCCATCCTCCGCGTCTTCGAATTCATCGGAGTCATCGTCCGAGTCCTCCTCGAGAATAATAGCGGTTTCCTGGCCTAGAAATATATTAGAAGAGCGTTTACGGCCATGACCTGCATTGAAGCGGCTTGATGCCGAGCTGGTTAACCGAGGCCGCTTAGGTCGTGGTTGCGCAGTCGTCTGCTGCTCCCGATCACCAATCTTTGGAATGGCAACATCGATAAGCTTCATTAGACTCTTATATTTAGTGTCTGAAACAGTAACTTGCAAGACGGGCATATGACCAGACACTTTGACCTTGGTCAAGTTCGGTGCCTTTGGGAGAATCGAAAGCGCAACAACAAAGTCGACATTGATCTTGTCAACGATGTGGAACATGCGGCGGTCGTCCTTTTGCGCTAACTGAGCTTTTGTCTCCTCGATGGACGGGCCGATGAGAACCTGGGTTGATGTCAACTTGACAAGAAAGCGATCGTACATGAGGGACTCGAGTTGCTTGAAATCCTCGTCGGAGTATTTCTGCTGCTGTTTGTCTTGTACTTGCCTAAGCGTACCCTTGTCGACTAGTTCGCTGTTGAGGCTAATGTGACCAGCATCCAATATGAGACAAGTTGACTTGTATGTTTTGATGGACTGCGGAATGATGATCAAGGGTGCTTGAAGATCGAGTTTGGCATTGATAGTTTTATGTTCTTCGAGGGCAAACTCCAGTCCAGCTCTTGTTTGCTGCCTCAGGCCCTCGACTGTGGCTCCCGCAGACTCCATGAGAGCTGTTATAGATTCCATGTGACGCTCTGGTGGTTTGAAGAAGTCGACAATACCCACGACGAAGTTAGGATTCCATACAATTTCTAGTGGCTTTAACTTGGCGGTGACGGCAAAGTCACCTTCGCCATCTAGAGGATTTTGCTCAATTTGCAGGTCGAAGAAAGCCTCTCGAGCCGTGTTCTCGAGTTCAGCGATAGATAGTCGTTTGTGTCTGTGGCTATCCGGCGCATCTTTGACTCTGACGATCTCTTTAAACAAACTGTCGGGGGTGGTGCCGTCATTGACTCGAAAATCACCCAAACTGATATCCGCTAACAAAGAATCTGTGCGCTTCATCGCACTCGCTTTAAAAACGTCAAAATGCAGGCTTAATAAATCAGTTCTACTACCGTGTGGACTCTGCCTAAGTGTGAAGCTGCCTGTTGACAGCGAGGCATCTACCTGTAACTTGACGGCATCACGCGGAGAATCGACTGCGTCAGCTAGCGCTGCCTTTTCGTCCCAGTCGATAGCCTCATACAACTCTTGCCGCTGTTCCTCAGTCATTTGTGTATTTTCGGACGTATCAGTCGGTTCAGCGGGTTTCGAGCCCCATACCCAAGAGATCCATCCCTGCTGCTGCTCCGTCTTGGGGTGTGCGTTCCTGAGAGCTTCTGCGTTCTCCTTCCTCAGCTGATTGCGAGCCAAGGACCGCCAGAAACGCAGGTCTTCGTATCCGAGCTTCCACTCAAGGTCGTTAAGATCATCCGTCTCTTGGGGTGATAATTGCTGGTGCGCCTTCGTCTTCTTGAAAATCTCAATGTATCGAAGACGGTTATCGCGCCGTTCACGGAAGTAATCCCAGGTCCATCGACGATTTCGTTCCTGTATTTTTGTAAGAACGGCATTCCCGGCAAATTGAAGCCAGGCCCGCGGGTCTTCCTTAGGAGTCACACCCTTTGGTTGAAGTCTTTTGTACTCTTGATGGCGTAGGAAGTAATGGAAGAGATCGGCCATCATCAATGCATCTCGATACTGGTCATCGTCGAGGACAACACCGATCTCGTCAAAGAGTAGGTTGGCCTTGAATCTGGGCGTGTATGTATCGCCGGACTTGTCCAGCTCAATCTTGGCTTGGCCGCTCACAGGTTTCAGAATGTATTGATGGTCAGAACCGGTAGTACCTTCACCGTTGCCAATCATGGCCTTGAATTTCTGTAGCATCTCATCGTGCGGCACTAATTTGCCGTCCTCAGGCACTTCGCGGCCCGACCCTAGAAGCTCCGAGTCCGTGTTCCAGTAAACAGCGAGGGCTGCAAGCGTGGCTAATTTGTGTGTCGTCTTCGAGGTGTTCTGGATGAAGGTAGGCTCCCATTGGCCATCAGTGCTTACGGCACTAAACTCCTCGAGGGTGGCACCGAGAGCGAAGGGGTGGCCCGGGGCTGATATGGAGTCCTCGTATCGTACGTGAATATTTTTAACAGTGACCTGCAGATTGTCGACAATCTTAGTGACAAGGCTTTCTGTGAAGCTCTGACTCTTCTTTTGTTCCTCCTGGCTGAGTCCCTCCTGGTTCCGTTCCTTGATCAGCTCGGCCGAGTCCAACTTCTCCATCTTTATGCGCTGTTTCCTCCTATCTTCTTCCTCTGCATCGTAAGCGGCCTCCTCCTTGGGGGAAGCCAGAAGAAAGACATCCTCGATGAATACCTTGACAGGAGCGCCTCGCAGGTTAGACCAAGGTATGATGAGAGTGAGCTGGCCCAGGTGACCCTCTACAACATTGATGGGAAGCTTCAGCTGATCGAGAGCCTCCCTACGGAGTTCGAGGTCACGCAGCTTCACATCGCCAGACCATATACCGACCTTCAACTGCGTAGGGTCGAAGTTCTTCACGTACATGCCCAGGAAGCGATTTAGCAGCCCGGCAACCAACCCTTCCAACATGGCGAGGGCGTTGGGCCGTAACCCGGGCCGGGGAGCGTGTGCTGTTGATTAGCGAGGAGAGTCCGGTCGCTGCATCTGTATAGATGCGAGGACGATGACACAACTCGAGGTTATTGCAGACCAGACGGCAATTCGCTCCTCGAGAAACGCTAGGCCGGCCGTCGTGGCTACTAGCCAATGCAAATAGGTAGCGAACGTTGCGGAATGTTGCGGGGCCCGACTGGTATTGGGAACTGACAGCGCGGACGGACAGGGTCGATGAGGTGCACAGGTGAGAGTAAGAGCAAGGCGATTAGGACAGACGCAAGGACTAGATATTTGCTATCGAGGGAAGTAGGTAGTAGTAGGTAGTTTAAGTTGATTTCTAGGTTAAAGGCTCGAAGATGCTATATTCTATAACACACCAATAGAGTTAGTCAAGCCCAAAGAAGTTGGCGACGGGCAGAAAATAGAGAGACAGATTGGGTATCTTTACAGGAGAAGAAGCATCAATCAATAGGAGTCGCTGTGAGGCCACACTGCAAGATGGCTTTGAAGGTCAACAACACGAGCAGTACACGGGTTGCTAGGAGGTTATTCTCATGGTAGATTATGATGTACAGAGTCGCAGCAGCATGCCTAGGTGCCGGCGCATGTACAGTAGGATACTGTACAGGTGGGAAGGCAACCCGGGCAAGTTTCCAGAAAGGTGGATAAAAGATGCGGCGTACCTTACCTATCTAGAGAGAAAAACGGTCGATGAGTAGATCCTTACACAGAGAGAGGCATTCAGGCAGGGCTTTTCTGGGTACGCTAGTCTAAGCGTTACAGAGGTGGCGTCTGGTGGCATCAAGCGTAGAATGGGGAGTTTGGGAAGCTGGTAGACATCTTCTGGACGGGCATCTACATAGTAAGAATTGCTTGGGTGGGAGGAGGAGCTGCGCCGCGGGTGGATGATGACGCCAATTGACTCTAGCCCGACACAGTGCCTACATCCCTCTATACTGGCAGCCGATACTGTACCCAGGCAGACCCTAGAGGTAGGTAGGTAGGTGTTAGATCCTGTTATAGCGCAAGGTACCTACCTAAGGTAGCTATAAAAAGATTAAGGTAGATGAAGGTGACATAAAGTAAGCACTTAAGAGGTACATTGCAGGCCTACCCACCTAGGTCTGTTCCAGAGTCCGCCACAGGTACTGACCTATGCACGCCCCTCATGCCCGCCCTATACCGTTTGCGAGATACTGTGTTCCGTGTCATTGGTGTTGGCGATGACTGGAGAGCTGGGTAATCCAAAAAATATATGACAGCCATCCCCCCTACCGAGGTACTGCCCCCCCTGTAGGGCTAACGCGGGCACTGTAAGCGGGGCACACCTACGTAAATTCCCCATACTTCTTTCTTAGATACTCAAACACCTTGTACCCAGTCTAGGAGGTAGTGCAGTAACTGGCAGTGTACACTACAGAAATACCACCTTAGCGCATTGACGAAGTACCACGGGCAGGGAACATTACGTGACGTCACTACTTGACCCAGCTAACACCAACCTGCAAGCCTCAAGAGCCATCTGCCTTACATGATGGTGACGACGATGCGGATGACGGCGCGAATAGGCATGCTCCGAGCCGAGGGCGTTACACTGCAATCCTGCCCTATCATGACTTATCATGACTACCATGGCCTATCGAGGTACTTGAATCAGCTATCAATCACATATACGCTGTTCTTCTTTTTATCCTGTAATTCACAAGTTGACTACTAGTATATCTCTTTGTTGGTGTACTAGTTCAGTTACCTCCCTGTCCAAGATATCCTATCTACCTTTTTTTTCCCTATTTCTAAGAAGAGTCAACTAAAGAAGAGGACTAGCCGTTAGGCAATTCATAATAATAGACCATCCATCTGTGTCTCAACCGCGACTTTTTGTACCATCAAGCCAGGAATTTAATCTAGCGGGTAATTTACACTGCCACTCGTTTCAATTTGGCCGTTCCGAGCCGTCAAGTCTTCCCCGCGAACCCTCTCGTCGTCCACCACCATGATCCGTATAGGCAGCGCAAGATCCGCCCTACAAATCCCCTCGAAAGTCGTTGCCGTGTCCAAGAGGCCCATATCATCATCGCCACGAGCACTAACTACCGCGTTAAATCGACATGTCGCGGCCACACGCGTAGTTTCAAGAGCCGTGCCTGCACGGCTCCCCTCTATCACACAGCAGACCTCCTTTGCAACCAAAACCCCCAAGGGCTTCCAACAGGGCATCGACCCCGAGGAGGAACAGAAGATCGCCCAGCGTAAACTCAAACCTCACCCAGAATCTGTGACTACAGAATCTAGTGTTCGTCACGTCTTTGAGCCATCGCCCCCTGGCCAGGAACGCCCCGTCCAGCAAGGCGTGTCCCACGATCTGGTAAGCATCCCTCGCCCTCAAATTCCCTGCTCATGTCCTTGTCTAATTACCCGAATTTGTAGAAAGTTGTCCAGGAAACATTTTCCCTCTCTGGCGCCCCCAACGAACCTTATTGGCTCGGTCTCGCTGGAACCCTGCCGTACCTTGGAACCTCCATCTCTACCGTTTACCTCGCCTGGGTCCTCAACACTCCATGGCCATCCCCTTCGACCTTCGCCAACAGCATCATGGTTAGCCAAGAGACAGCAAGCCAGTTACTGGCTACGCTTGAGCCCATCCAGCTAGGCTACGGTGCCGTTATTATCAGCTTCCTAGGGGCCATACATTGGGGTCTGGAATACGCTGAGAAAGTGCCCGAACACGCTCGTACTCGGTTCCGATACGGGATAGGGGTCATGGCCCCTATCTTTGCCTGGCCGACTCTATTCATGCCGGTTGAGTTTGCACTGACATCACAGTTTGCGGCCTTTACAGCGCTTTACTTTGCCGACGCGCGGGCGGCGGTACGTGGTTGGGCCCCGGCCTGGTATAGCACCTACCGCTTCGCGTTGACGGCTGTCGTCGGTGTCTCCATCGCTATCAGTCTGATCGGAAGAGCCAAGGTCGGAGACGCAAGCCCTCGGCTCACCGGGTTAAGCGAGAAATTCCACGAACATCGTGGTGAAGAGGAGTACACCCAGAAATGGCAAGAGCGGGAGCAAAAAGAGATAGAGAAGGTAAAGAAACAAGAGAAGGAGGCCGAAAAAAAGAGGAAAGAGGAAGAGAAACAACAGCAACAAGAAGAGGCTAAGTCGAAAGGGAAGTCGAAAGATCAGAAAGATCAGGGCAAGCAGAAAGAGCAGGAAAAGTCAAAAGACCAGGGGAAGTCTAATGAGGATGGGGGTGACAAGCAAGACAGCACTGAAGAAAAGGACGGCAAAAAGTGAATACGGGATATGATAACGACTTTATGAGTGACTCTTCGACCTTTCGATGGCAGTTCGAGTTGATAGGAGTAGACCTCTCGTAGTATGTATTTCTTCAGTTAGCCGGGGTGGCATAATTATTATATGGTTTCGGACATGGCTGGTGAGCGATATGCGATTATATCCGTCAAAGATAAATGTAAAAAATATCTATCTCATTACAATACCTAATTTGAATCGAATTTCCTCACGGTTTGGAGCTCCATGAGCCTGTGGTCACAACGTAAAAATCACTAAACACTACCTAGGTAATGGGAGACTGTCTTAAGGTGTAGCTCTCTGCAATAGGCGATGGCTGCTAGAGCGCATTACTTATTATAAGCACTCCGCGCCGGCTTCCTGTCGATTTTCATCTATACCAGTGAGTGTACTCGGCATCTCACTATTCTGAGGTAACCCACTTCCGAAACCTGCGAACGCTGTACTGAGACAGACCTCTTTCATAATCAATACACATACCTCCATCCTCGCCATTACCCTCTTCTTTCAGACTATCAAGGACTTCCAACAGCTCACTGCCAGCCGAAAGCTCGAATAGATTCTGGGGTAAATCGAAAGCAGCTTACTCACCGATACAGACTTCGCCCTAAATATCATACTACAACAGACCGATGGGCATCATCGCCATTAGCAGCCAGATCGTTGCGTCATCGTGACACACCATATTGGTAATGTCGGGGAGCGATATACAGCGGGCAGTTAAGGCCAACATGCGAAGGGCCTGAAATGCAGCAAAACCCGCCTTCTTAGACACAACAAATTGTCCATCCTCCGTTCTATCACTCTCAGTTCGACTTGCTAACGCAATTTTCTCATCCTTCGCGGTACCCCATCATTCAATATACGAGCCATGGCGTTACCAAAGCATAGGGCAGGGTTCCTCGTGGGCCTGTCGTGTGCGAAAATGTGTGCGAAGCACCGTTGGAGCCCGCTCGCAGAGCGAGACCACTTGGCCCCGTCGCTCACGGTACGAACGGGAACCCAGCATTTCCCAGCCAGCCAACCAGCCAGTCAGTCAGTCAGTGAGCTAACGATCTCACCCGCAGCCGCTATTCATAGGGATTTCGTACATGGTCGCCGACGACGCGACGACGGTATCGCTGGCGTTCCACGACCACACGTACCTGGTCGACTTCACAATCGAACAGCTGCCGCACCCGGGGGCGAGCGGGCAAGACGACGCCATCGTCGAGTTCGTCATCGCGGCCGCGCGCCAATACGAGCACGAGAACAACGTCAAGTTCGTCGGCGCCGCCATGCCGAGACGGCTCGTCGAGGAGAGGAGCCCGACGCTGTGCTCGCGGCTCTGGCTGGACTTGGACGTGGTCCCTATTCCGATCTCGCGCAGCGATGAGAAAGACCACTTTTGGATGGCTAGGGACGTCGACGAGCAGGCCGACTCGATGGCACGGAAATGCGGTAAGTGAAATGGGCGCTGAACCCTATGATATACATACACCCCTTTCATAAACATTGTACGCCGTGATATACTCAGCCTAAGGCCTCATCACATTTGTCCCGCATCTCCCTTTCTCTCCTCCGCTTTTCACAGCCTTGAGCAATTACTGACGACGGACCGAAGTCATGTAAGCGATAGATCCATCCCCATCTCAATAGCTGGACAGTAGTGATAACGGCAATGGCGGCGGAAAGGCACTTCGGGCCTTCCCTAGCCCCGATACTCCAGGTCGGGTTCCGAGGCGTGGTGCTGGGCGACTCGGACTCCAAGGCCAGCATGGTCACGCTGGAGAACCATCGGGCGCTCTGCGGCGAGGCAACCTGGGCCGCCATGATGCGGTACGCCACCGAGTTACGGACGCGCGGCACCCGGATCGCGTTCTTCAGCGCTACGCCCCAGGGCGGAGGAGTGGCTCTCATGCGACACGCCCGTGAGTGATAGTAAACGCCGTGTTCTTGTCTGTTTTGGCCGGTGGCTGCTTGCCAGCATCTCTTCATACTCCCGAGGCCTCTAAACGCCTCCTATTAGGGTTGTCAACTAACGTGCCGTGACATCAAAGTTTGCCGCTTGTCGCGCCTTCTAGGAGTCGATCTGAACTGGTATGGTATGTGATACACCGGCGTTCATTTTTTCCCTCTCTTTTTGAAACCTAACATAGTAGACGTCTATCTCTTCGTTTCTGCATTCGTAGTTCTGCTCTCCGGGTTCACCACACGATATCCCCCCCGTCCAGTGGTGCAAACAATACTGATAGACCCCTACAGTCCCAAAACCACGGCCAGGAGTTTTCCGGAGTACCAAGGATATGCACAACATTCTCCAGGGCGTCAATAAACCCGGCAAGCGTTTGACTAAGGACGAACAAGATGCCATAACCGACTGGATCACCCATAACGCCAAAACGTACTGGCTTTCGTCAGGGGGGCCTCTTGGTCCTGTTGAAGAAGGCGGTGCACATGTTATTGTGGTAAGCCAGTAATAAGATAGCTACACATTTTCCATGGAGTTCGATTAAAAAATACCAGCACGCTCTCTATCTCTCTGTTATCTGATGTAAGAGGGACTAACACGCCGAACGCCTAGGTCGACGACCCGCAGATGCCCACGCTGATTCCGCTCATCAAAAAGCTCACCCCCAACCGGCCGGTAATCTACCGATCACACATACAAATTCGCAGCGACTTGATAGAGGAAAAGGGTTCGGCTCAAGAGGAAGCATGGGGGTTCTTATGGGATGCAATCCGGCTCTCGGACCTGTTCATCTCGCATCCGATCCCCGAATTTGTCCCCAGGGACATACCTAGGGACATGGTTGCCTACATGCCAGCGACCACGGACTGGTGAGGTCACCATTCCTCCGCCGAGACGAGGACAAGACGATGTACTTACGCGTCCTAGGCTTGATGGTTTGAATAAACCGATAGATCCATGGGCTAGCAGCTATTATTTCAACTTGTACAACCGGGAGTGCACGTCGAATCAGATGTAAGCCAACATACCCATGAACCCTATTGAAAAGGCAAGAATCTGAGACCTAGGGCTTGAAGGACGAAGCTTCTATATCCCGAGCGTGAGAGAATACCCAATTCACGATCACGGCCCCCACAACTCACCGTGTACAGGGAAATACATCGTCCAGATCGCTCGGTTCGATCCCGCCAAAGGCATCCCGACCGTGCTGAACGCATACGCCGAGTTCCGCAAGCGGGCCGACAAGTCAGGCCTCAGCCTACAAGATATACCCCAGCTAGTTGTGTGAGTGGGCGCTTCTTTGCGCGCGGCGCGCGGTTTTCTCAGATAGCTAACGAAGGACAACGCCAGAGCCGGGAACAGCTCGATCGACGACCCGGACGCGGGGATCGTGTTCGACGAGGCCCTGGTGCAGATCGAGACGGCGTGCCCGGAGCTGCGCGGCGACATCAGCATCATGCGGCTGCCGGCGAACGACCAGCTGCTCAACACGCTGATCGCGCACGCACACGTGGTCCTGCAGCTCTCGACGAGGGAGGGGTTCGAGGTCAAGGTGTCCGAGGCACTGCACGCCGGGCGGCCCGTGATCGCGACGCGGGCCGGCGGGATCCCGATCCAGGTCAAGGATGGCGAGAACGCGTTCCTCATCGAGCCGGACGACTACGAGGCCGTCGCGCAGCGACTCGTGGAACTCTGCGCGGATGCGCGGCTCTGGGAGCGCATGAGCCGCGCCGCGGCGACGGGCGTCAGCGACGAGGTCGGCACCGCCGGCAACGCCCTCTGCTGGTACTACCTCGCCGCCAAGCTCGCCGCCGCGGGGCCTCCCGGCGAGGAAGGGGAGAAGACGAAGAAGAAGCTGTCCGGAGACTGTCGTTGGATCAACGATCTGGCGCGTGCCGACGCGGGGTATCCGTACGGGTCGAGTGAGAATCGCCTCCCGCGGAGATTCACAGAAGGGAAGGGGCAGAGGGAGTAGATAGGGGAATGATATCTTGGATCCTATTTTCAGCTTCAGGATCGCCGCTTATCTTGCTTTGCCTGTGAAGGCTCAGTTTCCAATACCGAAAGGGCCTAGATAAGGTCGTGTCACCGCCTGCGGATGCGACGCTGTGATCCTCTCGGGGCGGGGGCGAATGGATTCCTATCGTACGTAGTATTGTCGGTATGCATGTACTCTATGCTACCGTATCTGCCGCGCCCTAGATTCGGCAGCCAAAGATGTTGGAACCGGCCCCTCTGTTTCCCAAACAGGGAATATCCAGCAAGGTTTCCCTGATCGTGACATGTGCGGGAATCGTTTTGGTTTTTGCGGTGCAGGGTCCCCTCCCCAAGCGCCAGGATTCCCCGGATTCATCATGGTACGTGCGACGTAGGATACAGGCCATATGTTCGCCCACGCGCGACTGCTCTCCTGTTGCTCTCTCTTTTTGAGCCTCATTATCGCGATCTCGTAAAGTACGTAACGCCAGACAGGCTACCGGGAAACTAGGTGCTAGTCAGCCGGCAATCCATCATCACCGCCTGTCTATCTGCCTATTGGTCCTGTTCTCGTGGGGGCACAGGGCACATACATTATACATACGTCAGTTATCACATCTTTTCTTTTTACACTTACATCTACTTCGAGAAGGGCATTGGGCGCGGGGGAATATTCGTTATCTTTCTTGCTTTTCAGTCATGTGCCTATCATGAGGTAGGAATGAGGCATTGAAGATCCTACCCGGTTCGGTTCTGTATTGCTGTATCGCGTTCGATTGCCAGATAACGGCTGAACGAGTGAGCCAATGACCAGAGGCGGATTTCAATGCAGCCAACCTACATATAGTAGACTAACCTAGTCGATGCAATGCGCAATGCTGAGCTACGCTACGTTCGAGGCCGGGACGGCGCGGAGATGGGACCCCCCCTCCCCTGCCCGAGGATTTGCACGCTATATCGCTTAGCGGACCGAGACGATGGAGCCGAGCGACGCCGCGGAGATGTTCAGGTCGCCAATTCTATCCAACCCGAGCGCGTCTATTTCCTGACACATGAAATCACCACTGCGGGTAGGGCCTTCGGACCTTTTTTCGAACCATATGGCATGATTCTTAGCTGAGTCGTCATTCCTTTTTGCTTGCCATTACTCAATCGTTTCGACCTCCCTCCGGCCGGTTCCGAGAAAAAGTATGTCGCCTCAACGGCTCACGATATAAATAGGTGCGTGTAAGTAAACACCATGAACACCTTATCCGTCTATTGTCGCTACTATAAAGAGTTTCCTAGAACTCCTAAATTCTTCCTTACATTTTCTGCCCATACTACCATAGCATCGTCATCGTTATTATCATCATCTACACGATCATCCTCCTTCACTCCAGGGTTCAATCATGGCAGCGCCCTTAACACCTTCACAGATAGCCGTCGTCAAAGCCACGGCGCCGGTCCTCAAGGAGCACGGCGAGACCATCACTACTCTATTCTACAAGAACCTCTTGGACGCGAACCCGGAACTACGCAACGTCTTCAACGAGGCAAACCAGGTCGGCGGCGCACAGCCCCGTGCCCTCGCCGGTGCTGTGTTCGCTTACGCCACTTACGTAGATGACCTCGGGAAGCTCGGCGCCGCCGTCGAGCGCATTGCTCACAAGCATGCCAGTCTCAACGTGCAGCCCGAGCACTACCCCATCGTGGGCAAATACCTCCTCGAGGCCGTAGCGGCTGTGTTAGGCGATGCGTGCACGCCGGAGATAGGTGAAGCCGTAAGTGGAACCCGGGATGCGGGGGGACGATCTTTCATGCCTCGGAGGTAGCAAGCCCCATACTAACACGAGCCTTACCTAGTGGACGGCAGCATACGCGGTCCTCGCCGATATCTTTATCAACCGAGAGCACCAGCTGTATGTTGCTTTCGAGAACTGGACGGGCTGGAGACGCTTCAAGATCCAGAAGAAGATCGCCGAGTCTTCGGAGATCACGAGCTTCTACCTCGCGCCCGAAGACGGCGTGCCTCTCCCTGCGTTTCTGCCAGGACAGTACATCAGCTTGCAGCTGTACATCCCCCAGCTCGGGCTGAGACAGCCTAGACAGTACTCCCTCAGCGACGCCCCCGGCAGCGACTACTACCGGATCAGCGTCAAGAAGGAGTCCGGCCCGCAGGTAGCCGTGCCGGGATTAATATCTAACAAGCTACACGACGAGTTCAACGAGGGCGACGTGGTGGAGCTTACGCATCCCACGGGCGAGTTCTTCGTGCGAGCCGAGGAAGAGACGCCCATCGTGCTCGTCTCAGCCGGCGTCGGGATCACGCCCATGATCTCGATCCTCAACAGCAGCGCCACGTCGTCGAGAAAGATCTCTCTCGTGCACGGCGCGCACGGCTCCGAGGTCCGCGCGTTCGCCGACACCCTGAAGCAGGCCGCCGGCAAGCCCACCGTCCAGGTCACCACGTTCCTGACCACGCTCAAGGCGGGCGAGGTCCGAGGCGTGGACTACGACTTCGAGGGCCGCGTGGACCTCGGCAAAGTCGGCCCTGCGCGCCTGTTCACGGACGACGCGACCGCGGGCTACTACGTCTGTGGGCCGACGGCGTTCATGAAGGACGTCCAGCAGTATCTCCTCGACCAGGGTGTGAGCCAGGAGAGGATCCACCTCGAGATTTTCGGCGTCGGCAATTAGAACGTGTTAGAGGCAAGAGAGCCGTCACGGGAGGTCTCTCCCACCACCCACCCCCCCCTTTAGGTTTCATCGCCATTCGGCTAGGTCGCCGTTCTGATTCGTCCGGCACGGAGAAAGCCGGGGGGGGTATGGATCGGCTATTAAATGAGAATCAAGAGGAAATGAAAGGCCAGGGAGGTTGGGTTTTACTTTTTGGGTTTTGTGTTTCGAGCGGGCTAAGCATTTGGTGTTTTTGGGAGGCCTTCTGAGGCTACACCCGTGTAATGTGTGTGTATGTGTGTAAATACCATACTAGATAGTGTTACGTCTTGCCACATGAGATCAAACGTCTTTGGTTCCATGGTAGGACTAGAAAAAACGACTCCTCTCTAAATCGCCTGCTTGTAGTCTGCCGTTGGTATAGTCATATTGTATATACTTGGGTTGGATGGATGTCTTATCGTCGCAGGCGCGGGCAAGATTCCCGCTGTGACTCGTGAGAGCCTTGGTGGAGGAGCATCCGGATCTTCATCCTCCACGAGACGACTCCCCTCAGCCCATAAACCAAGCTATAATTTCAAACTCGCACCCTGCTCGTCTTTCTCATGCTAAGTAAGTTCCGAATGTATTTTGCCCAGACCCCTGATTGGACCCCGAGCGAGGGAACGGTGAAGGGGGCGCACAGATTCTCTTGCCGGATCGCGTGGAACCTTCCGAGCGGAGCATTTGTGAGGGCGATCTGAGAGACCTCAGATCGCCGTCCCCCCAGCTCTTACTTACACTGAATCACGGTTATTCTTACTTTGAATCAGCCACGGCTCGTCTTGTTTCCAGTGCAATTCGGAGCATAGCTAGGATGGGCGCATCGTGGCGCTTTGAGCGACGTCGTCGGATACTCCGACTTTTTTAATTCTTTTTTTTTATTAAAATGTGTACTATTTTAGTCATTCTGTTACGGGTTTTATAATTAATCTAATCTCTTTCCCTCTGTCTTAAACGCCCATACTAGTCAGTTTATGCATTGGCCATCATTCCGGAGATTTAATCCTGCAGAGTGAAGAGATCAATTACCCAACAGTTATCTTAGTACGCTCGATACATGAAATAATAGTATCGGTTTCCCAATTGGAAGAATAACGAGCAATTTAACAGTTAAAATATAATCGTTTAAGACTGTCTAGCCTAATCGGTGTGCAAGATTTAACGAAAAGCGCGTGGTTATCAGCATCTCTAGGCTCCCACGCCTAGAGTGCATTGGTAAAAGGCTCCTTTTCTCTCCCCTCCAACTTGTCAACTGATGCCACTTCTTAGGGCTGGGATTGGGGGAAGTGGTTCCTTACGGCCGACTGTACACGCGGTCTTTGGAAGGTGGTGCGGTAGTATACAGTGCCGGACAAATCAAATTGAACATGACTCGGCTCTGCCCTAATACCATCCTTGTGTAGGTATCCAAGGAGGTTTGCTTGCTACATACATATGTGCCTACTCTTGTTTCAGTTGGGGGCTTCTGGGACTCAGGGTGGAAGAGAGACACCTCTGCTCGCCGACGGCAGCCCCTTCGACGACAATATGGCAGACCATGCTAAGATTTACCCCAGGTTGCTAGGGCCAGGGACAGGACAAAGAGCGGTCTAGTTTAGTCATGTGGTTGTCTGTCCGCCGCTATACCGGTCCCTATCAGATAACAAGAACAAGGACGGCTACACAATGACCATTGTTTATACCCTAAGTACTTTCTATCGCTCCCTTGTCTCGTCTGCAAGTCCGGTATCGCATATAAGGTTATGTCAATGTCCAACGATGGCTTTATCAAGTGTGGTAATCTTTGCCCCGCTCGCCGCCCCCCAAGACTCCTTCTAGAAGAGTTACTACACTCTTGGAATGGCATTCATGCATAAATCCTTATATTAACAGCTCCCGCCTGCTCGGTGCATGTCTTACTGTGCTGCAAATCGGTGGGAAAGCACCTTATATAGCGTAGTACAGCACCGGCATTGTAGCACGTCATCGAGGTATGGGGCGAGAGATGTCCTTTGCATTCCGTATTCCCAGCCCATGACAGAAGGCCATAATGATGGTAAGATTGAGGCTCCTATGTAGCGTGAGCTCTGTGGATACAGGTCTTCAACAATGGGGAACCCCCATGTTACAGACTACCGTGACCTGCAACCCTTTTGTCTTGCCCATTGTAATTCCAAGTGAGGCACCTAAGCCATTGTGGCGAGGTCTGCCACAATGTGAACCGAGATAGGTACCTGAGGCGTATCTGAGGCCCCAGACCCGTACCCCGGACCCTCTCTCGCCTGGAGATAAAGTGAATCCGGCATTGGAGGTAAAGAACATATCCACCCATATGACACGGTTACAACAGCAAACATGGGGCTGGTGGATCGTTTTGTCCTAACGTGGCCCGCCACCAAGCACACACAAACTTGGGCTGCTCGACTTCTCCCACTTATGAGAGCCCCTGATAACCTATAACACTCTGGCTTCGGTACCTTCCGGGAACAAGATAACCCTCGCCACTGAGTGCTCATGAAGGAATTAACCCATATTCAAGTATCCTTTTTTCTAGATCCTCCCCCCTGCTAATACATTTCTAGACTACACTACTTTGTAGATAGGCAAGCCATGGTGTGTGTGGCAGTTGCAAACAAGACAAGTTGCCCTCGCAGTATATGAGCGTTCAGGGCAGCAGCCATTCTTTTAGACACCAACGTGGCTGGGATTGATCTTTCCCATACCGCGTGGAATCTATGTTTGGTGTAATGTCGCCTTCAAGATAGAAAGGTTGATATACGTTACCTTGATTTCGCCTCATTTTACGAAAGATCGCGATGACCTTGAGCCTTCGTACGTCCACTAGAAGAAGAAGAAACAAAGCTAGAGAGAAGTTTGCTGGTTCTATTACGTAGATGTGAACAGCGTGATAACACATAGGTGGATCGTTTGAGACATTTGCAAGCAACGTAAATCGACATGTGAGCTTACTCCTCTCCAGGATGGATTAAAACCAGGAAGGGCGCTCGGTGTTAGTCATCACTCTTAGAGTCTTAGAATTAACTTGATCAAAACACCACTCGGAATGAAGGTTAGTTTGGTATACATCTTGAAAAGTCGTGGGAAAATAACCTCTGACGGGTGAGATGCCTATATTTGTAGCCATAGGCATGCCTTGATCGGCCCAAAAGGTCGACATCGCGGACGCAGCCACGATTATGTCCCTACCAAACCGAAGAGCTTGCGACCGATGCCACGACCATAAATTGGCCTGCAAACGAATGAATAACGGTACCTGCGAACGATGCCTGAAGGCTAATCAGGCATGCACTTCCAGTCCTTCTCTCCGCTACCGCAAGAAGAGAAGTTGGCGTGGACGCGAATCTAGAAATAGGGGGAGGCTGATCCAGATACGGCCCGGCCCTCTTAAAGGTTCGTCGTTCCCCCGAGAAATCCCCTCTCTGCATCATCTCGGACTGAGACTAACGCGACCCAGTAACCGGGGAGACATTGCTTTTGCCTCAACAGGATCGACGGTTGTGCGACTTGGTGTCACGGTCAGAGCAAGATCCCGCTACATCGAACCCCTTCGGCGAGCCTCAAGTCGACAAACACGCCGTCCATCTCCCGATCCCATGTAGCTCAGGACCGAGCTTCCCGACATTCCAGAGCGAAGAGGCCTACGCATTCCACCATAGCCACGGTTTCGACCATGTAGACTCGGAGGGCCTCCGGCAGACCTCTCCGGCAGCTGAAGTAGAACCAGAATACCTGGAGCTCTGTCTGCCCTATTCCAGCTTAGGTGGCCAGCAGTTTCAGGACACGACGTGGGCCGAGTATGCCAAACAGACCCTTCTGGGATACTTATCCGAGGTGGACCTGGTACTTGATGCCTGGCGGGCGCTAGAGCGAGACACCACGTGCAGTGGTACGAATGCGGGCAGCTGGGGGCTGAAGATGGTAGATGATATGTCTCCATCAGGACCATGCATCCAGGAATTGTTTCAGCTGTCCCAGAGGTTTTCCTGCACTCTGCACGCCATGGCGAGCACTGGCATGTTCACGTCTTGTCATGCGGATCCAGAAATTGCCGTATTGGTGCATTCACGGATCCAAGACATCCACAACATAATCATACAGCTTGCAACCAAGTCGCTACAGCTCTCGAAAAACGCTATGGTACGGGTGACAGAGGGTACGGATTAAGCATCTCGGTCAAGGGTCCAGATCAAGAATCAAGATTAAAAAGAATCTGAAATAATTATTAGCAGGCCTGCTCTTGGGTGGAATTCTGTATTATTTAATTGGAGAGTGAGTACTTAAAAGTACTTGTTCAAGCTATAGCTCTAGTAGCACTTGTTTGTCACCATTTTGATCAGGACAAGTTCTGGCTTGTGCATCTACATACAGGCTATTTTATTTTTTTTCCGTTCACAACCACGCATACAAAGACAAGGAATTTTCTGCATAACCACTAGTAAGATTGCGGTTTGGGTAGTGAATACTTCACATCTAAGAAAATGTCGGATGGGTACAGATGAGCGGATTAGATTACGTACAGATGGTGCAGAGGCGTAGAGGCTCTCTCTTCATGTTAGTGCCTATTGGCTACGCCGAGTTGCATCTCCTCGAAGGAGGGGGGAAGGAGGGGGTCGAGGGGGGTTATCGTCTGTCTCATGCACGATCATGGAAGCTCCCGTCATACAGCAGATGAACACATGTTGAGATTAAAACGTTGCTAGCAGCTTCAAAGCTTGCCACAACCACCACCACCACCCCCCCGGGTCCCCACGACCTTGGCGGGCATGGTCGTTCGGAAGGTGGCTTGAAAGGAGATGAAAGGCATTGTCCTAGAGATACAGCTAGCTGTATGTATACATGGATTTCTGTAGCGGCAAGACGATGGATCGTGACGTAGAGCTAGACGTAGAGCTAGACGTAGGTACTCATTGGCCTTTTCATGCCGAAAGTCTTTGTATTCCACATGACGCTTTCTTCCAAAACAGCACACACACACACTCGGCGTTGCCAGTCCCTCTTGCCCAGTCCCAGCGCCCGACCCTCTTCACACAAGATACGACGGATACCAAAGGAGTTCTTGAGACAGTTCACGATAGAACACAAGCTCGGGGCCGAGCATCAAATCAGATTATGGCTCCATGTCGACGAGCCTTGGCCATCCGTCTCCTAAGGGTACATACAACCAAGGTACAATCAGGACTATAGCTCGTCGAGTCCAAAGGGGTTCTTAAGTTATCTAAGTACTGCTTGCGCGCCGCTCCATTCAACCCACTCCCTTACGGAAGGGTCACCCATCCACTCACCCATCGTGGTCCTCGTCGGCGATCCAAGCCCTTCCCTAACCCCCCCTCCACACACCTATCCCACCCTTCCAAACCCACCAAATTAATATTTGCAAGCCTGAGTTTTTTTCCCTCTCCTCCTTCTTCTTCCTCTTCTTCTTCTATTTTCGCTACCTCTGCCTCTACTACTGCTGCTTCTTCTTCTTCCTCTCCTTCTCTACCTCGACTTACCTCCCATACCATTACAAATTGTTCATGCAATTGATTTTTACAAATCCCGTGTACAACACTTAAACATTGTTCACTCCACTTTTCTATTTCGAAATGCCGTATATACTAGGCCAGTCGGAGCCAATGGCTATCGTTGGGAGCAGTTGTTGCTTCGCCGGTGGCGTGACCTCACCTCCAAAGCTCTGGGACTTCCTCTGCAAACCGAAGGACCTCTCCCGCGAAGTGCCACCCGAGAGATTCAATGCCAAAGGCTTCTACCATGGAGATGGCGAGCACCATGGCACCACGAATTCGATCAAGGCGTATTGGCTGGAACAAGACATCCGCCGTTTCGATCCGAGTTTCTTCAACATCACGCCCAAAGAAGCCGAAAGTATAGACCCGCAGCAACGTCTCTTGCTCGAAGCTGTCTTCGAGGCCATGGAATCCGCCGGTTTCCCTCTTTCCCGGTATCGTGGCAAGTCTGTCGGCGTCTTCTCGGGGTCCATGACACAAGACTACGAGATGCTCTCATCGCGAGACGAAGCCACCACTGCGCAGCATTTCGCCACGGGCAATTCGCGCGCCATCCTAGCCAATCGCATCTCCTACTTCTTCGACTTCAGGGGCCCTTCTATGACCATCGACACGGCGTGTAGTTCCGGGCTGGTGGCAATGCACCAGGCTGTGTTGAATCTACAGGCAGGTTTCTGTTCCATGGCGTGTGTGACGGGCGCCAACTTGATGCTCACACCCGAACAGTTCATCGTCGAGTCGAGTCTACACATGCTGAGCCCTTCCGGGAAGTGCCATATGTGGGACACGAGAAGAGATGGATACGCCCGTGGCGAGGGCATAGCGGCTCTGCTCATCAAGCCGCTCTCTCGCGCCATTGCCGATGGCGACAATATCGAAGCCGTAATTCGAGGCATCGGCACCAACTCAGACGGCCGGTCCGGCGGCCTCACTGTACCGAATCAAGAAGCGCAAGCAGAACTCATTCGCGACACGTACCGACGTGCTGGTCTCGACCCCGCCAACCTCTCCGACCGATGCCAATACTTCGAGGCGCATGGGACCGGCACCGCAGCTGGCGATCCTCGGGAAGCCTCCGCCATCCACGACGCTTTCTTCGCCAACTCCGGCTCCGGCCAAAACGACTCGAACGCGTCGCCTTCGCCTGGCTCTGATCAGAAGATGCTCGTCGGATCCATCAAGACGGTGATCGGGCATACAGAGGCTGCCGCTGGTCTGGCGGGCGTGATCAAGGCGGTCAGCAGCATGAAGCACGGACTGGTACCACCGAATCTACACTTTGAGAACCTCAATCCCGACGTCGAGCCGTTCTACAGCCATCTTCAGATTCCGACGGCCGTGACGCCCTGGCCTGATCCTCCACCGGGGCAACCGCGCCGAGCCAGCGTCAATTCATTTGGGTTCGGGGGTTCGAATGCGCACGCCATCGTCGAGTCCTACGTTCCCGAGGTTCACAATGCAGCCTTAGCGACGCCGCGCCGGCCCGAGTGCCATCCAATTAAGGATCGCCCTGCGCAAGCCACCCGAGCCTTGGCGCCGCAGCCACCCCCGAATGCCCATACCCATATCGATACCCAGACCGATATCCAGGCCGATACCGATACTGATACTGATACTGAGACGCATGCACATACGCATGCGGAACCCAAGCCCAGCCCGGTCCCCTTTCATCTACCCATCGTCATCTCCGCCGCCTCTCATAAATCATTGCGTGACCTCGTTCAATCCTACCGAACCTATCTGGAGCAGGATGAGGTCGGCGTCCACGAATTGTCATGGCATCAATACGCGCGTCGCACGGGTCTCCCGTACCAAGTCGCCTTCTCTGCGGCTTCGACATCAGAGGCTCTAACCGCCTTGGACTCTCTCCTCGCCCTGAACGAGTCGACCATCCCGGTCGAACGCACCGTTCGATCTAAGGCTACGGATTCACCCCTGCGCATCTTGGGAATCTTCACAGGTCAAGGCGCACAATGGCCGACCATGTCCAAATCTTTGTTGTCGCTGAACCGTGTCTACCGCGACACCATTCGCAAGCTCGACGGCGTTCTCGCATCTTGCCTGCACCCATGCTCATGGACTTTGGAGGAGCAGATCATGGCCGGCGAAGGCGCATCGCGTCTCAATGAGGCGGCCGTGTCGCAGCCCCTGTGCACGGCACTGCAGATTGCGCTGGTCGACTTCGTGCGCAGCATTGGCATCGACTTCCACACTGTCATCGGACACTCGTCGGGAGAGATAGCCGCCGCATACGCTGCCGGTAGGCTTTCCGCAGCGGACGCTATCGTTATCTCTTATTACCGCGGCATGGTCGCCCATCTGGCCGGTGGCTCCGACGGTAAAAAGGGTGGCATGTTGGTGACCCGCATGTCGGAGAGTGAGGCTCTTAGCTTTTGCCGTGACGCTGCGTTTAGCGGCAGCATAGGTATTGCGGCAAGTAACAGCCCGGCTAGTATAACGCTCTCAGGCGATCTCGACTCCATTCACCTGGCGCATAAGAAGCTGAAAGCTGAGGGGAAGCTGGCGCGACTGTTGCCTGTTGATACGGCTTACCATTCACAACACATGGCGAAGCCCGCCGCGGATTATATGAAGGCGATGCGGGAATACGGCGTCTCATCCATCCCGGAAGGGAATGGGATCGCCTGGATCTCGAGTGTGAAGGGCCGCCCTCGAACCGAAGCACAAGATTTGGACTGCCAATACTGGGTAGACAACATGGTCAGCCAAGTAGAGTTCCACGAGGCCGTGCAACATGCCCTGTCCCAACCCGGTGATGAATTCGACTGTGCTGTAGAAATCGGTCCACACTCAGCACTGCAGTCTCCTGTCTCGGAGACCGCCAAGGCTCTCGGCCGTAGTATTCCGTACTCTAGCCCCCTGAGCAAGATGAAAGACAGCGGGCTGTCTGTTTCGAACTGGCTCGCGTTCTTTTGGTCTAATTTCGGTCCCGCGAAGCTGGACTTGCGTAGCTACATCGAACAGTCCCCCCAGCCGGGTGTGCTGCACTCACGACTCGACGATGCCCCGTCTTATCCTTTTGATCACTCTGTCGGCTACTGGCGAGAGTCGCGCATCTGCCGTCAGTATCACTTCAGGGCCGAGGCACCCCATGAGCTTCTAGGTGTCCGGGCCCGAGAAGATAACCAATACGAAATGAAATGGCGGAACATCTTGAAATTGGACGAAATCCCGTGGCTAGAGCACCACAGTTTCCAAGGCCAGGCACTGTTGCCGGCTTCGGCCTATTGTGTCATGGCCCTCGACGCCGCCCGATTTTTCCTCGCGGGTCGACCGGCCTCCTTGGTTGAACTTCGCGATGTCGAGATCTTGAGTGGCATTGCTATCGACCGAGAGTCCCCTGGCGTCGAAACCCTCTTTTCTCTTCATATCCCGACCGGGGATAGGGACGGCTCCAGTATCGACGCTACCTTCGCTCTGTATTCCTGTACCGCAGATGGCGCAACTAAGATGAATCAGCATGCCACTGGTTCGTTGCACATGGTTCTCGGTGAGCCGCCTTCTACGGGTATCTTACCACGTAGGCAACCGCCGCTGTCTGAGACATTGGCCGCAGATCCTGGGGCGTTTTATGAGATGATGAATGCGACAGGCCTAACCTATACCGGCCCTTTCAAGGCCCTGACCTCGATCCAACGGCGCTACAGGCAGTGCCGTGCGACGCTGAGCCGTTTCCACGCCGACGAAACTACTAAGCTACACGTCAGTCCCGCGACGCTGGACGCCTGTTTTCAATCCGCGTTTTTGACTTATACCTCTCCGGGTGACGGGTAAGTTGAGCATGACCCCATCTATTCTGATGAAGGGTACCATCGTACTAACGAAGCCATCTGAACAGGTCACTATGGGGATCTTTCCTGCCTACGAGAATTGGCCGAATCCAGTTCAACCTGGCCGCCTTGCAGGGGGGCCATATGGCCAACGACAATGCTACGCTGACCGTCGATACCGATCTGGCCTATTGTACACCACCGCTCGAAGCATCCCGCGCCTCGATCGCTGTTGACGGTGTCATATGCAATGAGGCCGGTGAGCCGGAGATCCAATTTGAAGAGCTCGTCGTTCGTGCCTTGGCTAACACCAACCCCCAAGACGACTTGGAACTGTATCTCCACACTGTGATGGACGTCGATCCCACTGACGAAATTGTGCAAGCTGACAGTGCTGTTTCCAATGGAGACGGCATTGTCTTAGCCAAGAACTGTCACCGAATTGCTTCTTTTGTTCTCGATCATCGTGTCGTCCTTGACGTGCACGATGCTGATGGTGATAGTCAATTGCTGGTGAAACCATCCCATCATGCCGCAAAAGATAGCTCTAGAACAACAAGGTATAGCTCGTCAAGCGAGACCCAAGAGAGTATTAACAATATGATTCGCCATTCCCATCACGCCGACTACTTGGATGCTATCAAGAGCGCGGGCCAACTAGACCCAATCCGACTATCCCAGGCGCTGCCATACATCGAAGACGAAGCCCGCCAGGTTTCCATATTCCGAAATCACGTCGGCCGCATCGTGAAGCAGATCGTGCACCGGTACCCTTGGATGAATATTCTATACTTCCCCACCGCCCAACTTACACTTACTCGGCTTATCCTAGCGGCTATCGGAGATTCCTTCCAATCTTTCACCGTCGGCGTAAGCGAAGCGCAAGCCTCCTCTCAAGGCGAAGATGTAATAACCCCATCTGTTGAGGGGATTCAGGAGCTAGATGTCGACGTCCAAGGCGAGCTCCAGGCTCAGATCGGGTCCCACGCCTTATTGGATCTCGTGGTACTCCCAACTACGCTGCTAGGTAACGACGACGCTGCCCGGGCCCTGAAGAATATTAGCAAAGCCATGAAACCTGGAGGTTACTTAATCCTGGTAAATCCATACACGACCAAGCTTAGCGCCCTCTCGGGAACACGGTCTTCTTCCTATGGCCCCAATTACCCGCCAACGCCGCCTCGCTGGCCGGATGCCCTCGATGCTTGCGGCTTTACTCGACAGGCTCGAAACTGTGATCACTTCCATCCGTCCGGCTACATACTCGTGCGCCAACTCGGCGAACACAAGCCACTTGACCTTACCCCTGAAAGCAACTGCCACAGTATTACCACGGATCAACTCCTCCTCGTCCGAGGCGCCTTGGGCCTAGGTGACCATCAGCTTGTCACCAGCTTGCAAGATCGGCTTTCGCCCTCCTGTGACCGTACTATGTCTCGCTCACTAGACGACGCGACTACGGAGGACTTGGAAAACTGTACCGCCGTCATCGTGTTAGCCGATCTCGACGAGCCGGTCATGTCGACGATGACGCAGCACAGACTCAGCCAACTCTACACTCTGCTTCGGCCTACGCTGACCGTGCTCTGGGTGACATGCGACGCACGGGACGGTAACCCAGACCACGCCGCGAGCTTCGGGTTCCTACGGACTATCGCAGCCGAAGTGCCTACTTTGAAACTACAGGTTCTAGACCTCGACCCGAACGACACCGAATCGCCAACCGAGAGGATCTCCTCCGCCTTTCACCGGCTAGTCCACACCGACAAGGCCGCCAGCAGCGACTCTCTACGGAGCCTCGAGCCGGAGATCCACATGGACAACGGACGCCGTCTCATCCCGCGTGTGGTGCCGTGGAAGCATGCCAACGACAGGGTCAATGCCTTGCGGCGCATCGTCACGAAACCCGTCAACACGACACGGCAGTGCGTAGAGCTCGCCCAAGACATCCTCTCTGACGGCTCTCACCGCTTCGTACTCAGGGAGCGGGAGCCTCCTGCGCTCGCTTTAGGCTATGTGATGATCCAGGTGGAGTACAGTTCGGCGCTACCGTTCAAGATGGACAATGACACATGCGGCTACGTATGCGTAGGGCGGGAAACAACGACGGGCGAGCGCATGATGGCCTTGTCGGGCACGAACTCGTCCTATATTACATGCCTATCCTCGCATGCTATCGCTTTGGAGGGGGATTGGCGCCAGAGTTTGAGACTGCTTCATGAGCTCATGCGATGCATTGCGGCGCTAAGGAGCGCGTCTATCGTCTTTCCAAACAGTCCAATTATTCTAATCGATCCGGATGTAGAGTTCGCTCGACGCTTAATGGATATACTTACTCCAAAGCACAAAGTTGTCATTCTGGGAACGTGTTATGGTGAAGAAGGCAAGTCGCCTACTCTGTCGTCGGGCTGATCATCTGTTTCTCTTCTATATATGATAGTGAAGGTAGCTAACCAAACGAACTTACTTAAAACAGATACAGCACGCTTTGCCAAGATACAAGCAACATGTGAACCCAGCCGCTACGAGTCGCACTGCCTACATCCACGCACCT
The DNA here is from genome assembly GCA_002003505.1 of Xylariales sp. No.14919. Taxonomy (NCBI): domain Eukaryota; kingdom Fungi; phylum Ascomycota; class Sordariomycetes; order Xylariales; species Xylariales sp. No.14919. The sequence continues at coordinate 188,422 of BDMC01000047.1, forward strand.
TCATGAGAGACCTAAGACAAGCTTTCCCGCACCACAGTATCGTTTTCAACTTCCTTTCTGAAACCCACGACTTATCCCGGCGGATCGTAGCTGCGATTCCGAGCAGTTGCATCGTGCACACCGGCTTCGCCCTGTTTGGTTCGGGATGGCTTATGCTCCAGGAAGATTGCCCGGCTATCCAAGGCGTCTTCAAGAAGGCTGTGAAATTGGCCTGGCGGCCCAGACTGGCGAGATCCGAACCCATTGTCACAGCCTCGTTGAGCGAGCTACAGCAGTCCCGGTCCGGGTGGATGGAGCAGCCGTTCCAAATCGTCGACTGGAACCGATACGGCGACGCTCTCCAGGTGATCGGACACACCGTCGACGGACCGCTCCTCTACCCCTACAAGACGTACTACCTATTCGGCATGACGCGGGACTTCGGCCACAGCCTATGTCGCTTCTTCCTCGATAACGGAGCGCGGAACATCGTCTTGGCCAGCCGAAACCCGGACACCTCACCTCACTGGGTTGCCGAACTCAACCAGGCCTACGCCGCGACCATCCGCATCGAGAAAGCCGACGTGACGAGCGTGGAAAGCCTGCAAGCGCTTAAGCAAAAGATGTCAGAGACCATGCCGGCCGCTGGCGGCGTCATCAACGGCGCCATGGTGCTAGACGACCGCGTATTCGCGCAGATGACCATCGAGACCTGGGAGCGAGTGTTGCGCCCCAAGACCATCGGCTCCGCGAATCTAGACAAGGTGTTCTCGAAGGAGGATCTCGACTTCTTCATCATGACCTCGTCGTTCGCCGCCGTCGGCGGGCACCCGGGGCAGTCCAACTACGCGGCCGCAAACATGTACATGAACGGGCTGGCGGCGCACCGCCGCCGGCGCGGCCTCGCGGGCACGGCGCTCAACATCGGCGTGATCTACGGGCTGGGGTTCCTGCGGCGCGAGAAGAGCCACCTGTACGCGGGGCTGGAGAGGGAAGGCTACCCGCCTATCTCGGAGCACAACCTGCATCACATGTTCCTCGAGGCCATAGCATCCGGCCGACCGTCCTCTAATGCCCACGCCCACGCCCCCGACCACGAGCAGCGACACCCCTTCGATATCACGACGGGGCTACGGCGGTATCTGCGAGGATCCGCCCATCCACTCCACTGGCACATAGACCCGCGCTTCGGGCACTTCGCCCTGCGGTCGTCTCCCGACGATGGCAACGGCAGCGCGGGCGCGAAATCGGCAGAGGGGGCCGTGAGCCTGCAGGAAGCGCTGGCGGGGCTCGAGGAGAAGGACGCGGTGGCGGACACGATCGGGGCGGCGCTCGCGCAGAAGCTTCAGGCGCTCCTGCAGTTCCCCGACGGCGTCTCTATCGACCGCCACAAGAGCCTGATGGATCTCGGCGTCGACTCGCTTTCGGCCGTCGAGGTGCGCGATTGGTTCTACAAGAGCCTCGGCAAGGATTTCGCCGTCATGAAGATCATGAACGCGCCTAGTATCCAGAGATGTGAGTTGTGCCCCCCTTTTCTCCCCCCCCCCCCCCCTCTCTCTGCTTCCCCTTCCTTTCCTCTTCACCCATACCATGCTAATGTAGGCTTGCACGCACAGTATGCATGGATTCAGCAGAGCACGTTCTCTCGAGCCGCGCCGCCTAGACATACAGACAGACAGACAGACAGACAGAACAAGAGAAGAGAAGAGAAGAGAAGAGAAGGGAAACAAAAGAAAAAAACTTGGGGTTCCCCTGGCCGGTAAAAAGGAAGGGGAATCTATGGAAGTGGCCGGCCATGTCCTATTAAGTGTTCCTATATATATCCACCACCAACTAAGGCGCGCAGACCTTGGGTAATTAATGATGTAGAATTAGAGCAGCGAGCTGCGAAAAGTAATATGTGCAACTACAGCGCGGCGTTGGCAGAGTGATGTGACGTGTGGAATGAGAGGGTAACCCAGTGTCATGGTCCTTAGTATGTATAGGGGTGTAATGAACACTTGTTGTTGCGCAGAGAGCCTATACTATAGGTATCTATACTGGATGTTATTACTAATATACAGAACACAACACCTCTTTGTTCTAGAGGCGTAACGCCTAGATCGATCGTGTGTGTGTGTGTATGTGCGTAGAGGCGAGGTCGGAATATGGAAGAGTCGTAGCGCCGTGCGACGCCGTCGCCGACGATCTAAGCTAAGATGTCTGCGTTTCCGGGATCCAACTTGGGCGAGCGAAGTCAGGGGGGCCAATCAGTCGGTATACACAGCGGTCGCCGCCCAACACCCGTCTACTAGGTATCTATCTACCTAGCAGGCGTCTCGGGGTTTGTTAGGATCATTTGTCTACGTTCCCAACGTACCACCAACCTAGAACAGAAGCGAGTTTCCAGGCGAGAAGCCAGCCAGCCAGCAAGCGATCAATGGATAGGTCGGAGAAGTCGAAGTGAAGCAATACTATGCGTAGATAGATTGACGCCATTAGATCGTAAGTAGTAGTCCACTCTATAGGTAGGTAGTATGATGCAAAAAATATACAGAACCCCGAGGCTCGCAAGCACCCACCCACTCCATCACGCACACACCCACACCACCAGGCCCGATCCGATTACCCAAAACCAAGCAAAGCAAGTTATGCAGAGGATGCCTCCCACCCTTCCCCTCCCTCCCCCCGGTATGCCCCCGTCATATACGTTTGGTACCCTGTTCATCAACCTTTGTCATCAACCACGATATTTCCCCAGGCCTCCCTCGTTTTCCCTTCCCTTCCCTTCCCTTGCATTCCCTTGCATTCCAGTCCAGTGCGTCGCGTTGCGTTGACCGTGCCATAAAACTCCACGCTTCTGAAGCAAAACCCAACCCAGTCTACATGCCCATACCGTGCCGTGCTGTGCCGCCCGCCCGCCCGCCCATCACGCACGGAAAAAGAAAAGAATAATAGAGGCAAAAAAAAAAAACGCCCGTTCCATGGATTAATTAGGTCTTGTAATAATGACGCCGTACCTCGTGCATCAGTGTAAGTCGCCCTACCCTGAGCGTTCGAACCAACCGACTCGTCTCATGAAGAGAGAGAAAAGTAATACTAGTAATGGGGGAGAACCCCCCGCCCCAACCATAGTAGCAAGGGAAGGGGGAGGGAGGTGAAGAAGTAAAAACGCCATGATCCGCCAACTCAGAAAGCAGTCCCCTTCCTCGCCCGGCGAGAAATACGTCGACTGCATGCTCTATAGTTGGCGGCGGCAGCGGCGTAGATATACATAGGTAAGCAACAGCACCCAGTCGACGAGACGACCGCTAGTGGGAGAGCCCGGTGAAAACCCCGGTGGGAAACCCAAGAGCCGTGTCCCGGAGGCGCGTGGAACGTTTGGAATTTGTACAGGTTGAAAAATTCTGGTTTTGCCTTGCTTTTACCACCTTCCGCTCCAGCAATTGCCATCAGGCTAGGCGAGGTCGTTGCTGTTGTTGTCGGCAGGCTGTCGAAACGTAATCTCACAACCCAACCCCTTCGGTTTTTTTTTTTCTCTTCTTTTTTTTCTCTCTTGTTTTTGTGGGGAGTGATTGTGAGCTAATGATGGATATTGTGTTATGACATGCCCAGAAATGCAAGATTATGAATGTGAATGAAGCTGCATAGCGAAAGAGCCATCATGATGCCGCCGAGGAAAAGTCATTAAGTTGGAGGTGGAAGCTGGGCAGAATGGTGAATAGGGTCCACCGTACATCCTAATACAGAATGCGCCGTCATGAGTGGTCGTGAGGCTCGCTAAATAAGCTCTATCGTGTGTCGCCAGGCCCTTCGAGAACGAGGACTTGAGAATTTTTTTGTTTCCTTTTTTTTGTTCTTTTTCTTGTCTTCGTCTTTATCTTCTTTTGGTGATGGCACAGTTCTGTCTTCACTACACCTAGGTACTGGAGAAACTAGGCGGTATACTGATAGCCGACGTTGTCAAAGTGGCGCTGTTGACTATCGTTGAAGACGGTCAGGGGCGTCACGGTAGCCGAAGAAGACACGGTTGACCCTAGCGGATTCATGTGGTCCACGGTAGCATACGCCGTCCCATCCGCGTTGAAGGCGAGTGGCAGGCTGGTAGAGCCGTTGAAGGTGAAATCCGCTGAGGACAGGGGCATCGTGCTCATATAGGTCATGTCCGTGTTGATGGTGTTGATGGTCAAGGGATGGGAGAAGCTATAATCCATATTGGCTATGCCAGGAGAGCCGAAGCTCGAGGCAGAGCTCACCTCAGCATCGCCAAAGAACGGCCGGACATCGTCCATCTCGTCGTCCGCTTCCTCCTCTTCCTTGGACCGCGGCTCATCCTGCCGCACGTACATCTCCCTCATCCAGTTCTTCAGTTCGTGCATCGAAGGCCAATCGCCGCCGCCTTTACCGCCGCGCTTGTCATCGTCGCCGCCGTTCGCGCCCGCGTTTCTGTTCTTGGTCCGGGATGGCTTCTCCTTAAAGTGAGTCCGTCGGAGATGGGCCGCGGCATTGTAGTATGCCCCATACTTCTTCTGCGCCTTACAGGCCTTGCATTTGGACAGGGGATTGACCACCTGGACGTTGACGGGTAGTCCCATCTCTTGAGGGTCGACACAGATGAACTTCTTCACTAGAGTCTGGTGTTTAGCGTCCTTGTGGCGACGGAGCTCATGTTCACCGCGAAACCCGTCCTTGTGCTCGTCGCACAGCTCACAAAACACTTTAGGTTGCCTGGGCCGAACGTACTTGGCCTTCGCAATGACGGCCTTACCATCGTTCTTCTCATCCGAGGGGGGCTCGGCTTTGTTCTCGTCGACGGATGGCTTCGGCTTAAGTGGTGCGTTTTGGGCGCGATGATTTTGTTGTTTTAGGGTGTCCTTGGCGCGGGCGCTGAGGGACGACGACGTCGACTTGGCGCTAGCGGTGCTCGTGCTCGAGAGCGATCGTTCCATATCGGGTGACACGAGAAGCCCATCATGCGGTGTCGATGCGTAGTGATGGCCCGCCAGTGCTGCCAAGCTCGAACCCACGGCGAAGAGGGCATCTTCACAAGAAGCCGGCTTTCCTAGAAGTGAGGATGCATCGCTGTATTCGGTAGTCTGTTGCGAACATTCGGCATAGAAATCTTGGCCCTGTGACATCTGAGAGCCCATGCTCACCATACGTACTCCCCCCACGGCAGAGTGACTGTCGAATTGACTGTTCTGTCGCGTCATGGGGGCGGTGTTGTTCTCGTAGGTAGGGCCAGACGTCATGGAGCCGCAAACCGAGACACTCATGTTGGCGTGGGAGATATCCATGTCGCTTGGGTGAGACGCGCCGGCGAAGGGCATAACAAAATCGGACGAGGGATCTTCGTGTGCCGCCAACCAGTCGGCAGGGTCAACTAATACGCTAGTAGAGAGGGATCCCATCTCTGCGAGGGTAGATAGCCCATGCTGTTGCTGCTGCTGTTGCAGCTGTTGTTGGTGGTGGTGGTCTGCCGGTATGTGTTGCATCAGGCTGGCGAAGGTCTGTGGGGGTACGAGGCTATCATTCATTAGATAGCTGCCTTGCTCTGCATGTCTTGCTTGAAAGCCGGTGGCCTGATATGTCGGAGGTGGAGAGACTGGCGTACTGCCCGTAAAGGGCCCAGCAGACCTAGTGGACAAATTTGAGGCAGCGCGATCCATTTTCTGCGATGAAGGCGTTTGCTGCGACATGGTGCGCGGTCGTTTTACGGCGTGAGGGTGAGGTTCATCGCCATGGTGGTACGGATGCTACGATTTATCAGTATCACCGGCCACGTCTTGAGGGCATAGCACTCGGAGCTGCATGGAAAGCATCTTACTGAGGTTCGCGGGTCAACATGATGAGGATGATGCGACTTTCCGCTAGTGCTCCCCGAGGAGAAGACTTTTTGGCTTATGGGCACCGACAGTTGAATGTCACCGTGTGCGTCGGTATAGTGTTCTGTTATACTTGGACTGGAAGCATGGTTCAACGGTGGCTGGTGAGCTGAGCTCTGCAGTTCGTAGATATGTTGTCTCGCCATCACAAGGTCTTGTTCCTTGCTTTTGAGCTGAGCTCGCAGGCGCTTAATCACCAGCTGCTCAGAGTTGGGGTGTGGGTTCATGATGCCGGTCTGGTCACCTCATCTAGGCTCCAAAAAGGCTATATGCGAGAGCGCTAGCCAACTGAGAGCTATCGTCGCTTCACTTTCGCTTTCTTCTCTCTAGCTATGTTCTCGTACAAAGTCGCCCTGCTTTTCCAGAAGTCTGGGGAGAGTGGATGAGGACAACAGTAGTGGAATTAGTTGTTCTCGTTTATGTGGGTTTGGTAACAAGGATGGAAAATCCCTGTGGGCGTGAATGGATCAGCGGGAGAGAGGTAAGGTAATGTGATGTAGGTGATATGATGGGATAGGATGGGGACAGGATGGGATGGGACAGGATAGGATGGGATGGCGGAGGAAGAAACACGAACGAACATCTACTTCAGGCGAAACAGCGATGATGGCCTCGACGAGAAGAAGGCGCGTTAAGTACCACCAGTCAGTCCAGTATGAGGCTTTGGCGCATGCGTGGCGGTGGGCCGAGTAGTGTACTATATGCAGGCCCGTCACGTCTCCCACTGGGCAAAGAGATCCATCTTAATTTCTAAACCTCAGATCAGTCTCTTGGCTTTGTAACTTGGTCAGCTGGGGGGGGGCAGGGCCCAGGAGGCCCAGGAAGCCCAGGAAGCCTGGGGGGGGGGGAGTCAAGGGCCCTTGCAAGCGCCCATGAATTGGGTCACGTCAAAGAATGCCAACCGCAACGACGCTAGCGCTTCCGAATGGTGGTTTGGTACATCATACAGCTTACACGTGTATGGCTCTAGAATCCAGCCAGGTCACCACACACCAACTTAGTCGACGAGGTAATTTGCGTTGATCGTTCATCGACCGCGTTACGTATCTCGGAACCGGGCGGGTAGCTCACAGCATCGAGAGCGCTTTACGATACCTCGTTCGACAAAGTGCAAGATCAGGGCCAGGAAATGAAAAAGGTGGTGTGCCATGTCTCGATGGTGCGAAGCCACGATTGGCACTACTACTCTGACTCTTTTTCATGTATAGAGTCGCATGCTTGCGCATTCATGCATGCACTTTTGAGAGAGGTGTGCAGCTTGCCTCGAATAGGAATCTTACAGTCCCGCACCATCAATACCATACATAGACAGCGTTGCAGAGGCGCACGCCGCCGTAGTGCATATTGCCCGATACTATGGAGCTGGATGCTGGATGCTAGATGCTAGATGCTGGATGCTGGATGTTGGATGGGAGATGTGAGCGTCATACAATACGGTACAGTACTAGATAGGAGATAGTAGGTTACTACAGTATATAGATACCAGTAGATACCTGTCAGGTTAGATTAGATATTAGATGATTGAGAAACAAACCCTCTGCACCATGGACGATAGTTTTGAGCACGAAGGGCTTGTGGATGCAGATTTGTACGTCTTGGGCTTCACGGCGCATTTTGAGGATGACGGGCTGGGAGAATACGAGTGGAAATTCCATGCCGCCGCAGGGGAATGAATGGGCATTCTGTGCCGAGGAGCAGAGATTGGTTGATGCCTGAAACCCCAAGAAAAGAGCTTTGCTGGCAATCGTCATAAGTCGCTCTCTGTACGTAACCCGTCAGCCATGCGCAAATGGGAGCTACCGACAGCATAGAATTCGTGCGTCGGGGAGAAACAGATCGCTAAACTGCAACGCCCATATGGGCAGGGCCTATCAGAGCGCCGGGGTTCAGTTGAGCAAGATGCTCGAAGCAATATTCCATCCCACTCCGCAACGCCTCGACGAATGGCGCGCTTCCAACGAAGGAGCAGAGCCTGCAAGGAGAAACCTCGTGGCCATCGTCTTTCTCGAGGAAAGATGCATGACATGGGCCCTTAACCCGGGGGGTTTTCCAGGGAGCCTAGTCCCTGTTTGGGCTGGACCCTAGCGAATCCGGGACGGTGCCGCGGATAGCCAAGGCGAGCCAAGGCAAGCCGGGTTGCGATGCGTTGTCCCAATCTTCTAGCCTCCAATCTCCAATCTCCCAAAGTGAGGCGAAAGGCTGCTGAGTGGCTGTCGACGCAGGCCCGGAGTGGACCACGATCCTTCTGGGTCGCAGCAGCACCGATGACTGATGACTGCAGTTTTGGGTTTTTGTGGCAGCGAGGTCGGCAGGGGCTGGCGCCTTTTTCCCCAGACCTCTCGAGCTCTAGAGCTCTAAAAGCTCCGAAGCCCTGCGCCTGGTTTTGCCTGCCTGTTGCCTGTTCGGACAGGTACAAGCAGAGAGCATTGGACGGCTCAGGGTGCGGGAGATGGTGTCTTTGCGTCACGGGTCTAGCGTTGCCTGCACTGCGACGCTCAGCGTGGTGTAAGCCAACAAATACATACATACAGTACACACTTCTAGTACACTTCCCCATCCGTCAGCCAGCTTGTCCGACTTTGCCCGATTCATCACGATACGACTCGAAAACACCCGCTACTAGACTACTGTTGCGACAACCCGCGCAGACTCCCGACTCTGAGACAGACATGTCACCCAACGTTACAGCCTCCAGAGCCAACTGCTGATGATCAATGCACAATGCATGTCATCCAATGGGCAGGCCAGCGAACTAACCAGAGGAGGGAGGTGTGCGAGTGAGTGAGTGAGTGAGTGAGCGAGAGTGAAAGGGGGACAGGAGGGGGAGGGCAAGCCCGGCCGACCGTCGGTGCGTCCTGTGTAGCCTACGCCTGTAGACGGCGTCGGTGAAGAAAAAGGACGATGGGCTGAAGACGAGACGACCGGTCAATCCACAGGTAGATAGCGTGTGCAGAACGTGTGTGAGGAGCCGGGCGTAGCAGGGTTGAACAGGGCATTCCAGAGAAATCCCGGGCGCTTCCGTCGCCCAAACTACACAGGATAGCCAACCACGCCCACTATGCAGTACCGGGTCGAGCTGCAGCCATTTTTGATTTGTTGTACACGTAGATTGTACAGTCCCGTGCAACCGCGAGCGTTTACCTACTGTACAGCAGTAGAAGATAGTACTACTAGTAGTAGGCAGGCAGGTATACGACACGACGTTTCAGCCTGAGCACTCCAACCGCGTCCAATGGCGATGACGACAACGAACAAGGGTCTCCCGAAGAGGTGACAGTCCTCTGGGACAGAGCGAGTCCATTACCGTAACGTAGCGGGGACAGGGAGGGAAGGCTCAGATATCGGACGGCAGTCTCCCATTATACTCCATCATACTCCATTATACCCCATTATACCTCTCCGCTTGATATGATCTCCGCGAGATCACAGACATGAATCCGTGGGCGATGTATCGTGGGGTTGCATGAGGCCCGAAAGTGGGTAGTTGGATAGACAGCCAAGCCAGGCCACTTGGCCCACTTGAGCCAAGCTGGGAAGAATTCGACGTCGTTGCGTGTTGAAGAGGCCTAATTGGGTCTGAAGAGTCGAACGAGATATGGAGAGAGGATGACCGTGTGTGGGTAGCAACGGCCGCCGATGCAACCGATGCAACCATGAATCATCGGCGCTACTACTAGTATTACAGTACTAATAAGCAATGCCTCGACGAGGTTGCAATGCGACTTGTTACCGCTCCGCTGCAGCGTTAGGTTGTGTGTATACCGGGTTAAGTGGTAGTAGTTGTAGTGGATAGACACAGCAGACGTCGTGTATAGTACCGTATACTGAGTACCTAGGTAGGTCTACTACCTCACTACCTACTTACCCACCTACCGAGAAATAATACAATACAGATCTCTCTATAAAGCGCAGGGCGAATAGAGAGAGACGAATTGGCGCGCGTGGGGGTATAACAGCTGTCTTCTATGCGGCAGATGTTATACCGGGTACGTAGCGTACGTAGTGTGTGAGGTAGTGAGATAGACAGATGTAGATCTGTCGTTGGGTTGTCTGCCAACAAACAACCACGGCATCCACTCCACACACACACACACACACTCTCTCTCACCTTACTCTGTTGATACTCTTAGATCATAGGTCATCGTAAGAGTTTCTCTGATCACGGGTGGTGGCTGTGTGTTAAGATACGCTGCAAGCCTTATCGAGGAACGATTGAACGATTGCGCAGTGTATGTATGTATGTATGCATTGAATTGATACGCCACGCCACGCTGCCACGCTGCCACGCTGTCGCGTCGTCATATCATATATCGTCGATCTTGTTGCGCGTTTGAAGTATGGAAGTACCTGGATAGGGGATGGAAATGGTACCTAGGTAGGTAGATAGATGACGATAATTTGAGCAAGCGCTGTCTTACCAAGACCTGCAAGACCTACCCGGGAGGAGACTACCTGAAAGAAGCGACCATCTACCGGGCATGGCTCAGAGCGGAACGTCGGTTCTTGTCAACTCCGACCCATCATGCCACCTATGCTGGGTACCTAATCGGGTAATCTGTATAGGTAATCTGTACAGATGTACATCATCATGTATCACGCCTTACACCTACCTAGGTACACAAGGCGTCAAACAACTCTAAGTAGGCATCTCTAGGTTTCTAGTAGCAGGTAGTAAGGTTGAGGCATTGTCCACCTATTTTGTTTATTATTATTACCCAGGTACTATCATCATATTTTACCTAATCCAATTGCCACGACAACAGCAACAGCCACACAACCAACCATTCTACGACTACCCATGGCTGCCAGCCACTATACACGATAGACTGGTCACATTTCCACCTGCATCGAGAGAGCCTAGCGTTTCCATGTGATATCGTCCCGAGCAGACCGCGGCATAATGCGTCGCCTTCCGTCGCTCGTCGTGGTCTGGGCCTGGACGCAGCTTTGCCGAGCTCGCCAACCAGGCTTCAGCGTCCATCATGATTTACTTGCTTATCCCCAATTCGAAGTCGTCATCTCCGACACCTACATATCCGAATCTGACGCTCAAGCTCTCGTCGACAGCCTCGATGCTGCCCACCCCAGCTACGACGCCGGGCTTGCCAGCCAAACCGATATCACCACCACCGTGCGCGCTGCCACCGACCACGACCATGACCAGGGTGTTGCCGCCGCGAACCGCAACGGGGCCGTCGCCGAATCCTACGAGATTATGAGCATGCCGCCGCACCGTTATCTATGCGCCATCCCCGTCATTGAACCACCCCCCGCCCCGAACAAGACCGCCACTGAGCTAGCCAAGGCCGAGGAGGCACGCGAACTAGCACGGGCCTCTGCCCACGGCTGGGACCTGATCAACGAGCTGGACGGCAAATGTCTGTATTATATGTCCGGCTGGTGGAGCTACCGCTTTTGCTACGGCCAGGACGTTGTTCAGTTCCATGCCAGCACCTCTAGCGTCAAGAGCGGTCCGCCCATGCGCGACCCCACTACCGCAGAATATGTTCTCGGCAGGGTTCCCGATCCTCACGTGGCCTCACGTCTATCTCGCCGTGGCCCATCGCACCAACAGCAACAGCAACAACAACAGCAACAACAGCGCGAGCAAGGCGACCAGGGCATCCCCCCGGCTGCCGCCGCCGCCGCAGCGCCACCCAACACCGACCTACAAGTCAAGGGGGACCAGCGATACCTAGTACAGAGGATGGGCGATGGCACCATCTGCGACTTGACCGGCCGCGAGCGCACCATAGAAATACAGTATCACTGCAGCCCCGAAAGCACTCAGTATCGCATTGGTTGGATTAAGGAGGTGACTACATGCTCATACCTGATGATGGTCAACACACCGCGCCTTTGTGTCGACGTCGCCTTCCAGCCACCCAAGGAAGAGAGGGCCAATATCATCAGCTGCAGGGCCATCGTGTCCGAGTCCGGCCAGGCCGAATGGCATGCACGCAAAACGCTCGAGGCACAAGCTGCTATGGTTGGCCGTGCTAAGGAAGCCGCCAAATCCCCCACCGTTATCGGCGGTGTGGTAGTGGGTGGCCGACAAATGCTCGGTAAGGGAGAGGACGGCAAGGAAGCGCCAAATCTGTCACCGCCCGGGAATTTCCGCAGCAGTAATACCGCCAATCTCGAAAAGCTCGTTGAAATCATCGCATCAGCAACTAGCAAAGATGAAGGGGGCGAAGTCAACATTATGACCGAGGAACAGCTTCAAGAGCTGAACATCAGCCCCGAGATCATCGAAAACCTAAAACAAGAAATTGAAAAACTAGCCGGCGACAAAGGTTGGCAACTCAAGGTGGTTGACTTTGGCGATAACAGGGAACTAGTTGGCATTATCGACGACGAAGGGGAGAGCAAAGATGGTGCCGGGGGAAATGGGGAAGAGGGTAGCAAGGCAGGGGGCAAAGAAAAGGACGAAGGCAGCGAGGAGCAATTCTTCACGGAGGAATTATAGAATATGATGTACATGATTTACGGTATTCTCTACATGCAGAGAAATTTATTTCGGGTTCCACTGATGTATAGAGCTCCTTACGGACCCGGGCTTGTATATCTATCTCATCTCCTAGTTGATGAGGCCTACGCGTGAACTTGACGCTCAGAGCATCGTTCTCACGCAGGAGTGCCCGCATTCCAGAATCCGAAGTCTCTCTTTCTAGCCTCTCCGAACATTGGGATACATCGGTCTAGTGGATACAGGCCGCTGACAGAGAACCGCCCATGGAAAGTCACTGCACGAGCTTTCCACTGTGGAAGATAGGAGACAAATACTCGTATATCCAAGCACGAAGATGCACAGTTCATGTTTCGGTGGATTCGTTGTCTTCGTAAAGATGATCTGGTATTTGCAACCTCTTGCTACTACTTACTTGGCACAAGATGCTCATGTTTGAAAACATCCTACTCCCAGTAGGCCAGGCAATCGACGAGCTACTTCTTTTTTTCTTTTTTTTTAAAAAAGAATCAGTCTAATCCCAACCTGCTTCTTTTCCTCTCGAGCTTGTTAAAGGCAACTGCCGTATGAAGACTGAAATAGGCTTGTACGAGTACGATTATATCAAAATCTCTAAACAGACATTTGTCTATCCTTTTCCTCCCTTTCCCCCTTTCCTCCTGCACATCTCGTCAAGTTACTTTGTTTCATGCTCCCCTATGCGGTCAGATAATACAATACCCCAACCATTTGGAATGCCTACCTGCTAACGACTGGCCACCTCGATGTATTGCTGGCCGTGGCAATACTTTCCCCAGGGCTAACGGGTTTTCAGGGATCCTACTACATGTCTCTAGACTCGGGTAACAGTTCTTCCAGTATTGAAACATGCGCACTCTGCAACCACCAACTTTCAAGGTGAGGAGGCATGTCATACGGATAGTTCACTAAGCGAACATTGGGCACCGAGACTTTGGTTCTCATTCCAAGTCGTCTACTCCCTTCCCCGAATACCCCAGCTTCAAGGGAGCGGATCACGACTAAGAACAGGTTTCCGCCGAGACTCCGTCGAAACTACGGTCCTACGCTTGTATGTCTACTATACACCTGGATTCCTATATCCCTGGAGACCTACGTACTTCGTACGATCAACCACCCCGTCCAGATATGGCGACGCACAACTGGGCAAAGCTGCCATGCTGAAGGTTCCCCGCCTCACACAGCATCGTAGCCATACCGAAGCGGGGCTCTGAGACAGTTCTCGGGAATCGGTCAGCCATCCCGTCGTCACCCTGATGCCATTGGGGGTGCCTCCTTGCCGCCGCAGGCTTACACACAATGGTCCTTGTACGCCCTGGACACGCAAGGATCAACTATCGCCCACATTATACTAGTAAAGCCCATCGTACTTTGGAACTAATCTGTCTCTCTACCTCCCGCCTCTCGGCCGATCGAACAAACGACCGATATGTGTCGTCGTTTTGCTGTCATGTTTAGAGACTACTACTACTACTACTACCTACTACTACTATAGAGACCTCGTATCCTCCGTCTCGCGCCATATGATGTGGTTTCCTCAGATGGGCCGTACAATATATGTAATGCGCCTGTCTGTCTGTCTGACGTTCGGCGAGGCAAAGAGGCGCGCAGCAAACGACATGCCAGATTAATGGCCACGTAGCACACGCATTACACATGCCTATCACGTCACGCGGGCCTGGCTGGTACTATCAGTCCCATCCCGTCGCCTGCGCCCGGGCGCTCCGGGTGGACGCTACGCTACGCTACATTACACTGCATTCGTCTACGTACATACATACACACATACATACGTACATGTATGTGTAAGTAGGTAGGTAGGTAGGTAGGTGTCGTAGTGCGCAGGTTGTATCGCTGCCATGTGTTCGGCCGTTTGCTCTCGATCGGCGGTGATGCCTGACCTGCCAGGTTGGCAGAAGTCGGCTCGTCTACCCCAGGATACTAGGATACTAGGATACTGGGTACTATATTTCGCCTACGGAGTAAGGCTACAACGATCCACTGCTAGACGCACTCCATACATACACACACACATGCACTCCATGCGATGCTGCAGAGAACTGCGAGGGGGGGGGGGGGGTTGGCCTTACGCTGTCTGCGGTATGGGGCTGGATCTATTGGACCGGACAAGCGCGATGGTTTTGGACTACAGGAAGCCAAGTCAGATTCGTTGATGGGACGGATTGATTGATTGATTGATTGATAGGAATCGGGGAAGAATCGGGGAAGCGGGGTGTACGATTCCGCTTTCGAACATATCGCCTTTCCCTCCGGCTCTCTGCCGTATCCTTCATTCCTAGGTTACCATGTTTGACTTCTGCCGCAGTAGACGGACGCATGGCGTGGCCGTGAAATGCGGTAGCGATAGACGCGGAGTCTTCCCACCTCCTGCGTACGTAGTCTGCCTCTAGGTAGGTAGTTGTAAGTCTATCTACTAATTCCGAACCCAGGGTTGGTGCTCTTCATAGTGCACACCCCTTGCCCCCAAACCAGAACCCAACTACCAAAACTAGTAGAATGACGCGAGCTGGCGGGCCGGCTTCCCCCATTCACAGGTATACTATCTACTTACTCCGTACACTATATGTAGGTAGCGTTGGCATGGATGGGGGGGCGGCCTACCGATTATCGTGATTTCGTTCGCAGAACATTGCCACGCAGACGGGATCCATGATCGACGAACGAACGAACACGGACGTTTTTCTTGATAGTAGGTACCTACTGTACTGTACATGAAAGAAACGCGCCAATGTCTGAGCTAAACGGTCGGGTCTGCACGCTGCACTGGCCTTGCAGATAAGTAACCTACCTAGGGAGCGAGCTAGATAGACAGTCTAGGCACGTCCTTCGGAAAGAATATAATGTACGTACTTACTAGTAGTATATTCTGCAAGCTCTTTAAAGCTGTCTGTCTCGGCATGGCATAGCGGGTTTGCTATACTCTACACTGACCTAGAGCCTCCTAACCTACCGTTAGTACGGAACGCCACCGGGACCGGTCGTTTTGAGTGATTTAATTAGGTATGTATATGTAAGGGGCTGACTACCGGTAGTGGTCTTCCCTATCCGCCTCTTCTTTTGCGAGACATGAGACATACGAAACCCCTTGAGTAGTGAGGAGAAGATTGGATGCAACTGCAAACGCCCTAGATAGGGTAGGTTAAGCAGTAGTAGGTAGGTAGGTAGGTGGTTGAGGTTACATGTCGAAGGCACAAAAGGTCACGGGCGCGGGAGTTGATTCGCCGTCCCGTCTTCTTCAAAACCATCACACTGCGTCAGGAGGGAGCAAATCAATCACCGTGCTGCTGGCCAATCGAAGTAGCGTATGCTACGCTACGGCGTTGTTCTACACATTCTTCTGAACATTCCAACCAAGCCGAACCAGCTCTGCCAGGGCGGCCGGAGTAGCGGGTTACTGTTGTTAGTTCCAGATACTACCTACTTGTATGTTATATGTATCTACTGTTAGTTCTTGCTGTTAGTATACACAGGCTTCTGCACAGGTAGAACACGCACAGGGTCCAGCTCGGTTCCAGGAATTGAGTTGCCATGCCATGTCCCGGGCGCTGTGCTGCCTTGCGCTAGATTAGAACTGGCCTGGTCACCGCCGTTAGTGTATATATACTAGGTTAGTATTATCGCACCCTGTCGTCGACCCTGGAAGTGTGAGCCGACCGGGTTTCTGTTGCTGCGACAACTCGGGAAATAAGAGGATAGGGTTGATGTTGATGATGATGGAAAAGGCATTTCCGGGGGAGTAATTACTTACTAAATATCGGAATAGTTTCGAATGATCGAAATATCAAACCCTGTTGTTCAATGCGTCGTATAGTTAAAAGCTTCCTATTGTAACTTGTCGTTTTGAACTACCTAAGTACCTCACAATTAGACTATCACAAGCTGCTGTACCTACATTACCTTAGGTGGGTCCTCTAAACCTACAGTAACAGAAGTGACATAACTCGGTGCATCACTATCTACCACCTAAGGCACCTAGGTAGTACCTAGGTACTACACTACCACTAAATACCACACCGTGTCCACTTGATTCTTCTCCTTGGTAAAACCATTCTATTTCAGACGAGGAATTGGGAACGCCATTGGGTAATAGTTATATACATGTAACTAAAACCTTCTGTCGTGTAAGCTTCCGTGAGGAGTCGGTCTCCCTTCGGGTCTCTCTCTTTGCTATCCAACCCCTACCTCGCTACTACTATAGTACTTGCACACTACTGCGCTATAGCAGTCCCCTAGCACTGCCCTAGGTCTGCCCTAGTTCTGCCCTAGTTCTGCCCTAGTCCGCCCTGGTCTACCTACTAGTACTGAATCCCGGGCTGTACCGGTTCTGCCGGGGGTGTCGTCCTTCTCTTCAGTGCTAGTTCGGTACTAGTAAAGTCCCGACGTTGGGGAACGATTGGGTCAACGCAGCTCGCTCCTTACATAGTATACTAGTAGTACGCTCCAGTGCGGTGTATATGTAAGATGTATGGCTGGTCGAGATTGACCGACCCGCTCCAGAGGGTCACGGTGCATATGCAAGATTACGCTGCTACTGCAGGTTCATCATACCGTATTCTAAACACGGTGCTTCACTGTACGTAGTAGATAGAAAGGAGTACGGAGTACACTACTTAGTAAGTACCGCACCTACGGCCTTTCGCTCTAAGTACCTAGCTAAGTAGAAGATGTTGATTGTGATGTGAGGAAAGAGAGATAAAAACGAAAAACGTCGGGAGCGAATAGGTCCTTGTCCTTGTCCCAATTACCTTGTCCCCAGTACTACGTAGGCACTTTGTCCTCACAGTACCTAGCGTAGTGTATCCTTCCAAGGGCCCTTGTCTCTCTTTCAACCTGTCTTGTCTTGTCTTGTCATGTCATGTCATCTTCTTGTCAAGAAGAAACAACTGGCATCGTAGCTGTTCGTTCGCTCGTTCGCTTGTTTGTTTGCTAGCTTGCCTCTTCTTCTTCTTCTTCTTCTTCCCTTTTCTAGCCTGCGCTATCTATCTACTCTATCTAAGTACTCTGCCAATAGATAACGGCGAACCCTCTTTTGGCTTACCATTCGCTACCCGAGAGGTGTGTCGTGACATTGGGGGACCGGCCTCGGTTTTTATTGCCCCGTCTCGATCCGTCTCTCTCTCCCCTACGGTGCGGTGCCATCGCTTCACATCACATCACATCTACACCCTCCTTGCGTCTCCTTGCGTCTCGTCCTCTTCCATGAGCTAGACCCCTTTTTGGTCTTTCATATGAGTAACCCGAACGTCTGGTTGACCCTGGACGTGCCCCTTCATGGTGCCGTTACTCATTGACGAGACTGAGGTTGAGACATCCGCGAGACACCTGCATGCTTCGTCTGACCACACGCAGAATCAAATACGTACGGTACTCCCGGTGGCTGATTCGTTCCCGAGCTTCTGACACTCCAAGTCTCCGCCCAATTCGCACTGCGTGTACCACCCATTCCGTTCTTGCCCCGACCTTGACTTGATTTCTGCCAATCGCAATTGAAGCGATGGTGTAGAGCCAACGACAGCCCCGAAGCTACGTGGTACCCTTGCGAACCCTCCCATCTAGACTATGAACTCCTGTATTGGGAGGGCCTACGACAACACATGCGATTCCCTTCAGACCATTGATTCTCTCGACGCCCCGGTAGTGGATAATTTGCGTTTTACCTCATTCTCGTAGCCGAGTCCCCAAGGTTGGCCCCGTAGTTCCGGATGGAACGTCAGTCCCCCTCCATTAGATAGTAAATATCGTGGTTCTTTTCAGGATGGAGGGCATGGTTTCTCGTAAGGAGGCCCGAGAGCGCCTACACCGTCGTGCCCTTTCGCAGGCTAGCACGGTCAGCAGCACGACGCATAGCCCCAAGACGACCAAGAGCGCGAGTACCTCTTCTTCTTCTCACCCCCGAGCGATGACGCCGTCAAACGCCCCTCACACCCATCGATACCACCATAGCCAATGCGACAGAGAAACGGCGAGCACAAGACAACCGGCCCGTTGGTCTAGGGAGTCAAGCAGCGAACCGAAGCAGCCCATAATAGCGGCCTCGAGCTTGCTTCAAGAAAAGCTGCAACAAGAAAGAAAGGCAGAGAGCGAACGGCTGGCAGGCAAATGGGGTACCGACCTGAGTTTATCAACTGGAGATATTTGGGATGGAGACATCCCCCTCAACTCATCCGGCAGAAGACATAGGCCTGTGGCCGAGCGGAGGCCGGGATCAAGCCATGACGACGATTCTAGCCAGACTAGCATGGGAGTCAAGCAGGTAGAAAAAGTAAGTTTGCGCCCATGGCTCGATGCCCTCCCTCCCCATGTAAGACAGTATATGACTAACGGGAGTCCCCTCTAGGCCGTTTCTACATTGCATAAGCAGAACTTCGACCTCAAGCTAGAACTTTTTCATCGACGCGAGAAGCAGTCCGCACTGGAAACGCAGGTGGAGGGGCTCGTCGCTGAACGCACGGAATTGGTAGAAGTCCAAGAGAGTCTGCTCGGTGAGCTACTTAAGAGGGATAAGGCCATCGAGGAGGCCGTGAATATGATCGTCAGACTGGAGGCGAGGGTTGACGAATTAGTTCGGGAGAAGGAAATGATGGGAAGGACCGAAGCCGGCGGGTCTTACCAGCCCTCGTGGTCTAACCTATCCGATTCGCTGCGTACCGATACGCCTAAGCCAGGCAATCACGGCGCCTTGCTTTCGGTCGAGCCAAAGACGCTCGAGCGGATGCCTAGTTTTCTCTCGGATCGGAGCGCACAGACCCAAAACTTGCGAAATGTCGTTTTACAAAACCGTTCTAGCCTCATGCATTTTCGCAAGGTTTCGGCGGTTTCTGCCTCGAGCGAAGTGAGTGAGGTGAATCGCGTGGCGAGTCCAAGTCTCAGCATGCTGAGCGAAAGTTCCTTTGTGAGCATCTACGGTTCCAAAGAGGGGCAAGATGAATTTGGTCTACGCCCGCTAGACGATGTCTCGGCCGTGGATGGTACTTTTGGCAACCGCTCGCCTACACCAAAGAAGAGAACAATGAGGAGCTCTCTGCCGAATCAGAAGACTAGCAGTACCGGTTCAAGGACGTCGAGTGGTCTGTCTAGCCAGGTTTCGTCGGCGAACAACGTACTCCGTAGAGAGTCTCGCTTACATGGGGTGGGAAGGCCAGGCGCGGGCGCCAACCACTCTATGGATGATACCTTCAGACCACACACATCTAGTCGTGGGAAGGTTGTCGTAACCCCAACCCCCCAGTTTATGGGGTCACCATCTAAGGCGATGAGCAGGCCCGAAAGGAGGGAGACACTACCAAAGGTCCTGACCAACTACCAGACGCATAAAGAACTGACCCATCCTCACCCTCTGCCGCCGACTCCAGATACCGTCTCTTCTTCAGTTCTCCGAAAACACAAGGATTCGTCTAGTTCACAGGATAGTCTTCCGGGGGGCGATGATGCGCGTGTCCCGAGACGCCCCGCCACCTCGCTGCCTCGTGGCACGGAGTATCTAAGGTCGCTGGCAAGTCAGGAGGCACGTTCTGGAACGAATGCGCCACAGACGCAACTGTCAGCCCCCCCTAGAAACCCCGGTGAGCTACCGGCACCTGGGTTTATGAAAATCGACAAGGCTCCGTTGTTGTCCGAATTGGCTCGCTCGGCGGCCAACACGACGACGACGGGGCGGCCTCGCTCGGATAGCTTCGCCTCAGACTCGGACTCGGACGGTGGTGCGGATGCTCACTCCGAGTCGGAGAGTTGTGATTACTGGATGCGTGAAAGCTTCAAGCCCGACCAAGGGAACGCTCACCCGAACGCCCGTCTGGAGCGCCGACGACCTCCCTCTCCGGACCTGTTCTCCTTTCCCGCCGGCGCCGGAGGCTGGGAGCCGGACGCCATGTTTGGTGCACTTCAGGGTGGTGGCTTTCTTGGGTCTCCAGCTCCAGCTTTAAAGCGCGATCCCGTCGACGAGTTGGCGCCTTCGTTGGCGTCGCCTCCGCCGGAGCCGATTGAGTCTACGACAAACGGCCCATCGGCTCCTTCACGCAGATCAAGCCTCAACGCTCAAGCGGCGAGTCGCTTTCTGCTGTCCTCGCTGACCGGGAAGACTGGAAGAAGTTCTTCTCGAGATCGGGATGTCGCCGGGGCCGACACGAGAGGGAGGAGCAACAGCGTCGATGGGTCTGGACAGGTGGCGTGGTCCGGAACCCGAGCGGCTGCAGGTCCAGCCGCGAAGAGAAGCCAATACCCTCCTATCACGGGCAT
This sequence comes from Xylariales sp. No.14919, assembly GCA_002003505.1. Lineage (NCBI taxonomy): Eukaryota > Fungi > Ascomycota > Sordariomycetes > Xylariales > Xylariales sp. No.14919. Next base: position 209,008 of record BDMC01000047.1, read on the forward strand.
GCAGCCGCGGGGGCGCAATCTAGGTCTCAACTCGCTCTTTAGAAGGTCCGGCTCTGAAAGCCATCCCACACCGTCTAGCGCCACGGAAGCGACTTTCCCGCCGTCGGTATCGCAGCGAGGCCCTGCGGCGCCGTCGGCCCAACTACGGTATCTCAAGAAACCATCGGGTAGAAGCAGTGTACCACCGCCTGCGACCACGCCTTGGGCCATACGCCCGGTCAACATGGTGGGTGACGAATTTGCTAGTGCCACGCCACCGCCGATTTTGCGTAATCGTCCGACGGTGCTGGAGACGGATTTGGCCACGGCGGACGAGATGATGACCCCGGAGACGTGGCAGGCCATGGAAGCAGGTGCGGCTCCTGCTGCGCCGCCGGCGGGGTCCCGAAGCACGACACCAGTGGTACCTCAGAGTGGAGGGGGCATGAGAAAATGGCTCGGCCTCGGGAAAAAGGCTAGCGCGATGAACCGCGCGGGCTGAAAGAAACGAAACGTTATTGTGTAGCATATGTATCTATAGACGGGCATGTATAGTGGCCTAGATCATCAACCTTGGGGGTTGTCGGAACAGCGCAAGCTGGAGATGGGACCTCTGACTTCGGCGCGGAGCCGTGTATAAGAGAATTAACGAAAGAGAGAAGAAAGGGACGGGACTTCGGACCGATTGGGGTTTGGAGTAAAAAGCATACTTGGCTGTAGAGTTTCATTGATTATGACTAACCTTGAAGAACCTTCGTGTACAAAATACTCAACCAGACATCCATGAACCATCTATCTACTTGACGACGTCGGACGTATGTGTGTGTGTGTGTGTGTGTGTGTCGTTGTGAATGAGGCGGTCTGATGCTAATCTTGTTTGGATGGGTTTCGGATGCTTTGGTTATTGAATCTCTGTTTACTTTGAGATTCGTGACAACAACCAAGAGATAATCGAAACGTTGTATACCAACTATCGCAGAAGGTATTCATCGTATCTTTGCGCTTGATGTTTTGATACACTTTTCTTTTGACACTACCTTTTGACTACTATAGTAGTTTATAAATATCCCGGCTTCAATACTAAAAGATGAAAAGAGATTCATATTGCTTATCTTGAACATTTGATTGATTGATTGATTACTCGAGCGAGGAAGTGAGTGTTGGGATGTAGGTACCAGCTAGATACCTAGGTAGATTTGGTACCGGCTTATTATACCTGCCAGCGCAGGGACCAGGGCAACTGACATCACCATATTCAGCCACCTTCCTTCCCCTGGCAGTCATTTCGCTCACTCACACACACTCACCTTACTCACTTGCTTATTCCCGTCGTTCCTTCATTCCTTCACTTATTCATCCATCCGCATCTCACAACCATGTCCTCGCCGCCACCGGCTCAAGCGATTTGTGAGCACGTTATTTAGCACTTCGCCTTGAATTGTATTATATAATCTTTGTACGTGTGATATAATATAGTATATGCATGGGCGTTTTCCTACGCTGAGCCTGCTTCATCCTATACCGTGTACGCCGCTTGTTTCTGCTATGGCTAGGGCGGCACGCAGCACGCAGACGAAGGGGGTGGATGGCTCGACGAATCGGCGGCGCAGCGCGCGGTATGAGACGTTGGGAGTTAGCGAGATAGTCAGTGCTGAGGAGGTTGGGGATAAGAGCGAGGAGACCAAGTCGTCAGGCAAGAGAGGGCTAGAATGCACCGCCTCGCTTCCCGCCGCGGAGCTCCGGCGAAGCAAGAGGGTCAAATCCGACGGCGTGCTCAAGCCGGACGAAACCGTGAAAGCGGAGAAGAAGGAGAAGAAGAAGAAGAAGAAAGAGAGTGTAAAGAAGGAGGACGATGTATCACCACCACTGCTGTCTCTGCCGCCCGTCAAAATCAAAGTCAAAGCAGAAACCGATGACGACGATGGCGACGACAAGCGCGCAGCCACTCCCACCCTAAGCCGAACCAAAGCAGCAGCGGACCTGCAGGCGAAAAAGCTCAAGTCGTACGCGCAGTTCGCAGAGGCGCGGCAGTCGCCGTACCCGGACTTCGCGCGGCCGCTGCCGGCGGAGTGCAAGCTGGCGCACGGGATCCTGGCGAGGCTCCACGGGGCGCAGACGCAGCCGCCGAGCGACGCGGCGGTGGTGGCGCCGGCGGCGCGCGCGGGGTGCGGCGAGAGCGCGTCGGTGCTGGACGCGCTGGTGCGCACGATCCTGTCGCAGAACACGAGCGACGCGAACAGCACGCGCGCAAAGCTGTCCATGGACGCCGCGTACGGGGGCAGCAGCGACGCCTGGGACGCGATCGCGGCGGGCGGCGCGGCGAGGCTCGCCGCCGCCATCGAGAGCGGGGGGCTCGCGCGGATCAAGGCGGGCGTGATCCTCGACATACTGGCGCAGACGCGCGCGCGGCACGGGGCGTACTCGCTCGACCACCTGTTCTCCGCGTCCTCGGACGCCGCGATGCGCGAGCTGCTCGGGTTCCGCGGCGTGGGGCCCAAGACGGCCTCCTGCGTGCTGCTGTTCTGCCTGCGCCGGCCCAGCTTCGCCGTCGACACGCACGTGCACCGGATCACGGGGCTCCTGGGCTGGCGGCCGGCGGGCGCCACGCGCGACCAGACGCACGCGCACCTCGACGCCCGGGTCCCGGACGAGGACAAGTACGGCTTGCACGTGCTGCTTGTGCGCCATGGGCGCGCGTGCGCCGAGTGCCGGGCTGGCGGGAAGAGTTTGGGCCGCTGTGAGCTGAGGAGGGCGTTTAGGGGGGGGAGGGTTAGGGGGGAGGTTGAAGGGGAGGTCAAAGAGGAGGAAGAAGAGAAGGTGGAGGGCGAGGATGTTGGTGGTGATGACGGCGATGGTAATGCGAAGGGGTAGATGGGGGCCGGTGGATGGGGTGAACGTTATGCACTCACTCGCTCACTCACTCGCCTCCTGCTGTTTAGGAATGGGTTACGGAGTTCACTCGGTTCACCTTGTAACATTATTGTAATCAACTCGGCGCCTCAGCGCCTCGGTATGTGTACTTATAGGAAGGATGCTTGTTACTTGCGGTTTCTCAGACATCAAGATGCTGGCCAGCACTGCTATATTACTATTTAATCACAATTCAGATCGGGAGGCTGTGGCCTATCTATACTTTACTCATACGGTCTCTCATGCCGTATTCGTCGTATTCATCCCTATTATTATACTATCTTATATTTACTCACTAATAAGCCTTTCTAATGCTACCTCCTAAGGTTCTTTAAATTAATAACCGCTATCGCGTTCCCCTATTCATCTAATACCCGTAATACCGCCCCCTACATACGTCGGCCCAGTGCCATGTTTCGTCAGTGAGGCGGGATAAAGAGCTTGTTTCGAAACAGCACATAGCACTGTCTTAGCATTTGGCAGAATACTAAAATCCAGAGGCATCAGCTTGCTAAGCTTTCATATCCACCGAGACGAGGCAACGGGATGTCTAGTGTCGTTAGTTAGAACCAAAATACCTCACGCTGTGTCCTTCTACTCTATTCTATCATAGAGGAGAGAGCGAAACACTGGGGCGACCGGCACGCGTATGCTGCTCCCCAAGTAAGCTATGCAACGGTACTAGTAATCCCCCGTGCGGTTGTATCAACAGAGCATGATCGAATGCGTTCGACTCAGTGGCATGCTAGCCACGGACATACGAATTAGTTCCTGGGTCGCAATGGTATCGTGAGCAGAAGACACACCCACAACGGCGATGGACTCCCTAGATGGCAACTCTTTAGTCTAGCCCGTGTCTCTCTAATAAATCTTCACCCGACTTCGATCTTCTTGCACCAATCTCTCCCATGTTGAACCTGGTAATTGCAGAGCCAGACTTCCACAGCCATGCTCACAAAACCAGCGATGCAGATGCCCGCACTATCACTCACGCTCGTCGCGCCTAAGCTGAACTCTCTCTCCTCAAAGGGGACGTTTTCCATGATCTCGGCGAATGTGTTGACGTACACGCCACCTCCCAGCAAACCTTCCCAGAAGACGATGGCGAATATGATATAAACGTTCGGGACGAAGTTGAACAGCGAATGGAGGGTCAGCAGCATGAGATTTCCGACCTGAAGTAGAGATGCGAGATAAAGCTGGCGAACTCGGATGAACGCGATGGACGAGCGAGAAACGAAGACGCCAATCTGGTAAAGGAAGCCATACATGGGGTAAAAATCTCGCAATTCGCTGAACGGCGATGAATCTAGCGGGAAAAGCACTTGATCACTCACGATTAGTTGCTGCTTATACGGACCAACCCACCACTACAGGGCATGCTAGGCACAGGCTCGGCCGGATAAGGGGCACTTCCCTCTGACGACGGCACGACAAGCACTAGAAAAACACCGAAAGTCACACTTACATGTTGGTGATACACCTTGGTTAATAATATATTCAGCTACGTATACCAGGAACAGTGGAAGCATATAAGGGAAAAAGAGGGACTTGGCACGGCGAAGATTAGCGGTCATCTTGGACCACGAGTCTTCCTCGGCGTCCGAGCTGGCGGTAGGAGAAACGGTAGGGCCCGGGGCGAGAAGACTCGAGGTGGCATTGGCGGCCGGTATGTCATGAATAGCCTGGGGTGCGTCCTCGTCTGCAATGCGCAAGGGTTGGTATTCCTGAGCCTTTGCGGTTTCCCGGAGGGGCCGTCTTGGAAGTATCAGGAAGAAACTGATCAGCATAACAACGGGCAGATAGGCGGAAGCCAGGAGGCTGTTCTTGACGCTGAAACCGAGCCAGTCGGTGAGCAGGACGTAAAGCCCGGCACCGACCAAGCCGGCGGCGCCGGTGCCGCTGCCCCATGCGGCGAGGCTCATGTGTCCGTAATAATGTGTCAGACCAAGAAAGCTGAGCTCGCCGGCGCCACTGGCGAAGCTTGCGAGCATGACCCCCACCATCTTGGTGGCGATGGACTTATCGGGGGGTGTGAATGCAATCATGAACATGCCGACGGATGAGACGGCGGCGAAGGCGATGATCCGTATGGAATAGGGCACCCGGTGAATGAAGTAAGGGCCGACTAGCTTCGCCGAGAAGGAGGGCAGGATGTTCGCGAGGAGGACCAGGCCTTTGGGCACTTCGGGGCCGACGAGGTCCTGAGCGGCGGAGAGGATGATGACGTAGAGGACATTGTTGATCAAGCCTGTTTTGTTAAGAAGGAAGAACGAGGTTAGTGAGAAAAGACGCGACGCGACAATGACAACGACGGCGGTGACGAAGATAGGGGGAAATCGCCTACCGAAGAGCCAAAATGCAGCGAGAACAGAGATGTCGGAGTTCTGGAAGACGGAGGCTAGGCGGGCCCTGTAGAGGGCCCAGGAGGCGGACGGAGAACCTGGCATCGGTAGCAAGCCTGATGATGCCGGGGAGCGAGCTGCGTGGGGCATGGCTTTACTATTGAAAACATCTACACACCTATTTATAATAGTAGTGCAATATTGTACATATAGCGAGAAGCCCACGAGGAAAAAAACATGATGGGTTGGTTGGTTGGTTGGTCGGGAGTTGACGAGCGATGAAGGGGGCACACGACCAGAGAGATAGATGACGATGGCCGTTATCTCGTTATCTCGTTATCTACCTAGGTAGGGTACATAGGTACTACCCAGGTGGGTTTTAGCGCACGAGAAACTGGGGTTAGTGCGTTCGCCGCTTTTGCTCAGGCTCGGCTCAGCCAAGCATTAGGCGGGTCCTAGCGCCACGCGACGAGCTGATCGCGAAGTAGGTAGCTAAATTTAGTAGCGTTTATGTCTTGTTTTAGCCTCACTATAGTCACGTCGTTCCAGGACTTAATGTGTAAGAGCTTTTTAATATGATAGTTAAGCCTGCAGTGATATTAGATAGGGCTGATGGGATAGGATATCAAGATTTATTAATAATTAAAAAAAGAAAAAAAAAAGGCAGGTTAAAGAAACGGGGTGCAGCAGTATGTGAGTGCCTAGGTATATATCCGTGTAAGAGGTATGTGGAGGCATTACCTTGTAGTACCGTAACACTTAGATAGGTCTGCTAGATCTAGCAGAAGAAGGCAGTTAACCTATAAATATTTAATATTAGCAAACGGGTGGTTGTTTGTCGGAAGTATGTGGTAATGGCCTACCGTCTGCCCGCCCTGCTATGACGGGGGTAGTCTAGGCAAACAACCCTCACACCTCGTCAACCCCAGGCTACCAAACGCACAATGACGCCCAGATTCTTCACCTGCTCAGTACCGGGATGCGAAAGACCAAGCGTCAGGGCGGTCGGTGGCTGTGATAGCTGTAATCGCCACCTGTGCCTTACTCACATGTCTCCGTCTTTCCACAAGTGCAGCGATGTAAGAGAAACTAGTCCCCTCCCCCAGTCCGCGGCAGCTCGTTGTAGAGTCGCTCAAACTTCCATATTAATGCGACCGGACTAGCAGATCGTAGATGATGCAGCCTACGTGTCGCAGATTGTTAACGAGATCGATCGTCTCCGCTCTCGGATCAACGATACGGCTGTATGCGAACATGCGTCCAGGCTCAATGGTGGCAGGCGTTGCCACGTCGAGCACTCTTCTGGAGTTGGGCCGGGCGCTCTTATGGGATGCGCCAACTATCATGCCCGCATCCGCTTCCACGACGGCTCTCCCTCATGGCTCCTGCGAGTTCCTCGGGTCGCGAGCTGCGCCGTTGGTCTTCCGGTTTCGTTGGCAGACTACCTGATACGCAGCGAGTACGCTACCTTGAAGTTTCTCGAAACTACTGCAGTGCCGGCACCTCGAGCTTTTGGTTATGGTATATGTGGTAATGGGACCGACTATGGTGTCGGCGTAAGCTTCCTTCTTATAGAAGAACTACCGGGACGACCATGGACAGGCGAAGGAGTGTCTGGCAATGAGGCCACTCAAGACGAGAAGATAAAGGTCTGGAGTGCCCTTGCTGATATCCTGGCTGAGCTAGAAAAGCACCCGTGGCCGAGGGCTGGGTCTTTATGCTTCCAGTCATCCAGCATCGACGTATCAGCAGTGGCGAGCGACAGATTTGTCGTCCTTACTCCGGAAGGGCCGTTTACTACTTCGACTTCTTATTATACTGCGTTTGCCGAGCAGTACCTAACGTTAATTGCGGATGGTCAGCTCTATACGGAGTATCCTGTCGATGCGTATTTAGTGTACCGCTTTCTGAAAGATAACGCAGGACAGCTAGCCCAGCAAGATACAGAAGAAGCACAGGTTCCGGAAAAATTCTTTCTGAAGCATGTCGATGACAAAGGCGACCACTTACTCGTCGACGAGAACCTCAACATTACCGGTATTATTGACTGGCAGATGGCACGTGTTGTGCCTCGACGTGAAGCCTTTGGCCCGTCTCTTGTTACTGCCGACATGAATGCACTGTGCGGTGGTAAGGTCTCGCTCAGCGTCGATGACGTTGCATTAGCGGGTGCACTGAGGGGAAGGGGGTCTCTCGAGCTAGCCAGCTGTATGGCTGATGAAAAAGCGAGGAGATTCTTCTGGGGCCTGGCCTTGGAGACCAAATGGTCGTACGCCCTGCCGTTGGCAAATGCAATCTTGAAAATCTTCGGGGTCGGCCAAGATTGGACGACGTGGAGGGAGACGGCGCTGCGTGAATATGAGACTGATGAGCGCTTGAAAGCCCTTGTTCACCGTAATTGTCACGGAAAACAAAAGTGATGTTGGAGATTCGAGTACACTCTCGGAATTAGTATTAATTCGGGTAATTATTGATAAAAAATTGAAAAATTAAAATCAATTCAACAGTTGTTCACTATTCCTACCTAAGTACCTTGCTAGGATCTCTTCTGTTGTTCTCGTCGTGCTAGCCGAGATCCTATCGTCTTTGTTATTTACCACTCTGGATGTGTTGATGGTACAGTACTAGGTGTTGGCCATGGTCGTTAGGTAGCGTTGTTCCTATAGCATTAAAATAAGTGCTTATATTGATTGTTATACAAACAGCTATATATTAGGCTAAATAAATAGTAGTTTGTGAAATTAAATAATGGCTCGCATTAGCAATAATTTAGACAGCATATTTGTAGACAGCATGCTGCACTAGAACTATATCTTCGACTCGCGCCTACGCTGATTGCAACGTGTTTAATATTTGCGATTGCGAATGCAACTAGACCTACCTAGTCCTCTAATGAAATACAGTGTCGTTTGGAAAATTCTATGCCTCTCTGCGAAGTATTGTCACGTACTAAAAATGGCGTCTTGAATGCTGAACTATATGAAGCTCTTGGAGCAGAGTTCTGAAAGATAAGATGGCTTGTATTCTTTAACAATGAACATTTGAACATGCGTCTTCACAATACTAAGCTTATTTTCCTTCATAGCAGAGTGGCAGGCATGAAAGACCGAAGGCGGCGCTTCTTGTAATTTTCATCTTGAACAGTATTGGATAGTTCTTCCAATTTGTCAATGTCCAAGAAACCACTGACATAGTTAACAACATACACAGATTCAATTGTTAGGAATGTCAGTAAGATACCATCACTGAATAGACGCAATAAGAGTGGACGCTCTAAGCAATTTGTTTATGGCTTAGTGCCCAGAACTACCTACTGTTTAGGATAACCTGTCCAGTCGACGAGCGAAAAGGGGCCATTTGAGGTGGTCGCCGTACCATGTCCAAATGTTGCTTGCTGATGATCTTGACATCTGGAACACCGTAGTGTATAGGGAAAGTTTTACTGGGCAATTATGCTTCAATGTCTACGGGGTCCAGTATTACTCTATCCCTTAACGATCCAATAAGTTTATTCCCATCTCTTAAACGAGGAGTCTAGCGGCGAAAATGGCGACAAGACGGTTATAGTACGCCAAGAGAAGTAAGAACCTCAAGACGAATGATGTATCTTTCACACAAGGCCCAACTTGATATTTCCGCCGTTTTCATAACATAACTCGGTGTGTTGTTCAAAGCCGCGTCTGTTGAACTGGGAGTGCGTCGCTCTCGACCTTATGATGAAGGGGTCTGATTCGGAAGACTACCTATCTCATATAAGGCTTAATTATAGCTCATTCTAATGGCGTGATTAGCTAGCCCTGCCGGCAGTTCTAAGAAGGCGAAAAAGTAAGTGCGCACCCTTCATCAAGCGCCTGAGCCTCTACAAGCAGCTGATAGGGAGTAGTTGGCAAACGATTTGACATTCCGAACCATACCACAGCCTGTTTACAGAACTTTTTGTTGAAGTATTGCCTGGAAGACCGCCAGGAGATCGTGAAGTTTTGTGAACGATGCGAAGAGCTTGCAAGTGCCAACGGAGATGCTTTGTGAAATCAAACATTTCATCAAGGAGCACACAGGCGAAGACTCTTGGAGACAGGACATGGCGGCGTTATGTAAACAGCATAGAGAGTCTGAGGCGGTCGACGCAGAGCAAGCAACCGATGAAGTTCCGTAGTAGGCCTGACGCTTAGTGACCAATTCTCCCGATCTAAGTATCGACCGAGAGTGGTAATGATGATGTTGGTCATGGATAATGTTCCGGTATGAAGTTTTCGCATGGCAAGTATGTGCAAGTCATTGCTGATGTGGCTACAAATCGGCTAGGTTAGGACTCAAAGGGGCCAACCTAGCGGAGCGAGCCTTGTATGCGGGTCTAGGGGATAGTAATCCTCAGTTACGGCGAATTCGGAGTAATGCGGTGATCTGTAGGGTCTTTCACCGAGTGAATCCATGCAAACAGGGCTTACGCAAGTTAATTTTGCCGGGCGGCAGTCATGCCGATCCTAGTGTATCAGGGTCAGATCCACTCCACGACTCGAAATGATTAATATCTTTCTGTTCACTGGCTAGAATACAGGTCTTCCTGTGGGTAATATCGATCTTGGCCACGCTACCCTGCCGCGATACAACGTTGACTCCCTGACTTGCCTGATGTCTAATACCATTGAACTTGGGACTACGCGCGGCTCTTACGTGTTGCACGACGACCTTCAAGGTTAGTAGAAATTTCTTAGTGACCCTGCTCGCCTGCCCCTGCCTCCTTTCAGTAATATGTAATGTCTCTCTCAGGGTATCTGCGCTTCCAAATAATAATGCGACCTGATAACAAGGATGTTAAAGCTAACTTTCATACGCCGGAAGGCCATACTAGCAGCAATCAGACGTCATTGCCTAGGTATTAACACAGGACCTGAGTTTGAGAGGCTTGTTGGTTCTTGGCCACCCATGCTAGAGGGCACAGATACTAAACAAGATCAGGATTACTGTATACTAAGTAGTTCCCTAGAAGTTGTGAATTCTTACATAGTTGAATAAGCGATCCACATAAATCTGGGGTGCGCAGATCCGGGGCGATTATGGAGCGACAAGGATGTATCCGTGCTTATAAGATGGACCTAGGAATTTACCAGTAGGGGCACGATGAGGGCAGGGCCTCCGCTAGGTTGGGATTTAAACGATTCCAAGGCTCACGACAAAGGTCTCACACAGGTAAATTTGGAATACTCTAAGTACATCGGTACGAAAGAAGTACAATGCTCGGCGCTGGAGCTGGGCCAAGGTCATCGAAAGTACTGGAGCAAAAGAACCTGACACGGTCCGTTTTACATTGTGGTAGACCAAGTAGTCCCTGTGCGATATGCCTTTGAATTCTCCATGCAGGATACACAGGAGTGGGCAGTCGCTATTTGTAAAGAGTGAGAGTATAAAGCATGGCCCCAAGTCGAGCCAGCCAACTGCCCAGGACTCCGTCCGGTCAATTTAGCAAATCAGTTGATACTTTCTACTTTTTTTTTTCTTTTCGAAAATGGCCGTCTTCAAGACTATTACCGTAGTACTTGCAGCCGCTTCCCTCCTCGGGGGAGCGGTCGCTCACCCTGGCGAGAAACACACGCCTGCGCAAGTCAAGAGAGAAGTTGAGCGATATACATCGGCTCATGCCAAGGCTGCTCGAGCGTTTTCCAACATTGACAAGTTCCCTAATGCCCTAGCACTGAGGCAGAGAGCCGCTACGCGTAGATTTGCCACATGGACTGCCCTTCGCGAGAAACGTGGTCTTACCGCAAGTAAGTTGGTATTTTGAATCTTACAGCGCCACTGATTCTCTAACCCGTTCTTAGAGCCCGCCTTTGCAAAGAGAACAAAGGAGGAACTCGAGGAATATCTCACTATCGACCACGACGAGTCTGACTTGGGCTATAACCTCGGCACTCCTACGGATGTCATCTTCAGTAGTAACGCCACCGCTGCCCTTGTGCAAGAGGCCATTCTCGGTCCTTATTTTGCGTCTGGAGAGCTGTTGCGCTCCGATATTACCGAAAAAATTCCGGGTGTTCCTTTACATCTGGATATCCAGTTCATCGATATCAACACCATGGAGGCAGTCAACGATCTTTTTGTGGATATCTGGCACTGTGATGCAGTAGGAGTTTGGTTAGTATTATGAGACCCCCTCCCCCTGACCGCTTCTAGCGTTTTCGAGAGCTAACGTTCGCTGTAGTACGTACAACTTATATTTATGCGGGTACTCTGAACGGTACTCAGTTGCGAGTCATGTTGGCACAAATCATTCTCCGCCACCAACCCTCTTCCCGTTTCCCCCTGGGTTGTGAATAATGGCCTGGGTGATTCTACAGGATATATCCGGAGCACTAGGACTGACATGGAGATCTTTACAACAGATTCCGGCGTCGAGGCCACTGGTCAAGCTGGTCTGAACACTACCTGGCTCCGAGGCTTCCAAATCAGCGACAAGGAAGGTGTTGTCCAGTTTGACACCATCGTGCCGGGTCATTATGCCGGACGTACACACCATATCCACGTACTGACTACGGTCAATTCAACTTTGTTGCCCAACAACACCTACGTCGCTGGCACCACCAACCACGTTGGCCAGTTGTTCTTCGAGCAGTCCATTGTCGACGAGGTTGAGACCTTCGCGCCTTATAACACCAACAACCAGACCCTCGTGAAAACTGCGGATGACGACGTTGCTCAAGGAGTGGCCACCTCTGTTGATGATCCCTTACTCACGTATGTGCGTCTCAGCGACAATTTAGAGGACGGCTTGCTGGCGTATATCACTATAGGAATTGATGTTGCGGCGAACCATAGTTCGGACTACCAACCAGCGGCACACTGGGAAGCTGGTGGCGGTGTTTCGCTCCCTGGTTGGCAACCGTCAATGCAACCTGGTGCGACCGCCACGGCCAGCCTCTGATACAATTTAATTTGTATATTGATGGTGGGCTTTGAGCGTTCGAGGGTAGAAACACTTAGAAATACTCGTAGGATATTCAATAGTACCCAGCTACAAGCAGATATGCTATTTACAGAACTTTGAATGGTATCGACTATGGTCAGCCCTGGCATTCATCTGATGTATTCAATCCCCAACACAAATCATATGCAATCAACGAACATATCTGCGCCTTTCTGTGTGTGAATTAGGCACCATTGTCCACGGAAACTTCAGTGAATACCGTAGTCCCATGACCCAGCGTAACTACGTTCATCCTCCATCAAATGCTCCAGGATAAATAAATGCCCTAGAAGAGCAACGGACTCTCGCTGTGGCTTTCAATGTCGCAATGGATTGATCAATCAGTGAGCTCCCCCTTTTCCGCTGATAATGAAGAAGTCACCACAGGGATATATGCGCGTTCTATTGCTACCGCGCCTAGATCTCAATAGGCAATGTAACGATAACTAGTCGCTGATGGAATGTCAACAGCCAGACAAATGAAGTAGACGAAACCATGCAAGAAGAAAAATTAGAAGGCTAGATCAGACCAATAGCGGGCAGGATGGCGGATTGTATCAACTAGAGTGACAAATACAGAGCCTATTTCATCCCTCTCCATGCGAACGAGTTTGCCTGGCTTATGCAAAGCGCCTTTCGTTTCCAAAATGACTCTCGGCGTTGTTACTGTAAACGCAACGTAGAAATCGTAAGTCTACGGCGAAGCAACCTATAGGCATGAGCCCATCTCTAACAGAAATTCTCAGATGGCCAATCAGCGTTGTCCAGTTCGGATGATGGAGTACTATCTCCTGCACGTGTGATGGATATGAAATATACATACCCGTCTATGTCGAATAATTCGCACGACAAACAGTAGAGAACTCGGTACATAACAACCCCCAAGGATGGTTGGTCAGCCCAACTTGGGCTGACCAATTACTTAGGTAATTGCAACCCTAGAAACAGGTAATCAGCATGGTACGGGCATATTACCCGATAACTATTCCACCGCCTAACCTTGCTCATTGCTAAAAGACTAGTTGACGCCGTGTTTGACCAAGTTTTGCGATCGGCACTCGGGCCTACACGCGGAGGACCATGATGACCATGGGTACACGTATGTTCGCGGCGAGAGAGGCTAGATGCGGGTCCTCTACAGCCGATTCTCCGGGTGGCTACACATAGATCAAGGGTCTAATGTACAGGCATAACCAGATTTGTAATACTATCGTCTATCTACCATTCAACATGCAAGGAACGGGAGGGCTACCCTTCTCACTCCCGCAATTGGGCAGTTGCCAAGAATTGGTATGAGGCACGACGCGTAATACTTTCCACCCAAATTGGCACGTTTGATTAATGATGGGGCTTCGATTTAAGAGCCGCTACAACATTGTGCGTAAATCATCAGTGACGTACATCACCGGCATGGGTACCGATGGTATAGTAAAATCACCGTGCGTGATGGGATCACTCTATGCATTAGCGAGAGGATTCGCTTTACTGCGGCGTGAACTGACACAAGCAGGTTTATATAAGCTCTTGAAAAGTCGTGTATTCTATTTTGTTTCTTTAACTCGTCAATAAACATAGATCTCGGCCATAACTCGCAAGATGACACCATATCTGATCGAAAAGGCCGTTCTCTTGGCCGCATTTGCAGGTATCAGCAGCAGCACGCTGGTGTATCCAAAACAGAGCAATCAGACTTGTTCCGAGATTCGTCAACGCGTACCATGGTGCGTCGAGTTATTATTGATGTCTAATGTTTTCATACGGTCTCATGTCTCGGTTTTACTGACGAAGAGCTGCAGGACGAGCTTGACCGACAATGAGAAGGCTGCCTATATCCAAGCAGATCTCTGTTTGATTAATTCGCCATCGAAATCTGGGTTTGAGGGCGCTGTCACACGCTGGGATGACATCCAATATCCTCACGTATACCAGACTGTCTGGGCCCATGGAACAGTATGGCTACCTTAGCCTTTCTGCGCATATGACTTATAGCTCGATGTTGACAATTCCAGGGCCAATTCCTCCCGTTCCATCGATACTACATGACTGTTCACGAGCGTTTGATACGAGACGAATGCGGGTACACGGGGAATATGCCGTGCGTGCTCCGATTTCACAGTACAGTCAATTATGAGTAACTAACTGCCGTTGCAGATACTGGGATGAGATTGCTGAGATAGATGACATCACAACATCAGCCCTGTGGGGTGACGACGATTCTCATTTCGGATCGAATGGTCAAGATGAGTACTGCATTCGGGACGGCCCATTTGCCAATTTAACGCTGCGATGGCTACTTGATGCCAGTACCGAAGACCATTGTCTCACTCGTAACTGGAGTCAGGAGGAGCTTGACAAGGGCACTCAACCTAACATTGACAAGTGCAACAGTATAGAAAACTATACAGACGCATGGCTTTGCTGGTCACAGAATCCTCACGCCGCAGGACACGGTGGAATTGGTGGGATTGTGGGTTGTACCGCATCAAACCTCACCTTCCGTCGACTAACAAGCGATTCCACAGATGTCAGACGGGACTCTCAGCCCAGGCGACCCTACCTTCTACCTTCATCATTCGTACCTGGATAAACTTTGGTGGGAATGGCAAAATTTGAACGAGAGCCGCCTATACGATATGGGAGGGCCAAACCTGCCCACCTTCTCTGGCCAAAATGGCACGACTCCGCCATCGGCCGCGTTCACCGATTATTTTGGAGACGGGGGGAACACGACTACCCTCAATCATGTATTGTACATGTTTGATCTGGCTCCTAACGTTACTGTGGGTGATATCATGGACATTCGGGGCCCGGTCATCTGCTCGGAGTATGTGTAGTCGCCGGTCAGCGCCGAGTCTAGCTTGACAATATCGGCAATGGCGCCGGTCCTGACATTTAGCCGCCGAGCAGTCAGCTCTTTGAGGCGTAACCAGTAGGGAAAAGGGTACCTTCGTATAGAGAGTTAATCAAATCCTTGGGACGAAAGGCTCGAGGGACCACAATGTTCGCGAAATTTTCGATGCCATTGCTTGTGAAGTCCCTTTCTCGCTTTCAAGATGATAGATATATTTGCTGATGGACGGTAGAAATGCCAAAGGTGTCGTAATTAATACAATACTGTCACGGAGGTGTGGATCTGGTCAGGGGTTCTTGGCGCTAGCTAATCTACGGGATCTACCCTCACAACAACAGTAAATAGAGCTTCTGAATACACTACGGTAGGTGCCCACTTCTCCATGAGAAATACATCAAGTGTCGACAAAAACGCCTACATACTCGATAAGCTTAACAACTGTCGACTAATCGAAGCTGAGCTTACGGGCCATATTAACGGGCCTGTAACAGTTGTAGGTGATATTGATGTTGTGGAGGTAATGGAGGCTAATGGGTGGAAACCACATCCATATTATAAGAAATCGCCCTAATAATCGAGACGGCCTTAGAGCTAGGCTCTCTTACCTCGGCTATCCCTGTATCCTTCGCCTCGTAAGTAGCCATCAACTCGGACTTTTCAGCCTCTAACTCAGAACTCGGCTCTCTAACTCCGAGTTTCTGGCTACCATATTGGCTATCAATGGAAGCGCGTCCTTCTCCTTCCGGTCCTCCTCCTCCTTGGCCGTCTGCTTTGCCTCTCTCGGACGGCCGCCTCATAGAGACACTTCTTCGTATTAAAGACTACTCGAACCTGAGTAAATCCCTGCACCGCCTAGAGACAGACAAGTTAGAAACTGTAGACAAATGAAAAACTATTTGTAGCTAATGTTGTACTTACAGCTAGGGTTTGCCGATGGGTAGCCCACGGGTACCCGCTAAGAACCCGTGGACGGTGGGTGGCTTGAAGGTCGGAGGTAATTTTTCAAGCTTGGGATGTGAGACTTAGAACTTAAAACTTAGCCTATAGCACCTTTTTTCTCTTTTTTTTCTTCCCCTTTTTTTTATGGTGATAGCTGGATTGTAAAGCTATAAAAACTTATTTAATTATATAAATAAATTTAGCTAACTATATAATAAACTTAATTATTATTATAAGTAAAATAAAAAAAGGAGAGAAAGGAAAAAGAAGCACTAGATGCTAAATCCCACGTGCAAAGTGCGAAAAATTACCTCTTAACGTTTTGTCAGTATGGCCCCAATGGACCTTTAAGAAGTGGCCCTACAAAACATTATTAGCTATAATCTAAAGTAATGTTTATAGACTATACATGTTGCCTATGTATTTGACTTGCAAGTGTGGGTGGGACATTGTGACGGAGGTGGTGGCATTGCATGGCTATGTCTGTATTATATCCCTGCACACTGGTACATTGACACACCATCCCAATGTCAGGTAAGCCTATCAGATTGCTCAGTTCTTTGGGGCTATGTATGTATGTTTGCACTGCATTTTTAGCCCAGCTCGCCAGGAAGGTTGGTCTCCTGCTAGGCCAATCCCCGAATGTCTACCTATATAGATATAGAATTAACTACTCCGACTATTACCGATATATCTACTTTCCCGATGACGGACGAGTAATAGACTTATTTATACACACATGGTCACTTTACCAATGCAATGCTTAATCACCGTACGCCTACTCGCTTCTTCATTCATTTATTCTACCTCAGGTAGGTACCCAGGCACCAAGGCAGCGAGTGCACTATGAATATGAAGCCACACTTAACTCTCACAAACATAACCTACAACAACGACATCCAATCCATCTCCTATCTAGCAGCAGGCTGAGGCATATCTGTTTCGGCTAGGCCCAGTTCAGGATATTACTGGTCACAGGTCTCAATTAGAGACCCACCCTATTGGTTGTACGAATTTAAATTTTTCGGTGAGGATCCTTCACTGCTTTTTTAGCCCAGCCCGCTAGGAAGGTTACGTACTTAGGTAGAAAAGCTGGCCAGTCCAAAAATAAGTTGTAATATTAGGTTAAGTGCTAAGCTAGCTGTAGGTACAGGGGGGGTTAGGTAGGTAACTGGTAGGTCTCCTGCTACCTGTCAATCTCTGAATATCTACCTATATAGACATAGAATCAACTACTCTGACTACCACCTATGTATCTACTTTCCCGATCACGGACGGGTGGTGGACTTATTCATATACACATGATCAATTCACCGATGCGATGCTTAATCACCGTACGCCCACTAACTTCATTCATTCGTTCGTTCTGCCTACCTAGGTATTGAGTGTACTATGAATACCGAACAACAACGTCCAGAACAAATTGGTATCCATCTCCTATCTAGCAGCGGGCTGGGGCACATCCGTCTCGGCCAGGTCGAGTTCGGGATAGTACCGGTAGATGCCCTGGGCGTAGGCCTGTCTGCGCTTGCTGGCGAGGTACTCTTTGATCTTCGGCCTCTCCTTCACCGCGTCGTAGAGCTGGAACACGTGCACGTACTTCCCCGACGTCTGCGCCGCCGACATGGCCTTTCGGAATGCGAACTTGACGCCGTCGACGGCCTGCAGTCGTTCGTTCGCGCCACGTCAGCCGGGGACATACGACAACGCAACGCAATATCGACCGTGCACGCACACCCTTCCTCGTGCTTCGTCGTAGTACAAAGGGTAGAAAGGCATACGCTACGAGCAATAGAATACGTACCTGGAATAAGACTAGATCCGCATAGGTCAGCTGCCCTCCATAGAGCCAGGGCCCGTCCCCGCTGGCTTTTCCCGTGAGCACCCGCTCGAAGTACCCCAGAAACTTAGGCAGTCGGTTCTCGACAAAGTCCTTGCTCTTCCGCAGCGACTCCTCCTTCTGGTCTTCGTAGTACAGGCCCGACGCTATCGGGTGGTGGCAGTCGTGTACCTCGTTGCTCAGCCCGTCCAACGCCGTCAGGGCGAGGGCGTTGATCCGGTACAGCGCGTCCGGGTCGCCGTCTTCGCCTTCGGCGGGCGGTACCAAGCCGAGCCGGGGACCTAGGTAGAGCAGGATGTTGGGTGTCTGGCTGATGAGGAGGTCGCCGTGTCGGAGGATAGGGGGCGCGAGAGGAGGTGGGTTGTAGTCGTCGCCGATGTTTTCGCCGCTGATCTGGGCTAGCGTTTGGTCTATCCCCTTCTCCGTGTGTGCGGTGTCTGTGTAGTCTGCACCACCCTCCTCGAGAGCTAGGCGAATGAACTCACCGCGGCCAGGAATGCCCGGCCAGTAGATCAGTTCGTATGGGACATCTTAAGTTTTTGGAGTTAGCATATATCTCCCGTGCTGAATCAAGCCAGCACCACTCACCCTTGGCTGACTTTTGTCGCTTTGGGGCCGACATGGTGGATTTCGCGTGGTGGTATGCAGTCAGAGAGAAATGGTGTGAGGGGTTGTATTACTTTTTATTCACTGACTTAGAGCTCGAATTATAGACGGTCGCACGGGCGGGCGTAGGGAGAAGGATAATCTAGAACACCGAGCCGGAGCTCAGTGCAATCTTTTAACCCGAGGAAACGAGCTTACATACATAGTGTACGTGCGAGGACGCCTCGAACATTATGCAAGATCAACCCGATTCGTCAATTAGCCAGCCACCGCCCATGACCGCTACTCCTTGTGTGGGGAATATCACACGGGTACGTAGATGTATGCATGACGAAACTTCGGTGGCCCGTAATCACCAATGATGGCTATGACGCGGAGCTGCAGAGAGGTGGGTTGATCCGGGATCTATCTAGTGTAAGACACGCGCTACTCCGCGCCACCATCATTATATAATGGCACATATATATACACTGGGGTGGCATGTGAACATGAGCGGCACATGAGCGGCACATGAACGGCTTCACGATAGCCCTCTCTGCCAGCGAAGCGAGTATGGCTAGAGGAAGACAAGCGTATAGCTTCATTAGGTAGTTTGTTGGGGAAACAGTTATGCCTTATCTATGAACGATATCTATACCAATCTACGCATACTCGGAATGCGCCACACCATTACCATGCAACGAACCTGAGCAAAGCGCCCGCAAAAGCTCAGGGGGGTATCAAGTGTCTAATCGTGCAGCAAACAGGAATGAAGACAAGGACCATGCCCTACGGCCACCAGCGCGGGCATCCTCCGTGACCACCACCACCAGCAGTGAACTCCACCAACGCCAATTCCCACGACTTACGCCGAGCCCCCTCGCTCTCTTCAAGGAACTAATGCTTCGCCACGACGTCTTCCACGATCTCCCTACAGGTCTCCGGGTCGGTGAAGACGTGCCAGACGTCGCGCGGCACGTCCTTGAAGGCTTCCTCGAACCGTTCGGGCTCGTTCTTCGCTTCGATGCCGATGGCCGCTATGTCTTCGACCTTGCGAATGAGGATGGCCTTGACCCAGTGCGGGTATCTCCGGTACCTACTCGGCAACCACAGGTTAGCTAGCTCGTTCACAGAACAATGCCGTAAGTAGGCCGAAAAGAAAAAGGAGAGCGCATGCCCTCGCCGCGACTTACATCTCGCCGTAGGCCTCGGGGTCCGTCTGCGTCGAGTCGCCGACGCAGATCATCTTGCGCCTCGGCAGCCACGCGTGGATCTTCTCCATGCGGTCGACCTTGTAGTCCTCGGTGCCGAGCGTCAGCGTGGTCAGGAGGCCCCGGACGCTCATCCAGCTCGCGTCGCGCAGGATGATGGTGCCGTGCGGGTAGTGCCGCTGGCGGAAGGCGCGCAGGAACGGGTACAGGTTGTACGGCGACGCCGACAGGTAGAACCACGACGACGCGTTCCCGGTCAGCGCGTGGATGTGCCGGTACAGCGCCGGCATCCCGGGCGCCGGCTCGGGAGGCTCGATGAAGGTGGTGCGGAGGATGCCGATGGGATCGCTCGTCTGCGTGATCTTGATCGTGTCGTCGATATCTGCGCTTGCGTCAGCCCACCACCGCCTTTTGCAAACCCGGCGAATTCGCCGGTCTGCGTTCTCTCAGCCTTACCGGAAATCACACCCCACCCCTCGGCATCCGCGTAAAAAGTCCTCATCTCGAGAAGCCCGTTTGCGCCCTTGGGGACGCGGGCGAAGGTGGGGATCGTCTCGCCGTCGTTCCCGCCGGGCAACCGCTTGATCTCGCTGCTGATGCCGTTGTGCCCGCTGGGCCCCAGCGTCATGAGCGACTTGCCCCCGTACAGCACCTTGGCCTGGGTGCCCGGCTTGATGTCCTGCACGAAGGGCCCGGCCCTCTCCTCGAGGGTCTTGTACGCCGGGTCGCATCTGTCCAGGTCGATCTTGTCGGCGATGGCGCCGACGGCCTCGACCAGGGTAGAGGAGGAGTGCTGCGAGAACATGGCGGCTACGTATTCGGCCTCCCAGAGGCCCGTCTCCTCGTTGCGGTACGCCGTGTTGTCCAGCAGCCACACCGTGTCGTCTGCCGTGATGGAACGGGTCAACGGGTTTTTCATGCCGAGGTAGGCGAGCGCGGCGTAGAGCTTGTCCGCGACCGTCGACGCCGACGCGACGGCGGACTTGTTGGCCGAGAAATCGGGCAGGTCCTTCTCCGCGTCGTCGAAGCGACGCTCCTTGCGCGTGCGTTGCTGCATCTCGAGCGACGGCGTGCGTTTTTGAGTCGGCGTCATGTTGAACTATCTAGAGGGGGGGACGCGCCGCAGCGTTTCCCTTTTTTATGTATCACCAAGGCGGTGTCTTTGCAATCGTGCCGGTATGGGGCAAGGCTAAGGCTATAATGACCGTGCCGTGTGATCCGGGGACGGGGCGATGGGGGCGGAACGAGGCCACGAGACGCTTTGAGCCGATTACCGAGAAATAGGGCTTTAGTGGAATGGGCGCTGGCGATTGGGAACTTATATATATGAGTATATACGTATATCTACGGTAGAGTAGTATTCTAGGACTGCTGGGCCTCCGTCACAGCCTGCTTCCCGCTGCCTCTCCCCTCGCTACCCCGGTTCTAGCCTTGTTAGTTTCACAATGGGATCCCGGTAGGCAGGGGAAATGTAGATCGTCGAGGATGATGAGGTCAGATGAGGATTGTGGCTGCCTTCCTACTACCCCTGCCAGAACCCTGCCTTCTGCCCTACAGTATCTACTGCAGACGCTATCCCAAGCCACCTCCGCAGCCGAACGACCATAACTGGAGCAAGTACGCTATTACCAACGGGTAAGTCTGTCTGAGGCAAGTCTATCTGTTTTTGATAGGCAAGGTTCGCCGTGCAATCCTGGCCGTGTACACTACATATGATTACTGGCCCGTCGATTCCCGCCCACAGGCCAGCGACGCTCGCTCGTTTGCCCCTTCAGCTTGCCCGATTCCCCGATTTCCCAAACCTCACCTATCCCGAAACGGCATAGGATGTCACGCAGCCATGCAGCCATGCACCCAAGCCCTTGGCTAGCGGTAATCCGGTAATCTACTAATCACAAGGCACCGATGAGATACTAGTCGCAGTAGTAGCAGTCTGACACCTTTGCGGGTTGCTTATGGCCAATACTGCACTAGTTAGCACGCACGGGGGGTAAGCTATAGGCAGTGGGGCATGCGTACCTAATAATAATGTAGCCGATTCCGAGATGCTATGGGTGTACACTCCGCCGTAGAGTGTGTTGTAGCGTAGGTATATTGTAGGCATCACGCACACACTTTCGAAGGCGAGGCCAAGCGAGATGTGTAGTCGAAGAGCGATCGAGTAAATACCTAGGTAAGGAAGTAAGTAAGTAAGTAAGTAAGTAAGTAAGTAAGTAGCAACGGTGGGAGTGCACCGTCGAAACGCGTGTCGGACGGGGGATCCAACACGCCTGCGTCACTGAGCCACAACGGAGCTGAGCTTATTATTAGACACACCCGATACAGAGAAGAGCTGTGGCGAAACGAAAAAGGCCAACGGAAACGGAAGGTTGCGCTGCGTTGAACGAGACGGTGGTCTGAAACCGACTGTCTGTCTTTCTGTCTTTCTGTTCGTTCAATTCTTTACGGGCCCTGTATGTAGCTCTTGCTGAGGGCGTACATACATGCACCGTATTTTGACGGCTAGGAATTGATGGTTTGGATTCATGCTTGTTTCGCCTTGTTGTTCGGCTTACACGTGCGTGCATGTTCGTTCTCCTTTCGTCGAGCACCGTCGGATACCAAGTTTCGGCACGCTGTTGCGGAATCTCACACCTGCAACCACTACCGTAGTGGGTATGGTCACCTAGTGGTAGGTGCTCATTCCAGTTCGCGTACTAAGTGCTCCGTAGTTCATACTACCGAGTAACTCAAGGTAAGCAATGACTATCATTGTACCTAATAATAAGTTACCGACATCTTCGAATTTTTGTATGAGATTGATATTCTTCCACTTTTCAGGGCGGTGACGTAGAATCCAGTCCGCTTCTCCATCTAGTGCCCGAGCGATGCTATATGTACCCAGCCTTAGATGGCGCAACCTCACCTGACAGACGCCGCTGTTGGGGTTTACCCAGTTATTCCAGGGTTAAATCCGGGGAGGGCGCTCGCTGGCTGGCACTGCCCGTGAGGCACGGCCGCAACGCCGAGTGTAATCTATGGACTATCAACTCACCTATTCGCACCTCGTAGTATAAATTCCGGGATTCTATGAGCCCTTTCTATTAGTAAAACTAGGCATTATAAAATCCTCGCGGCCCAGGTTCTGGGGAACGCATCTCTAGTAGCACCCCCATAACAGCTTCGCCTGCGCTTTAAGGCCGTCCGGACACCACCGCATCGCAAACAGCATGCTCGAAATCAAGTGCACGGGCAGCCCCTACGAGGTATGGTAACCAATCCGCGGATCTGCCGAAGCGTACCGATTCCACGGGCACCCAGAGTCCGCTAACGGTGTGCGCTCAAGATAGGCGTGACACACGGTGCCGCCGCCAAAGACAAGATCGCGGGCTCCATAGACTTCTACAGCCGGCTGTTCCAGACATCATGCTCGCTAGCGTGGCCCGAGGTCGTGCAGGAAGCAGCCAAATACGCTGGCCCGCTTGAGCGCATTGCGCCGCGGTATCTAGAGGAGATCAGGGGCATCGCGGCGGGGTCGGGGGTGGCGTTCCTCGACGTCCTGGCGCTGAACGTCCGCACCGAGATCACATTCGGTCTGTTCTCGGACGCGCCGCAGGCCGATGGTGATCTCGCCCGGGCCCCGAGCGACGGCTGCACGAGCCTGGGGTGGCTGACGCCGTCGGGGTCCTTTCTGGGGCAGAACTGGGACTGGATGGTGGCGCAGGGGGCGAACCTCGTCGTCTGCCACGTCTCGCAGCCGGGCGCCGGCGTCCCGGACTTCTCCATGGTGACCGAGGCCGGCATCATCGGCAAGATCGGGCTCAATGCCGCGGGCGTCGGCTGCTGCCTGAACGCCATCAAGTGCCGGGGCGTGGACAGATCCAAGCTGCCCATCCACTTCGCGCTGCGCAGAGTCCTGGAGTCGCCGTCCCGCGCGGCCGCCGTCGAGGCCATCAAGGCCGCCGGCGTCGCGGGTAGCGGGCACATCCTCGTCGGGGACGGCACGGGTTCCGTGGGGCTCGAGTGCACGAGCAAGTGGGTGAAGGAGGTGGCCATGGACGAGGCGAAGCGGGTGTGCCATACGAACCACCTCCTCCTCAACACGTCCGACGTCGACGAGGTGGCGTGGTGGGCGGACTCGCCGCCGCGGCTTGCGCGCATCCGCGAGCTTACGGCCGGGGTCGCCGGCCCGGCGACTCTGGATGTCATAGCGGGCCTTTTTGGAGATACGGAGGGGTATCCTAGTTCTATCAACAGGCGCCAGGAAGGGGGGTCCGCGGCTGAGACCCTCTTCACTATTGTCATGGATCTCACTAATAAGTCTGCTCGGGTCACGTTTGGCAGGCCGACCGAGGTTCGTGAGCGAGTTGTACTATCCTTTTGAGAATAAGATAGCAGGTGGGGGATTCTCGGGCGTGAAAGTCATTATCACTATGGCTAAAAGGGCCGCGGTAGGTATCTTGATGGCCATTTTTCACAGCTTGCATGTGTGTTAGACTCTTTGCGAATTGAGCAGTTCCAAGTCAGCTACATGTCCCTATCCGGTGATGTAAACAATTCTATTTGCCTATATTACGCCACGCACTCCTAGAGACTCTATAATTCGTTTCCGGCCTTGCCGCGATCAATCCAGCCGATATCGACGCCGTACTTGTACACGCCCCCGCTCTCCCACCACCCAAGACTGAACAGCCAGCCCTCGTAGACGCCGGCCTTGGCGAGCTCGGATTCCGAGCGCCACTCGGCGCCGTACGGCACGAGCTTGCGCGTGCTGACCTCGCCGTCGGCGAACAGCGCCGCCCGCCCCGCGACGCTGCACGGGTTGTGCGGCACCAGCTTGTCCATGCCCCTGAGCAGCACCCTGCTGATGACGGCGCACACGACGATCAGCGCGAGGAGGATCTGGATGGCGAGCTTGGGGGCCGCCTCCTGCTTCAGGCGCAGGCGGCCCGGGAAGGCGGGCCGGGTCGTCGTGCGGAGGGGCGCGACCTCGCCCGCGACGGCGTCCGGCCGCGCCACCTTGGCCGCGAGATCCCGCGTCCGCATGTTCCTGTCGATGGCCTGCGGCATGTACGTCTTGTACAGCCGGTTCGTGGCGTCGATGAGGTTCTGCGTGTGGTCGGCCCCGATGAGCGAGTCGATCGGCAACGAGGCGTTCACCGTCGCGAGGAACTCGACGAAGGCGTCGAGCTGGTTGTCTTCGCCCGAGGAGCCGTCCGGGGCCGGCACCGTGATGTTCCCGGTGCCGTACGCGAGCGTCAGCAGCAGGTTGTTGAGTGGGAATTCGAAAATCGGGCCCGTGTAGTTCGACAGCTTGTTGATGAGGTATTCCGCTGTTGTGTCGTCAGTCGTGGGCGGCGCGTCCCGCGAAATTACGCCCAGTGAGGGCAGGGTGAGGGTGACATTCGTGTCGACCACTTCCATGTGCTGGGTGCACATGATGGTCGTGACGTCGAGGTCGAAGCCGTATATCGTGTTATTCCCCGCAGTCTTGTTGACGGCCGACCCGCGCCCCAGAGTGACGGCGAACGACGGACAGCCGTAGCCGCCTACCCAGTTTTGCACCACCTCGGGAGAATAGCTCGACGCTCCGGGACGGTTGAGATCGGTCGTGATTCGACCATTTCCGTAGAGACGCGAGCCCCACTTCATGATGTCGGGTTAGCTATTCCACTTGGCAGGTACTATGACTTCTCTAGGTATGGATAGGGGGTTGGGAGATGGCGGATCGATATCACTTACCGAGACTACACTGGCATGCCCGAAGTACGCCGAGCTACCATTTTTGGGGAGGGCGAACCCCTGGAACCATGGAAGGTCTGTGGTGTTTTCCCTAGGGTTCTCACACATCCAAGGGACGACATAAGTCAGATTGAGAGCTACTTTGTCGTCGGGAATCTCTCCGTACTCCGTTGCCTTGGGATCCCATGTCGGGAACATGGCCTCCGGCGAAATGACGCTGCAATTGAGAGACGGCCGCGTCGCTTGCATCTTGGCGGAAAACGGTACCTCTGTGCCTGTTGGCATGTCGTTGGGGACGTTTGTTGCTTCCAGTGCATTGAAGGCGAGGTCTCCATACGTCCATTCCGGGTACGCGAGGTCGTCGAAAGCAATGAGGCCGGCGACGGTGCCGGCGAGGCCATCTTCATAGAAGAGGTTGTTCATTTTAAAGCTAGAGACCACAGGAGTTAGTTAGTGATGGTTATTCACAGTGAAGAAGACGACTGGGTTCGGAGCAAGCGAAAGAAAATAAATGCGCGAGGAACGATTGCAGCCGGTACCCAGTAGCACCCAGGCCCCGTAAAAGCAGTGATTTTAACCCAGAAAGATCTTACTCGAAGACATCACTCTGCGCCAAGGTAACAGAGTGCGACGTGGTGGCGGCCACGGTGATGTAAAGACCAGATACGAGGATAGGGAGCCATGCGGCGAGGAACGTGGCGAACATGATCAAGACCTCGCCCGGGTTGCCATTCTTAAGAGCCAAGAACATGCGATGCGGAGCGAGCCTATTAGTCAGGTTGAGGAACAAAGATCTAGAAGCCGGTGCGCTGCCTCGGTGTAATGCTAGCCAAGGGGAGAGGATGCAGACGGCTAGTTGAATGCTAGTAAACATGGCCGAGACCATGAATGCCACTATCGTAAGCACCTCTAGTTAGCAATTGATATCTTGAGTAGCAGCATGAGCGTATATTTCGGGAGCAGGTAGAGCACTGTAGGCATCATACCGCTGATCCGAATATGCACCTTTCCCTCTTGGAAACCACCCAAACTAGAAGAGAAGAAAATTCGACATGTACTTACCAACGGCAGGAATATAGGTTGCGAAGGCATGCGTCGTAGTGAAGCCGTGAGAACCAAGATCCACAAAGCCATTGTTCTGATCGGAGAGATGCTGGATCACCTCGAGAATGGCGATAAGGATCAGGGGAAGCGTGATAGCACTCAACTGGAACCATAACTTGACCGACGAGGGAACCCACCAATGCTCAGACTGAGGCAGGCTGTCGTCCGGTTTTTCCTGAGCTGCCCTTGGCTGCTCGTGCTCAGTCGGCACAACAGTGAAGGTCTTCTGGGGGCCGGGCGAAACGACGCTTCGAAATTTGTAAAGGGAAAGCTTCTGCTTGATCTGGCGTGTCCTCGCGGCTCCTAGCCCCGACAGGAGACCCCGTAGAGCAGAGCTCTCGGCGAGGATGAGAGCAGTGGCCCCTATCGAACCGGGGTCGGAAGGGACCACGTTCCATGGCCGGAAAATAAGGAGCACAATAGAAAGCCCGGCCAACAATATGAAGGCGGCGGCCATGAAGCCGACGGAAAGGGCCCTCACCCACAAGCGGTCCTCCTGATAGAGGACCGAGCCACGGGTGGTTGTATCAGACGGCTTCATCATATGCTTGTTGATAAGCTGAACCGCTATACCGTTGAAAGCATCGGTGGCGCTGCTGATCAAACGCTGAGGGTCCATAAAATGGCCAATGCTAACGTTGCCATTCATAGCCGAAAGGATCTGGTAGAACGTAGGCACTTGCTTGGAAAGAACCCAGTCGTCCCCACCGGTCCCGATGTACGTCTGGTCCAGGGACGACTGAACGGCCGCGCCAAGCTGAGCAGAGGAAAAACCGGGGATCTCAGATGACGATGATGACACCTTGTTAGCGATCCAAGACTTGCTCTGGCCATCGATGCCATCCATGTAGGTCACGTCGTAGTCGCCCATCGTGTATCCAGACTTACACACAGCCACGGTGAGGTTCTCTATATAAATGTACGATGGGGCCGAGGCCGCGGTCTTTTGGGCGGGAAAGCGAAGATCTGCCAGCGTCATGACGATGCGGTGCTCGGACGTCGTGTTCGAGGGGTCCGGCGATTCATAGAAGGAGTAGTCAATGCTCGGGTCGCATATATAATCACCGAAATAGCCCTCATAGGCCTGCGTGGCATTTGGTTGGTGGTAGCTGAGGAGTTGGGAATCGTTAATGTCTCTCAACAAGCCAAATTCGCAATTCTAGGCGGAATATCCCCCCCTCCCTCCTCCCTTTCCTCTCCAAAAAACCGGAAGTACTAGATTCTAACTTACAAGTTGTGGTCCGGGCCCTGGCCGACGATGATGTTGCTGATGTTACAAGACGGCGTAGTAACGTTTAACACAAAAAATGATGACAAGACTACAACGCTCAGGGTTAGTAATTGACGTTCCAAGTGGCATCTGGAGGGTTTCGAAACCGTGGGACGGTTTCAAGACGTTATTTAACCCCAAAAGAGCCTTCATACTGAAAGCGGGCAACTCGAGAATGAAACGACTTAAGGATTACTTACTACTCCACCACGGCAGCGAGGTCTTGGTGGCATTGAGCCCCGGGAAATATTCGCAATCGAGACTCGCCTCCGCCCCTGGCACGGTGGTGGTATAATTCGTGCCGTTGGCCGTGGCCGGGCTAGTTAAGGGGGTAAAGTCCGGCACTACCAGCCCACGAGGAGCGTCAACACCGGGTTGCGGCGCCAGGTTGTAGACTCGCGTGCCATAGTATAAGATGGTTGGGCTGGTGTCGATAGTGGTGCTCGTGTTGGTGAGGCGGAAGTCAGATCCGTCAAAAGCGCTCTTGACGGTGATGGGGACGTCTTCTTGTTCCAAGGCCGTAGGTTGGAGTACGAACAGACCGGTAGAAAAGACAGTCTAGGGTCAAATCAGAAAACTGAGCTGGTAGCTGCACAAGACCATATTTCTCACCGCTAGCTGAATCAACAGAATACCCAGGATAGACGCCGTGACGGCCCAGTGCCGCCGCTTCATCGCTCTCCACAACACAGTCACCATGAGGGGGGAGACGTAGTCGAGAAGCACGCTCCTGTCCGCTTCCGTGTGGTCTCGGCGCATTTCTCGCCATGGCGTCAAGATCTTGTTCGAGTAATCCACCTGAACCCACAAGCTCAGGACGACGGTCAAGAAGGCCGTCGGCCCGTACCTCCAGCCGTACTGCCTCGTGATACTCTCGTTGCTCAGACCGTGGTACACTTCGGACACGCGGTACAGAATGATCACCACCAAGAACAGCGCGACGAACAGCACGGTAAAGCTGACGAGGACCTTGGTCTGCAGCCAGACCGAGTTCCACATCCTGCTCACATCGTTGTGGCCGGACTGCAACAAGCTCGTCGCGTCGCTTTTGTATTCGGTGCTCGGTGACTCCTCGACGGTGTTCCACGTCGATTTACGCTCATTCTCGCCGTCATGGTAGGAGGACTGGCCTTCGATCTGAGTATATTGCGATACTTGAGTGGGCTGATCGCCGGCGCCCTGTGGCGGAATCTCCCTTGACCTCTGGAACCTAAAGAAAGAAGTGAAAGCCATGTTGTGTTGACATAGTCGCGCCTCAACCGCATCCAAACCGCCAGCTCTTACTGAGCCCGAGATGGCGAGTGTCAGCTCACGGTGCCGTCCGTCTTATTTTACTCTTGTTGCGTATACGTAAGTATAGTAGTGTGGTTGGTATCCACTCTCTTAAGCATATAACCTACTAGTTAGTACTATATATATATATATATATATATATGATATATGTTCCAAAAATGCCAAGATGGTTAAGTTGGAACGTGTACAAAAAAAAACGAGGTCGTCCGAGGCATCGTTCGACCCGCCCGCGTGGGAAGCGGAAGCCTAGTACTTATGAAGGTTTCCCCGGGGCTTCTCGCTCTAGCTGGTTTGGTGATAGTCAAGGATGTAAAGTCAAATTAAATCATTACTTACCAACAGTGAAAGGCTCTAACCTAGCCCTACTTAGATACTAACCTACATGGTAGAAGATCGGACTAACAATAAGTGAAGAGGTCGGTCGATTAGAAGCCGGCTTTAGCACTTGGTTTTGCCGTGAGAAGCCCGGTTATTGCCCAGGTTCAGCCCAGGTTAGGCCCCAGACAGGCAGAAACCCAGGGGCCTGACACACTAGCGACTCCACATATGGCGCCGTAAATAGTCGTGGATGGGCGCGTAGATGTAGGTGGCGAATGGGTAGTGAGTGTATGTACTTACTATAGTAGATCCGACCCAAGACCGAAGGATTGAATGTTGGTACTTGCTTCCAAAGGTTAGCGTAGAACCGAGTGTACTAGTAGTACTATTATACCTAGTTGCTGATAGGATATACGGCGAGCGACTGGGCGCTGACCGGGAGGCACGCCTTGATTTAGGTGCCATAAATAGTGCCGGTCTATTAATAGCTCGACCCGTTGTCGCATACAGTCCTCCCAGAGCTCCCCTTAATCGATAACAACAGCTATCACCCACGCCTACGATCTATGTTTACACATTGCTGCCGGGGGCGTTGCCATGTAAGAAGTAAGAAGTAAGGTCGGTACTAACCTCGGGAGGGTAGTGGAAGGCAGATCTAGTAACAATTGTGCTCAGACAGCATAGCTGTGATGGGATCTAAACTATGAACACTAATTCGAATACAAGTTTGACACAGCATAAGCTTGCTGTAATGTCGTCTTCCGTCATTCGGCCATCCCTCACCCTTTCCGTCCTTTCCCGCCCTGCAATATACACCATGTCCAGCATCAGCATCACAGATCCGAGCGTAATGCTTTATCTACCATCAATACAGCAGCAGCTGTAGCCCTTGCTGCTCTAGTGATTTGGGGGTGGAAATCGGTTCAAGCATACTCGGTGTACGAGTGACCGCCTTATAGATTGGTCGACTCATCCTTCCATCCGGCGTCGCCGTGGCCGCCACCCCGTTACGTTGCACCGTCGTACGTTTCGAGCGCAGTCATGCCGTCTTTCCCCCCCGTAGGTGACGTTGAGCCGATTGTTTTGCAGAAATCATTCGTCCTTCACGAACGAGGCCGACTCGCATGCTTATCCAAGCAAGGTCATGGAAGGCATTCTTCCTCTGGGGTCCCGTACAGCTATTCATAACAATGGGGATTACCTCTGTAACCCGGATACTTCCCTGTATGTGACCACCGCTTTGTAAACCTAGACCATGCAGTCCTGTTCGATTCTTTATACCGTGATTTAGAAGCACCTCTTATACGCTTCGAGGGGTTCTATCGTGGGTACTACCAGCAGCGGCATCGGCAACATGTGCCCTTTCGGTCGCCACTTTCCACTTCTCTTTAACAAAGACTTGTCTTCGTCGGGTTTCGTGTCATAGAGACACAGAGGGCCACCCATGGACTAAGAGGCAAGTCAGTATCGTCGTTAGAAGGCAGTAAATTAGACCAATAAAGCCCGGCGTACTAACAGACGATACTCCACAGAGAGAGGGAGAGAGAGAGAGAAGGAAGAAAGCCAAGACAGGCGTCTGGCACCGAAAGCTCTGACGAAGTCCTAGCGAGGATATATTATCTCAACTCGCTATCCTCCACCTGCTTCCTTCGCCGCGTTGCCTCGGCTCTAAATTCGCGGTCCATAATCCGCAACTGTGAAACAACGGCCGCAACATCACATTCTCTCTGATCGTAGAAGGGCACGCAGTCTTTACTACGTTCCCAGAGGTCGCTACCGGAGGTCGTTTCCCCTGATTCCTCGCGAAGCAAGCCTTGGGCGTCCTTGGGCGACTCACTACTCGTAAGTGGTAGTTGCGTGGCCGGCGGCTCCGCTTGCTCGCCATCCTGGTCGGCTTTATCAGAACTAGGATGAAGAAGAGGGGGTTGGCAACCCCATTTCGGAGGTATAGATTCGCTTGAAGGTAGCTCGGAATGAGACGACGTAATAGGGACGTCGGGTGGCAGCTGGGGAGGCAAAGTTGCCTTGTCCGCCTTGAAACGTTTGGCTTGGACTTCTACACTACGCCGTGCCCGGTCAGACAAGGCTAGTTGCGCCCTCGAGTAGGCCCGCTGGAGCTCACGGAATTCAAGGGACCAGTAGTCCTCGAGCCCGAACGTGGCCTGGCTAGTTGGCTGTGAGGCATTGGATTCCTGCACGGACGGTCAGCAACGTTTACTATGCCCAGAGCCGGCTACCGACGGTTGAACATACTACTATACCAGCGGATGTCAGTTCCGCGTCAAAACCGTCCAATCCCGCGAGTGGCCCGGGTGTTGGCAGCGTCGGTTCATCGTAGGTGAGATGTCCGTGGCTGTTCCAAAAACAATGCGTATCGCACGACATGCTGATAAAGCCCCGTTCAACGCAAAACAAAGATCCGACTTGTTTCTTAAAAAAAAAAAAAAAAAAAAAAAAAAAAAAGCATGATTGAATTGCTCGTATGGACTTATAAGCAACAACTACGGTGTCAATCGGCGGGTCGCTTTTACTAACAAGGTAGTATTATCACGTTGAAACCCTGGGGTCAATGACGTGAACAAACTGCCTAGTAAACCACTAGACCAGGCGAGCAGCAAACCCCGATACTGTTCTGTATGGAGTCGTAGCGATACACGTATATACCGTGGCTGCAGAAGAGTAGCCGCATGAACGCGGGTTGGAAATCTCGAGTTATGACGTGCGCGGCCTGTCATCGTGACAGATGACAATGCCATATTGGATTGGTTCCGAGAGATCGGTTGCCTTGCTCATCCATCCTTGCCTACATATCTATCAGCCGGCCATGGCATGACGGGGAACGCTGAATATTCGGTACCTAAGGCTTGTGTACTGGGGGACTAGGGCGTTGGGGGGCCCCTACCTAGGTAGGCGAAAGACGCCAGCGGCATAACCACCCGGGGAACGGTTCCAATGCTTCTCAATCGCCTCGCGCCGCAATCAATCAAGATCAAAGTATTATATAATAATCAAATATCAAATATCAACCGGAAGACAATACAACCAATTGCGCCCACACCTTTGCCAGCAGTCGAACCAATTACCAGAGGCCGAAGTGACCCGTAGAAGAAGGTATTAATTAATCGCTAGTAGTGGTTGTTTAGAGCTTTACAGCACTAGAGTCACTAGACTAACCTAACCTAGACCAGCACACCATATGATCTCTAGCTATGGCTAATTATCTAATCCTCCCCCGGACTAGCTCTAATGGGCTCAATGGGCTCATGATCTCATATGTCTTTAATTCTATACAGCTTCGTTACTCGGTACAAGCCAAAAGAGACGGCTTATTCTAGGCCTTAGTCCAAGCGTGAGTACGACAATATAGTCCCCTCCGATTATTTAGAACCACCCTTCCGTCCAGCTTCGCGTGCTTTCTCGCTACCCGGTTCAAACGAACCCGATGAAGCCTGGCCGCCTTGAGAAGCAATCTCCCGCTACCAAGCGTGTCAGTTTCCGATGACTACAGAAAACACACAAAGCGACATACCTGCTTGTCGGGGTCCATGCCGGCGAAGCCACCCGTATGACTTGCCTGGCCGCCCTGAGATGCGATTTCCCGGACCTCTTCCTTGGGTCTGTTCTCCGTCAGTCTACCGAAAGCTGCCGGGCCGGAGCTGGAGCTGTAGGCGCATACCGGTTGGCAAAGTTCCCGGGGTTAGGATTGTCAGACATCTTGATTATGAAGGCTCGAAATTATAAATGATGAATGAAATCTTCGAAATTCTGTTCTAGGTCTATTGATTACGGTCTATAGTAAGAGTGAAACTGGGAACAGGAGGGTCCTCCTTGGCCTTTTATTTAGAGTCCTCAGTTGTCCTACGACCCGTCTACAAGCCGATTGAAAAACACGGCAATACCCAACAACCCACTCCGCAGCCGCGGCGGAGAAGCTGGAAAGTCGCGAAGATCAGCAGAGCGAAGTGTCGATTCAACGTCACTAGACCCGCGAGCTTTCGTCAACGTAGTAGCGCCCTTGCGCAAACGGTACGCGCGCACCTTTTCAAAGTAAACCGTACCTTACGCCGCTGTGACCCGGAAACACTGCGGTATTAGCGCAAAAGATCGTCAGTTTCGGATACTTGTCAACCCAGCTTCAATACCTTTGGCGCCCTAATACCGGTAAGGGGCAAGGTATTACCTACGTTCGGAATCCTAGTATCTCTCGCGATGGGCAACATAATGATAGATAGATGATGCCTTGTTTCCGTCACTCGATGCGAAAAGCAGAAGCTGTTACGTAGTGGGCTTGATCCCATTTCATCTATCTTAATACTTGGAACGAGTCCCTGATATGAACGTCCTACCCACGTAGGAAAATAGGGAGGGGTAGGTAGAAGTCAGCTCATAGTGACACGCACTATGAAGATCCCTGCTACAGAGAACCGCCCCGGTTCAGCCCTATGCACACCCATGTGCATTTTAGCCACTGTTATACCGTAGCGACGCCTATGGATCGACGTTATAGAGTAACATGTACATCAGATGAAGCTCATCTTATCCTATTGTAGAATGTGTGTCGTTCAGGCCCCGGCCGGTGCCAGGGGGGGTACTTAGGTAACAGACGCCGTTGGGTTACATCGAACAAAAATATGAGATCATTAAACAAAACAACAGGACCAGTTTCGGGGACGACGGTACAGCCGCAACCACTCGTTCGCCAAAATTCTCCAAGCCAATATGCCCGGGCCCTCGATGCTCATTGTTCCCGCAGCCTCCGCGCTCCCACTGCTCTACGACACCGTCGTCCAAGGAGTCGCGCGGCATGGCTACGACATCAAAGTTTTGCATATCCCCAGCCTCGGCCTTGAGACTGGCGTGAGGGCAGGCGAGCCCCCGAATATGTATGACGATGCAGCTTTCATTGCCGCTCATGTGGTCGCTCTCGCAGACTCTGGCCACGACGTCCTCCTCATCACGCACTCTTACGGAGGCACACCGGCTACTGAGTCCATACGGGGTTTGAGCAAGAGCGAGAGGCTGAAGCAAGGCAAGAACGGCGGCGTGGTTGGGCTTGCATACATGACTTCCCTTGTGCCTGAAGTAGGGCATCCCGCTTCGACCTCGGTGGGAACTGCGCCGAAGGGGCAGCAACCCCTCATGCTAATTGGGGTCGGTTGCTTCATCTGCCCACTTGATGGCGCGAGTAATGCTAATCTGAACCCCCCCAGGAGGATGGCTGGTTTTACTATCCCAGCCCCACACGGACGGCCGAGGTGGTGTTCTCGGACCTGCCCCCCGACGAGGGCAAAGATTGGGCCAGGAAGCTAGTGAAGCATTCGGCCGCGAGTTTCGCCAGCAAACTGACCTACGGCGGCTACAACGACGTTCCCGTTTCGTACTTGGTTGCCGCGAACGATCAGTCTCTTTCACCGGCGACCCAGGAATCCCAAATCGAGATGATCGAGCGAGTGAGCGGTAATAAGGTCGACGTTTCGCGCATCGACGCTGGCCATGTCCCCTCTATCACTCATCCGCAAGATGTCATCGATTGGATTCTTAGAGTAGCTCGGAAATTTGCCTGAAACTCCCGTTATAGAGGCAGTCGGGGGCGTAGTGACGACTTTGATTAAGTTCTCACACTGGCAGCCTCAACAATACCGATGTGAGGTTTGTCTCTGTCCTCAGGTGAGCTTTAATAGGGCTTGGAAGCTCAGATGATCCGACAGGCAGACATAGTAAAAAAGGACTCACAAGTATCAACAAAGGCTCCCAACTGCCTATTCGTTCATGTAACTCGTGATGTTCACCGAAAAAAACCGTCTAATCCATAGCATATCTCGGGTTTTCATAAACCCATTGCTCGCATCCGTCCGAATCTAATAGTAGGCTAATGGGTTTGGGCTCTAGAAACATTAGTGTTAGGAGGACAGTTCGAGACGAAGCAGTCCGCCGCTTTGCATCCTCCCATGGGCAGATCGTGATATACTTGCCCCTTTTGCCCATCAGATGCATCATATCACATATACGATAGCCGCGGCGGAACACATTTCTGCCCCTCCGCTCGCCGAGTGTAAAAGGATCCGGGGGCCAGTGGTTAAGCTGGATAGACGGGGAACAGCACGGTATAATAAAACCCAGTGATGTGCTTGGTGTGCCACGTATCACTACAACGAAACGGTCAGCAAGGATGCTGCATGAGCCGTTGGTCCTTTACACGCCCTAGGAGCTACCTCGATGTCGATTGCACGCGGTATCGAATGCAACGTAATTCTACGCAGGGTGTGTCGCAAGTATATAAGGCTACCTGCTTTCCCGTGATTCCAACTTCTGGTCATGCCTCCTTCTATGAGCTGTGCAACTAATTAGCAGTCTTATAAAGACAGATGGAGAAACTAGAGTTGAAATAGCATGTCTCAACCGTTGTACAACTATGAGTTCACAGTCACTTACGATATCAATCCCTCCCAAGAGTCTCTCCTTCGCCCATATTAAACACCATGATGATACGTAAGCATTGTGATTGTCATACGTAACACCATATATTAGCTGAAAGACTGATCGTAGCACACGGGATGCACTTAACCGCGAATGTCGCTACTTCGCAGAGTATTACCTAGACTACTGAGACCTCTATCAGCTAATATATCCCTTACTTTAAATACCGAGACGTTTTTAAATAAAGGCAACTTTTAGCGAAGGGGGTTAGTTGCCGACTGGTGTATATAAACCTGGCTAGATCGCCATTCCAAGGAGCCTTTGACACCTTAGAAGATTATCATTAATATGAAGACATTCCAAGCCCCTCACAAGCCCTTGTTATAGGAACTCTAGTTGATTTCTACGGTTGAATTGTTATAGAATAATAAAACCGTAGTTAGCCTTCGGGCTGAAAAGCGATAGCTGCACGGAAGAACTATAACAAGGGCTTGTGAAGGGCTTGGAATGTCTTCATATTAAGGATAACCTTCTAGGGTGTCAAAGGCTCCTTGGTTCCTCGGAACTAAGAGACCTTATAATAGCAGATTGCACCGGGCTTATACACCTTAGTCGGCAACTATTCCCTCTCACCTAAAGTTGCCTTAATAGCTTCATTTAAAAATGTCTCGGTATTCAAAGTAACCAGGTAATACTCTGCGAACTAGCCATATTCGCGTGCTAGCGCATCCCATGTACTACGTCCAGTTTTTCAGCTAATATACAGTGTTACGTATGACAAGAACCAAGAAAGAAGGAAAATTCTAGAAAAGTCACTCTGGGTACTGGAGGCAATCGACATGGATGGTTGGGCTACTGTATCAAAAAGTCTTAAGTCGGCGGACACTTGAGGTTTTAAGGATCCCGGCAATATGAATTCGCGTTGTCCAATTAGAATTGACTCGTGAGTGTTTCTACATCTAGGGCTGACATTTATGGATGTGGACCCCGAGTAATCAACAATAAGAGATAAATTTAATGTCATACTCCGCACTGCTTGTTTACTGTAGTGTTGACCTATCGTTATTGCGGAAAGAGAGAAGTTCTCTATGCACTAGGAGTAGCTGTTTAGTTAGTTTATATACGAAATATCTCAAGGCTCATGCTTGCCCTTTAGTCCTAGTTTGTTCCGTGACGTTTCAGGAAGAGATATATTGTCAGGGACAATGTGTAGATGTGCTTACGATATCACAGGGTCCCTTGTACCCAAACTCCGGCTTGGGGATTGTGAGTCATATTGAGACAACTCAAGGTTTAATCGTAAGCATATTTCTTCTTTCTAGATGCCCCTGGTAACCTTGGGCCAGTCAGAGCTATCGTGCGGCTTTGGGTAGGATTAGCTCCGACATAGTATTAGTCTGAAGCCTTTAGAAGAGATTTCGCTAGCCTGCTTGTATCTTACGAAGTTACAGTTTGAAGCTGCTGTAGATACAGTAGCTTATTCTATCTCAATTTCATATCAATGTCCCGCATAGTTTACATTTACTCTCATATTCCTCCATTATCATTTAAAACCTGGTAATGCAGAAAAATTCGTTAACCATTTAGCTAATTCAGTTATCCAAGACCGGACTACTCTGTTCTTTGCTTATAGAAGCATCGAGTACGGTTTAGTAATTCTTGCTCCTTTCAATCCTTTGATTTGATTTCAACCTCTTGGTTGCGCCAATTCTCGACGCAGAGCTTTCCCTTTTATCGGTGCGTTTCCACCCAGTGAGACTTGGCTACATCCGGCTGCCTGCTTATGCTTGGATATTATCAACTCTTGACCAAGTGGCCCTCTGCACCTAGGATTAGACGAGGGACCGCGTGATTACCCGGATTAACTCAGTACAAAATATTTCCCGGGTCGCCTAGCACTTCAAGTTCTATTTTCTGGCCATGACGCGTACAATACTTTGCTTAGAGAGGATATTAGTATATTCGAATACGTATACTTTATAAAAGTAGGTTAGAGAGAGACTCATTGTGATAGGTGGTTGGTTAATCTCTCTTCCTAGGTAGCCTATTATTGTTGATTTATAATAGGAAGACCCCGGACAACACCATAATCCTGTACCTCTGTGGTTAATGCATCATGAGGGATAAGACGCAGTGTGACGATAATACCATACATGATATGCAGTCGTGTTTAATAACTGAGCGGCTTACATACGCCATGCCCGAAAAGGGGAATTGATTCCAGTAGAGAGGCACATCAATGCATTATGCATACATGATAATAGTGTACATCAATCTCACGAACACACACATACCTTACCCAAACCCTTAAGGCTTAAGCTCTCCGCAGCCTCTGCCCAATCGGGTTGTTTACTATTGTACACTAGAGAGGCACACTACAACCTAGAATAGCATGGGTGAACCATGCCCCGGGATTTCGGCCGATCACGCGTTATTAGCCGGGATGATTCCAAACGTTAAATTAGTAATCCCGATCGCTAGGAGGCTTTTGTGGATAGCGGCGCAGGCAGTCTCGAAAGTTTCACCGCGCTTAGAAATGCTGATATACCCCAGGGCCGGCATAGCACCATCGCGTAGCCACTTTTCCGTCAACCAATTGCTTTGTAATCTCGAATGGTCTGAGACACATGGCGGCTTGTCGACGCCATCAGTGTGTGCATGTGGGGATTCCCGGGGCACGGCATGCAGACTGAAGTATAAAACGAGGGGTTGTGTCCCGTGATGAGCTGTCCTTTGTTCAACCAGCACGGCAACAGTTTTCGTATCACTGCCTATCTACCTTGACGAACCACCCAAGTCTACATCCAACACTCGCAACCATGGCCCCATCTCTGAAACCCATCAAGGCCTACGGCAAGGCGGGTCCCAACCCGCCCAAGGTCATCGCGATCCTCGAGGAGCTCGGCCTACCCTACGAGGTTGTTGACATCCCGTTTTCGGATGTCAAGAAGCCTGTGTACACCGTCGTCAACCCCAACGGCCGCTTGCCCGCCATATACGACCCCAACACCGACCTGACGCTGTGGGAGTCCGGCGCCATCATCGAGTACCTCGTCGAGACGTACGACAAGGCGAACAAGCTCAGCTTCCCCAAGGGCTCCAACGAGAGCTACCTCACGAAGCAGTGGCTGTACTACCAGACCACGGGCCAAGGCCCTTACTACGGACAGGCAGTGGTGAGTACTAATTACTACGGACCGTGGTGTTGCGAGCCCATCGTGAATCGAGGTGAACTAATAACGGTCTGTTGAAGTGGTTCACCAAATACCACCCCGAGAAAGTCCAGAGCGCCGTCGACCGCTACGTCAATGAGATCCTCCGCGTCACGGCCGTGGTCGAGGGGCATCTCGCCCAGGAGAAGGCCAAGGCCATCGGCAGCGACGGCCCCTGGCTGGTAGGAGGCCGGATCACCTTTGCCGATATTGCCTGGTACAAGTGGCAATCTGCGATTGCGCCCGCCCTCGGAGATGGTGAGTGGTTTACTTTTTCTCTTTCTCTTTCTTCTCCGTTATTCCATGCTTTACTAACTCTACCTGCTTTAGTGATCACCTTCGATGCATACCCGAACGTCAAGGATTGGCTTGCGAGATTGGCGGCACGCCCGGGTATCAAGGTTGCCGACGAGTTGGCGAAAGCGTCTTAAGGGCTCGTCAACTGAGCTTGGGTCGCTCTAGCTATCAGGTCCTCTACTAGAAACCGATCTGTCACGCATGCGGCGAGATTCATGCGCCCTCATGATGTATTGGAGATTAGGTGAATCGCGAGGTTCACGAATTGGGTTTGCTTGATACGCTGGAGCCATTTACAGCTTAAATGAGGCAATTTGATGTTAAAATGCATATTTATCGTTGAGCGTTAGACCATTTTATATATCAACTTCATAACCATTAGCCCATATTTTAGGCCTCTTGTATCGACTCTGAAAATCGATCGATAGAACTCTGTGACACCGCACTTTCCGGGGACAATATTTTTAAGTCCTAGTTGATTTAGGTCCGTTCTAACTAATCAGTCATCTAATATTATTGTCTATTTCCCGTCTTTCTTTTTTGTGGCGGGATGAGTATCTGAACGTTTAAGTAATCAAGATAGAATTATTCCCCCATCGCTTATAGAAAACATGTTTCCTGGGCCTTGTGCCTTCGGACGTATGTGAGGAGAAGGTGATGAACGCACCTCGTTTTGAAAAAAAAGTGATCGAAGTTCAATGTAATTGTCTCATTGACCTGGTATTTGCAG
This sequence comes from Xylariales sp. No.14919, assembly GCA_002003505.1. Classification (NCBI taxonomy): domain Eukaryota; kingdom Fungi; phylum Ascomycota; class Sordariomycetes; order Xylariales; species Xylariales sp. No.14919. The sequence goes on from BDMC01000047.1 coordinate 248,991, forward strand.
CACTGTGATGGGCTTGTCGTATGGTAGAATTGAACAGACCGCCGGGGAAGGAGAGGGATAGTGTGCGTTAGATTCTCTGTTGCTGCTACTTCTAACATGGGTAATATTATAAAACGAGCAATGGAGCAAGATGACAGAAATCTCAAGTTTTATTATCAAAATTTTTAAATTTTTTATTTTTTGGTGAGGGAAAAAAGGGTTTGCAACCGGGCTCCTATATCCTTCTAACGAAAATTAACGGCCTTAAGTACACGAGATGCCTACCTAGGCTAGATAGCTATTATAATATAAGACGATATCAGTTTAAACTATAGATCCTTAACATATAAAAATAATAAGCGCTTCCATAGATTATTTTGTTGTTATTATTACAGCTGAAAATAATCAAGCGGAATAAAGACCACATAGTAGGTTAAAGTATTCGTGATCACAAACTGTCTCTTATAATATTCGTAAGTCCCGATAACTCTATATGGCATTTGAAAGGCGGTATTATGATAGACGATGTTGATTTAATTAAGAGCTGTTAAGAAATCGCTTAACCAACACCTTAGCTTCAACCAAAGATCCTTCTATAACCTGCCTCGCGGAAATTAAGACGCAACACACCACCGATTCTTCCCAACGTGATACACAACTAAAATCAATATGTGCCGATTACCCTAGGGTGAAGGTGAGCAACGGAAGAAAAGCAGCATCCATCTAGGTGAATAATGCATATTGAATATAACAGTATTCAGGCAATGGATGGTGATGAATGAACTCTTGCATCTGTCTCTCCCTAGCTTATCAATCATTTGGATACTCTGAATCGTTCCCCGGAGGATCAGAGACAACTAAACTTGATCCTTGTAGAGCACTAGTATTACGACGGAAGATCCCCGCACACGCTAAATACCCCAGGTTTCAAGCTTGTGGGGACTGCCGCACTAGGTGCCGCATAGTTGGGTAGACTTGTCGGTGGACTTCTTTCTCTCTGCTCAATGCTCCAACGTTAGGGAGACTGCTACATAGCAGTGAATACAGAAGAACTAGTCGAATTCTCTTTAGAGTATAAGTCGATATTGCTTCTAGCATGTTTTATATTTGCTGACAGAAATGATACGGCTCTTTAGTTCTCTGGAAGCTATAGTGATGATGGAAACATGACCAAAAAAATAAAAGGGCGAAAAAGTAAGTATTGGCCACCGAGAGAATCGAACCCCCAGCGCCTAACGATGCGGAGTAAGGATGCGGAGTAAGGATGTTAAGTAATGATACTAGGTAGGAGATGCTTCGCTAGGCCGCCCCAACCCGGCCAAAAACCTCTCGGTTTATTTTTCTTTATATAGATAGGTATGTTCTTCCGATCCTATGAAAGTGTTGTGATTGGTGAAGAGGTGATTATGGTATGTTGGCGTGAACTTTGCTTTGAGCATGGAACCTTAAGCCGGTATTGAAGCAGGACATCCGATGGGGTGCGCCTGTGTGAAGGGCTGAGAAGATAGAGCCCCTGGGCTTCTTCACCGTGGAACTAAATGCATATCCCTAGAGAACAACATGCCCAGCGATGGATAGATAAATAAATAAATAAAAATAAACAAGTAAATAAGAAAGCCCTTTAATATTGGTTCAGTCACTAGCCTACGGCGTTGCTACATCTGCCCGTAGTTGATGCTGCTCACCAATACATAACCCCCTTGTCGACAAGAGCGTTTCGGAACAAGCCTTCACTCGAGGCTCTCGCACATAATACTAGTAGTGGTCGCGTGGAAAGTCTCGGACGTGTTGGGAGACTATGGATAGGTAGCCAACATGCAACACTGCATCTGCCGTCAGCTCGTGGATACCTGACCACATCTCCAAATCTTCCACCCTACGCACTCACCGTATTCTAGGCTGCATAATCACATACGCCGTATACCGTGTCTTGCCGCATTGATAGTGTGTCTTCTGACGAAGCAGTCGTCACAGAGGACCTTGAGGCGACTGACCCGGAAGCTGGCCAGGGAACCGCCGCACTTTTCACACTGGTGGGTGGTAGTGAGGAAGTGCAGGCCGGTGTAGGTGGTGATCTTGAGGACCTTGATCAGCATCTGCTGGTAGGGGGGGCTCGCGCGCTCGAGCTGCAGCATGACGGTGGACTTGACGCGGTCGAAGTCGGGCAGCAGGTGGACGAGCTCGCGGGCGCCGCGGTTCACGCGGCCGAGGTGCAGCAGCGCGCGCATGGTGCAGTGGGCCAGGATCATCATGATGACTTCGTTCGGCAGGGCCGCGAGCCCGCCCAGGCCGGCGACGGCCTCGGTGGATATCGGGACGTGGGAGAAGTCCGGGCCCGAGAGGAGAGGGCGGGACAGCGCGAGACGATGGAACGTCGCGACTCGGCTCTGGCGACGGCGGAGTGCCTCTTGCCGCGGAGCCCCTCGTCGGAGACCGTTGAGTTCCATGCCGGAAATCAATGTTACCTCGGAGGCAGAAGGTCTGATGTGTTTCTTGAGCCTCGAGGTCGGGGGGTTATTATGTTCTGCCGGGGATAGATGAAGGAGAGAAAGAAGTAAATGATGTAGAGAAAGAGAGGTAGGTGATGCGGAGGAAGTGAAAGATTACAGTCTCCCCAACTACGGACATCGATGCACTACACCAGTGCAATGCGTTGGGGTCGAGGCTGGCTTGGGAATTGTGACGAGTCACGCGAGTAAACATGAGCTGGGGCTGGAGTATCTCGACGCAATAGTCCGCCCGGTGTAAGGCAAACGGGTTACCTACCTACAGTAAGGTAGGCGGTTGCCTTGCTTCATGTTGCTGTCTAGGTAGCCTTATCATTTCTAATTGGGTGAAGGTTATGCATAATGAAACCAACCGGCGAGAGCTATCCTATCAAGTAGGCGTATGTTGTGGGTATTTATGGTCTGTCTGGCGATGAATGGCCTCAAACCTGCCTTGCATGGCTACATGCCTACCTTTATGTAGGTAGGGATGACGATGAATGGTAAGTAAGGTCCTATCTACTACGTACTACTTCCTTGGGGGTCTACTTGTCGTATCCACCACAATTCACCGACTGTATTCTCTGCGACCTTTGTAAATAGGTATAGGTATTGAGCAACTCAATGTCTACTACACAAACTTGTTGCCTTGGGGGGAAAGCTGAGAGGTGATAGTGTATGTACTTACGTTACCTTGGGTGGGTACATGGTATTGGCTGACGAGGTTACCTTGGCCCCCACCAATTCCAGCCACAGAGGCCACGGAGTACATGTATCTATTAGACCTTATGTAGGTACCTACCTCAGCCTACCCTAGTGGTGTAATTATAGCAAGTATCGTCATAAAAAAGCTCCACGTCGACAATCGCTTGTCGCAGCTTGGCTACTCTAGTCGTGTCGTTGTCGTTTTACATCTTATCCCATGACTCGAAAGCCATGACATATATAATATTCTCCAGACCGCCGTGACCAGTCCGAATGCATGTTTAGGTGCAGCATACTCTTTATCGTGAACGAATAGGATACGGGTTTATGACCTCTGGGTTACATTGTCCCTATCGTCCACCACCCCCATCACCACCATTCCGCAACTACGCGCAGCCTCCCATCCCTCCTCTTTCCGCGACGCTGGTCTCGCCCGACAAGACACCCTAATCGAGTCCAAAGACAGAGGGGGGAGTCGTTACCGAGCCGCTGAGGACATCGTCGGCAGCCATTTTCACGACCAAGTCGAGCTCGACGAGTACCCAAAGACATCCGAGCGTGAACAACGAGAGAGAGCCAAGAGAGAGGAGAAGAAGAGGTGGCTTGAAGAGCAGGACGAGATGAAGTTCTCCCACAGTGTCCAATTCAATGCTGTTCCGGATTGGAGCAGTCACTACATCGCCTACAGCAATCTCAAGAAACTGTCAGTGCCCCCTTCTAATAACGCGTCTCCCATGTAGGGAGGTGCTAACCCGCTTTCCCCAAAGTATCTATCAGCTCGAGAAGACGATACATCAACCCGGTGTCGCCGATGTCGAGACAAGGCCCCTGCTTCGAGATGAAGATCCCGAGACTGTCTTCTCGAGGGCTCTAGATGTTGAGCTAGAGAAGATCTCTTCCTTCTTTGGCGTCAAAGAGAGGGAACTACTCGACGAGGTCGACGAATTATTACGTGATATCGATTCATTTAACGATGCCGGCCAGAGCGGAGAGTATGACCATCAGCGACCGACCCTACTTCATCCCAGCGCCGACCAAGTGAAGCGCGCCGTCAACCCGAGAAGCAGCCGCAGCGCCCATAGCGTACGCTCTACCGACGATGGTATCGAAGACAGCGACGACGATGACCAGGATGAAACGTCGGCGCTGAATAAAATCCGTCGGCCCAGCCTCGGTAGCGCTCACGGGCGACGACGTACCGTCGCTAACCTCCGTGCTCCCACGGAGATGACGGCCTCTACCGAGCTTACCAAGTCGGTCCGCAGGCATAGCGTGGGCTTCGATGACTACGCCGAGACAGCCGAGCTATTCTCAGACGGCATCATGCTCAAGAAGCGAATCGTCGGCCTCTATGTCCAGCTATGCGAGCTCAAATCTTACGTACAACTTAACAGGACTGGGTTTAATAAGATCCTCAAGAAATTCGACAAGATTATCGACAAACAGCTCCGTCCTAAGTATATGGAAAGTAGTATTGATTCGTCCTATACATTTTTGCGCGAGACCATGGATCAGCTAGAAGGAAATATCGCAGAGATGGAAAAGGCATATGCTAACGTGGTAACCCAAGGAGATGAGGCCCTTGCCAAGAAGGACCTGCGATCGCACTTGAGAGAACACGTCGTGTGGGAGAGAAATACGGTCTGGCGAGATCTAATTGGTATGGAGCGGCGCGCGGAAGCAGCTAGCCTCGGCAAAGGCCTTATGGGTGCCTCGAACGACGGCATGAAAGTGAGGCTACAAGGCGATGATGCCCCTGTCGTATCGACTAGAGAGGTTTCTACACCTTTTGGGCGTTTCACTTTCCCAGCTTGGGTTTTCGGGTCATCTATGCTGACTACACTGACCATCATCGTGATTTTCTTGGTATTGTTGATCGTCCCCATCATAGAGCAGCCGGAGCAACAGGCCTGCTTGGCCATGCTCATTTTTGTTAGTTTGCTATGGGCCACCGAGGTAAACCCCTACTCCGCCCCCCCCCCCCCCCCCCGTGGATAGCGGAACTGACCTGACTATCATAGGCTATCCCTCTTTTTGTGACGTCGCTGCTCGTCCCATTCCTCTGCGTTGTTCTCAGGGTGGTACGAACCGAAGACGCCCCGCATTCAAGACTGAAATCGAAAGAGGCGGCCAGTTATATCTTCTCGGCCATGTGGACGCCCGTCATCATGCTACTCTTGGGTGGATTTACCGTGGCCGCAGCCTTGTCAAAGTGTAAGATTGATAAGCGCATTGCTACATTTGTCTTGAGCAAGGCTGGCACTCGACCGCGGACGGTGCTCATCGCCAACATGTTTGTCGCTGCATTCGCTAGCATGCTCGTAAGCAACGTGGCGGCACCGGTTCTCTGCTTTAGCATCATTGAGGTGAGTGTGAAGTCAAGCCCAACATAGAAATAGCACTGACAACATCGTGGTAGCCGATGCTGCGTAATTTACCCTATGGATCGAACATGTCTAGAGCCGTCATCATGGGTATAGCGCTTGCCTCGAACATTGGTGGTATGCTGTCACCCATCGCATCGCCACAGAATGTGGTAGCTCTGGGCATTATGGAACCGCCACCGACATGGGGCCAATGGCTCTTTATCGTAATTCCGGTCGGCATCGTCTCTCTTTTCCTCGTCTGGATCCTGCTACTGCTTACATTCAATCCGGGGAAAGGCACGACGATTATACCTATTCGTTCGGTGCGAGAGGAGTTTACGGGCTTGCAATGGTTTGTCTCTATCGTCTGCTTGGCCACCATCGGTCTCTGGTGTGCGAGCCACGCGCTTGAATCAACGTTTGGCCACATGGGTGTTATTGCTATTTTGCCCATGGTCATCTTCTTCGGCACAGGTATTCTCACTAAGGAGGATTTCAACAACTTTCCCTGGACCATCATCATCTTGGCAGCTGGTGGCCTCTCCCTAGGCACGGCGGTCGAGTCGTCGGGGCTACTTCACACTGTGGCCGCCAAGATCTCGGCCGAGGTGCACGAATTGGACCTCTACGTGGTTCTCCTCATCTTTTCGAGCCTAGCACTTGTGATCGCCACGTTCATCAGCCACACAGTAGCGGCGTTGATCCTCCTACCACTCGTGTATGACATTGGAAAGGCGATGGAGGAGCCGCACCCCAATCTATTGGTGATGGCGACGACGCTCATGTGCAGCGCAGCGATGGGCCTCCCGACCAGCGGATTCCCCAACATGAGTGAGTGTTTCCCCGTAATCTCTCAGATGTACGTGCAAAGACTAATGGTTTACAGCTGCCATCATGAAGGAGGATGCTATGGGCGAGCGTTATCTCTCAGTCAAGCATTTCATCAGCCGGGGTATTCCTAGCAGTATACTCGCTTTCTGCGTCGTGGTTACCATTGGATATGGCGCGATGCGGGTGGTTGGGATGTAAGTTTAGACGTCTGCGGCATACTAGCATTATTGGAACTCGGCTTGACGAATTACAACCTTGGAACTATGCATGACCGGACATATTGGCTGTGGGTATTTTGGATTTTATACCCCTTATACTATAGGTTATATATATGCATGCGTATACCATTGTGGCGAATGAAAGCGAGACATGGATATATGGTAATTAAGAGGTATCAGGAAGCAGTACCATTCCAATCGGGGGCGTGTCGTGTCATACCTGGGTAGATAGTAAAATCATAAAGATGCCGATGCTTACCCATACCTCTCACCTAACTACCTCCTAGGCAGATAAGTACCTACTGACGGATAGAAATTGATAATGTAGTGGTACAGTCAATGGTACCTACCTACAGAGATGCCGGCAATGGTGATGGTTATGCCGTCATCACGGCAGAATATCAGGGGACTAACCTGGACCAACCTGGACCCATGCTACCTACAGTCGCTCGGTATTCGTCGGCTGGTGTTTAGGTGGAGCGGTCTAGCGCAGCTTCGGGGCCCTACAGGTGACATCGATCCGCCTCAGGTACCTACGTTTACACCTGCGTAGGTAAGTAAACGTAGGTACCTAACCTACCTAACCTCCCGAGGCATCCTACCTAGGTACTATAGCCTTAGGTACTACAGCCTATCATACCATACCTAGACCGTCCCATCTGCGTCTACACCTACTTCTACTTCACCTATCTACCTACTTTCCATCCTGTACAACAACCCATCCAAGTCATACTGTCGCATGGAGATTCTGTACGCTGCAGTTCCCTCCCTTCTCTCTGCCACACCCAGCTCCTACTGCCCCTTGCCTTGTCAATGAATTCCCAGCCAGCTTAACACGGGTGCTTCGCAGGGGTGCTGCTGTTGACCATGCTCTCCGCATTCACAGCTCGCCCCATCATCGAGCTGAAGCAGCGAGACAAGTCCAAGATCGAGACCATTTTGGCTTATGGTGAGACCTGCTACTCGTTTTCCTATTCGTCTACATCTCCCTCCCGTATACGAGCCAACCAACTAACACCATTCTTGCCAACAAGGCGATCGAGTTCTCGTCGGCCTTAACACCGGCGCTCTCCGTGTCTATCGGCTGAACGAGCTGCCTGCCTCTCCGACAGCGCCTTCGAACGGCAGCCCGTCCTCTCCACCAGAGAGTCAGCAGCAGAACAACCCCCCTTCCCCCTCTCATTCCCGGATCGGATCACAGTCGGCCCCTCCTAAGAAGCCTACCGACCTCCTACGCGAAGTCGAACGGTTCTCGACTCGTACCATCGACCAGCTCGCTATCATTAAAGAGGCCAACACCCTCGTCTCTCTTTCGAACTACCACATTTCTCTCCACGATCTTCAGACCTACGAGTTAATCGAGACTCTCTCACGCACCAAAAATGCCACCTGCTTCGCTGTGACCAGCAATATCGTCAAGGATCCCGCCACCGGCATCCCCGAGATCATCAGCCGTCTCGCCGTCGCCGTAAAGAGACGCCTGCTGCTATGGAGCTGGCACGAGAGCGAGCTCCACGACGATGTCACCGAGGTCGTGCTGCCAGAAGCCATCCGAACCGTCACCTGGGCCAGTGCTACCAAGGTTGTATGCGGCATGAACGCGGGTTACGTGCTAGTCGATGTGACCACGTCCGAGACCCAGGAAATAGCAGGCGTCGGCGCTGCCGCTGCTGGTGGCCAGGGTAGCCGCTTTGGCGCTGCGAGTATGGGCTACATGGGCTTGGGTGGCTACGTGCCGAGACCGCTCGCTACGCGGCTGGCGGAGGGTCAGATGTTGCTCGCCAAAGACATACACTCGCTCTTCATCGACACGGATGGCAAGGCCCTCGAGAAGCGCCAAGTCCCTTGGCAGAGCGCCCCCGAGAGCATTGGATACAGCTACCCGTACATCCTCGCCCTCCAGCCGCCGACTAAGGGTTCATTGGAAATTCGCAATCCCGAGACGCTCAATCTACTGCAGACGATTGAACTCGCTGGAGCCGCCCAGTTACACTTTCCACCTCCCACCGTAAGCCTCGCCCACGCCGGCAAGGGCTTTCACATAAGTAGTGATCGAGTGGTCTGGAAAATGGATGCTACTGATTACGATACTCAAGTGCAGGAGCTCGTCGAGAAAGCTCAGTTTGACGAGGCCATCAGCGTTTTGGGTATGTTGGAAGATGCGCTACTCAAGGATAAGGTTGGATTAATGCGTGAAGTGAAGATGCTCAAGGCAGAAACACTCTTCAGGCAAAGAAAATTCCGACAGAGTTTGGATTTATTCAACGAGGATGACGTGCATGCACCTCCAGAGAGAGTTCTCAGGCTATACCCGAGGGTTATCGCCGGTGAGCTGTCGGTTGAGACCGAAGAGGAGGAAGAGGACACGACAGACGACGATAACAGTCGCGAGGACGACGAAGCCGGTGCCAATGGCGATAAAGGAGCGAAGGCCGACGTGATCACAGATGTTGCCTCACCACTCAAGATGCCCGGAGCAGGAGGCTTCGCCAAATATTGGATGGGTGGCGGCCATCGTAAAACCGATTCCGATGCCGCCTCTATTGCATCCTCTAAGCTCGGCGGCACTGATAATGACGACGCTGCTAGTATTAAACCTAAGGCAAAGGGTTCAGAAGACGGCGGACCTTTAGAAGGGAAAGAATTGATTAAAGCCGTTCGCGAACTCAACAGTTTTCTGGCTGGTACCAGGGCTCGCCTCCAACGAGTCATTGATCCAGAAACCGGTCGACTCCGGCCACGGAAGGTCACTCCGGGCTTAACTCAATCATCTAGCACAGACGAAAATCTGGCTGCTCTACTGATCGACATCCGCTCCGAGACGGACGAGCAGCTGGAACAAGAGCTTCGACGTACCTTCACCCTGGTCGATACAACCCTGTTCCGCGGTTACATGTTTAGCCAACCGTCTCTGGCCCCGTCCCTTTTCCGTATTCCCAACTTCTGTGACCCAGCTGTCGTAAACGAGAAACTCCTCGAGCACAACCGTTATAATGAGCTAGTGGATTTCTTCTACGGCAAGAAACTGCATCGGGACGCCTTGACCCTCCTTCGGCGGTTTGGTGATGTGGCTACCGACGGAGAGACTACCAAACTCAAGGTCAATGGGCACGAGGAGACTGAAGTCGAAATTCCAGAGCAGCTTCGTGGGCCTCGAAGGACGGTTGGCTATCTCCAAAGTTTGCCGCCCGAGATGATAGACCTTGTCTTGGAGTTCGCCGATTGGGTTCTTAGGCGAGATCCCGATTTAGGAATGGAGGTGTTCCTCGCTGATAGTGAGAATGCCGAAACCCTACCACGAGAGAAGGTGGTCAACTACCTCAGTGGCATCGATACCAATCTCGAAATTCAATACCTAGAGCATATTGTCGATGAATTAGGGGATGGGACGCCTGACTTTCATAATCGATTCGTGGAGCTGCTCATCAGCGCTCTCAAAGACGAAGAAAACCGGGATAGCCAATGGGAGGAGAGACTACATAAGTTGGTTGAATTTCTGAAGGAGAGCCATACGTACGCTCTCCACCGGGCTTTTGGCATGATTCCTCGAGACGGTACGTATTACGTCCCCGGGTCCATGGCCTTTGCAGACAAGTTACTAATATGGCGGGTAGATCCGGCTTTTTACGAGGCCCAGGCCGTGGTACTGAGTAATATGGAGAATCATAAGCAAGCACTGGAGATATACGTCTTCAAGATGCGAGACTACGTAAAGGCGGAAGAGTGCGTGTGGACACTCATCATTTTCCATCCCGACAAGAGGGAAGCATAGGCTAACTGCCATCTAGATATTGTAATCGCATCCACGCCCTCCCTAGCGAGCGGCAAGATTCCGCGGCAGATAGTCCCGCCGTCGATCAGGATGAACCTGATGCCACGGCATCCATCTATCACACTCTATTGTCCCTCTATCTAACTCCCCCGCCACCACACAAGCCGAACCTTGAGCCGGCGCTGTCCCTCCTCTCCAGGCATGGTTCTCGCCTACCCGCCACCTCCACGCTGTCGCTTATCCCCGACACGCTTCCCATAGGAGACTTGGCGTCGTATTTCCGCGGACGCATACGTGCCGCGAACAGTGTCGTGTCCGAAACACGCATCGTCGAAGCCCTGCGGAGGACGCAGCTGGTCAACACACAGGCAGTGCTCCTGTTCGGCGACGGCATACCAGGCAGCAGCGCGCAAGGCGGTCGCAACAGACGCGTCGTCATCCCCGAGGAAAGGGTTTGCGGGGTCTGCCATAAGAGACTGGGGAATAGCGTCGTGGCGGTCCTTCCAGATAACACGGTAGTGCATTATGGGTGTCTGGGCAAGGGCCAAGGCAAAGGACGTAGTATGAGTCGTCCACGTGTTGCGGGATCTTGGGGTAGACACAGCTAAGTACATAGCAGGCAGACAGGCGTATCGGGGCACGCATCGCGTAGTATCGCATCGTGCCCAGACTATACTGCACTGCGCTGCACTGCATGGCGTGGCAAGGCAAGGCATGGCATTGCATCTGGACGGAGCCATTTTGTTCTGATTGATTTTGGTGTTGGTGATTGATACCCGTTTTGGTTGTTGGTCGATGGATCGATCAATGGATCAGTCGCGAGTGATTGTATCAAATCTTTTACATTGTCTTATCTTCGCCAGATGGATGGAATGCATATTATATACATATATATATATGGCGTTACGGTGCTCGTCCTCGTGCTCGTGATCTGTGTAGTGCGGTTTCCTTAGTACCGGCGAGGCAAGCGGCAATAGCTCAACGTGAAGCCTGGCCTTTGGATCCGGAGGGAGGGAGGGGTTTTGTGGAGGATGTCTTTGGTGCGGTGCCTCTGGAGGTCCCTGGGACGGGATGCCTTCGAGGACGAGAGCCTAGTAGGCTGGAATGCCGCCTTAAATGGAAATAGAAGGCGGGCTTCTTCTACGGCTTGATAGATATTGCCCGGAGACTGGCAGCGCACACACACACACGTAGCGTGAGTGAGTGAGGGAGTGAGTGATGGAAAGATGGGAAGCAACGAGCTGGCGGGCGCCTGGGGTCCAGCGTGGCGTGGCCACGCCACCCACGCGGCAGTTTTGTCGCGCGCTGCTGCTGCTGCTGCCGGCTGGTGATATGCTATTTCCGAGACCGCGTCTCGAGGCTTGTCGGCTTGGCTTGGATACCCGTCCGGAAGGGGTAAATTCGTGGATGGACGGTTGGTTGCGGTGGTGGGGGAGGATTCATGTCGCGATAGAACTAGGCTAGGTAGGTAGGTCGGCAGGCAGGCATCAATCAATCACACGTCGTCATCATCCTCGGGGACTTCCTCGCCGTAGTTCTCCTCCTCGTTAGCCTCGTCAATAACCGCTCCCCCCTGCGTCGTCGTCGACGCGCCCTTCGCTCCCGGGCCCGTAGCGGCAGCGGCGGCGGCGGCAGCGTCCCGGACGTCCTGCTCCATGCGCGCCGTCAGGGCCGCGTTGATCTGGTCCTGCAGCGCCGTCGTCGCGGCGCGCAGGGAGGACAGGTAGGCTGTTTTCGCGGCGACGGCGGGCGGGGTCGGGGGGAGTTCCAGGGCGGTTGTGGAGAGGGGCTGCGGGGTGGTGGTGCTGGGGGAGGTGTATGTTGCTTTTAGGTATGCTGTTGTTGATGGGTGGTGTTGTTGCTGTGGTGGTGGTGGTGAGGGGGGCATTTTGGGGGTGTTTTCTAGTTGGATGAGATGGAATGGATGGAAAAGGGAGAGAAGGCAGAGAAGGCGGAATACGAGAGGATGGCTTGCGGTGGTCTGGTAGTAATGGATTTGTTCTTTGGCTGGCTTGCCGTTGTCGTGATGGTTTTTGATAGTTGTTGAGTGATGGTTGATGGAGGAGGAAGCGAAGTGGGATGAATTAATTTGTGGTGGGGTTGGCAGATTTCTGTCGGGTTGAGGTGAGGGGCATTTCGTATATATCTGTGATTTTATCACTTTTGCTCTGTCTCGACTTACCTGGTTTTTAAGCTAATTGAGGAGCTACCTCATTAGATATATACATTTACGTATAAATTATATGATTTATGTATAAAATACTAAATAATTCTTAAAAACAAATGTAAATATTAATTATATTAAAAATAACTAAGCTATTTATATTAACCGCTTATTTTACTTATAATAGCTATTTATATCACTTATTTATTTTATAAGTATTAATTTAATAATATTATTATTTAATATAAAAAATATTTATTATTATAAAAGCTTATTAATTAAAATAAAATTAAATAAAAATAAAATTTAATATTAAAATAATTATTTTATTTTTTATATTTTTTAATATTTTTATTTATTTATTTATTTAACTTTTAATATTATTATTAAAGTTAAAGCGTTTGTATAAAGTACATAAAAATGGGCAGACTACACTTAATCTACTTTAGTAGCTCCACTTAATGCCTGTTTAGGCAAGGTGGGCGGCCACCGTAGGCAGCATGGGCGGCCAACGTAGGTGGGCCGGAAATAACACTTCATATTTTATGTGACACTGTTTACAGCAGAAAGCCGACCTGCTATTGCCAGGTATGTTCTGCGAAACTTAAAAGAAGACGGCCTGGTTCCACCCTTTTAATCTCACATCTAGCCTCCACCTTTATATATCCTTTTCGCGACTCAGGGTCAGGCATACCGGCAAATTGAAGGCCCCTAATCTCAATTATTTGGGGCGCCTTCTCACTGTACTCATGCTCCATGATTGCCGACAGTTGGCACGTTGCCTTCCAAAATCCGTCTCTCTTCCCACGCCGGATCCGAACCCAGCTGCGTTTGGGCAGACCTTATAGAAAATTCCCCTAAACCCTTCTCATAGGTCTCAAAGTCGTTGATATAAGCAGTAATAAAGTCGAAGCTGGTACACCCCTTGTGCCCGATCCATTTGCGGAACATCGCGCTGGAATCTTGAGACAGAGTTGGGTTCCGCTTGCGAGCCTCACAGCTGGAAAGTTGTATTGCACGTACACCTCGCTTAATAACCCACGCCATTTCCATTTCATGACCGTAGTATTTATCTGTTATTAAGCTAAAGACTTTATAAAGGTTGCTCATTTCACACTTTGCTTGTTCACTGATAATTTTGATATGTAAGCTATGAGACCTTTTTAATAATAAGTTTGTTTATAGATAAGTATACAACTATACTTTGATAACCCTTTCTATCTTTAGGTTTAGTTACCACAAGTGAGGTGGTATTAATTTTATAGAATAATTAAATGGTGCTTTTGGCCTGGTGTAGCCGTGAAGGGCAGCCTCAGGGAGGTACTATTAATATGCTTCATACCTACCTTTACCCACGGCAACACCTCCCTCCTAACGAGCAGCCTGTGGTGTTTGGGATCCTCTAATTGAGGTGACAGCCGCTTGTTGTTGCGCAAAAGTCCCAACCGCCTTTGTATACAGGCCCGGCCATATATCGAAGTTTCTTTGTTGTGCGGTCTTTGGTCGTGCCTAGTAATGGTACGGGTGATGGTGGTTTAGCACCTAGATGAGTTACAAATCGAAGCTTGCGTAAACGAAAAGCGAACAAATGCGTAGAAGGTTAAAATACATTGCTTTGTTTATAGAAGGCTTGAATTGAATTGATATGTTTTGAGTATATTTGTTACATGAAAAGAGGTAGTTTTGGTCCGCATACTAAGGGGAGACAACCTACCTGGGAGACGTCCCTAACGCCAAGGCTTTTCCGCGACCGCCTCTATAATGCCACACAGTCCGTATATGAGAGATACGAGCCCCCGACGTCGTACCATCACTCATAACACGGCAATAATTCAATGGTGCAAATACTCCAAATTTGCCCCTCGTACCTAGACTAGCGTCGTGCATAGAATAACTCGGCAGAATTTCGAAGAATCTATAATCTATCGCTGGGGAGGTTTCTACATGAGGTTGCAATCTCTTGCCGCGGGCCCTGTCGACACGTCCGATGATAAGAGTTACTTGGCACACTTGGCAGCGCCCGCCGTTCCCTGCGCTTTGGCTCGGCTTGCCAAGAAACGCTCCTAAGTGCCGGATTGGGGAGCTTGAAGTCGTATTGGAAAACACTGCTATGCCCACCTGGGTAGGCCATTCAGATGCCGAGACAAGCTTCAAAGATTCCTAATTAAGAAGGCGAGAACCATAGGTGACCCAAGCCCGGACGGGGTGAGAAGCTGCCTGGGAGCGAAGGGTTCACAAGACGTATAAATGAAGCATAACACCATGCTCTACCATGCCGGGAAAACGTGTGCTGTCGTAGTTGTGATACCTTATCTTAATCCAGCGTGATTAAGCAGACTCTTCATCTCGTCGGCTCTTGCTCTCTACAAGAAAGACATCATCATCATCATGGTGGGCTTTTCACGACTAGCAGTCCTCGGGGCTGTGTTGCCTGTAGCTCTCGCTGCCGTTCGCTCTGAACCTAGGCCGGCTACCGAGCTACGCCTCGTCAAGACGTCCGAGGAGGACCCGGGAACATGGATGACCGAGGAGGAGAAGTTCGAGAAGCTCACCTCAAAACGTATTGGCTTCATGGATATCACGGATACTATGGTACGCTCTTTGGTCATGAGAACTAAAACCGGATGAATTTAAAAAAAGAAAAGAAAAAAAAGAGAGAAGAGGCCGTTGATGGCATGGAAAGCGAGAATCTAACAGTTGGAAACTAGGGACTCGAGGCAATGGGCGCAGCCCGAAAAGCCGCCAAGGCCCAGCAGAAGGCAGCCGCGGCGTTCCCGTCGACGCCGAGCCACCAGACGCAGGCCAAGGCGCTCATCGCCAACGTCAAGCAGAGCAACCTGCAGACGTGGACCAACACGCTGGCCGACTTCTACAACCGGTACTACCGGGGCTCGTACGCGGCGACGAGCGCGTCGTGGATGTACAACACGGTCGTCAGCGTGGCGTCGGCCAACTCGGCCATCACGGTCAAGCAGTTCGCCCACTCGTACAGCCAGCCCAGCGTCATCGCCACCATCCCCGGCTCGTCGGCCGAGGTCGTCGTCGTCTCGGCCCATTACGACTCCATCGGCAGCACTACCTCTGGCCGTGCCCCTGGCGCTGATGATAACGCTTCTGTTGGTCTACCTACCTACCTGTCTATTCATCTATCTGTCACCTTATCTATCTATGTGGGCGTGAAGGCTCTCGTTTGCGTTTCTGGGAATAAGTATTGATGAATGCAATATCTAGGGTGTCGTCGTTGTCCTGGAGGCACTTCGAGTGCTCGCCGAAGCGAAGTACGCCCCGGCCAATACTCTCGAGTTCCACTTCTACTCAGGTATGTCTTCCCTCAACATGTACCGGATACTCACTCATCTCCTTATCTGGGCTGGGCCCAACCGATGGGCGAAATAGAGATGGGGCCACCGAGGCGGAGAGACGCCAATACTGATTTGATTGACCGAGTTCTAGGTGAGGAGGGAGGGCTCCTCGGGTCGCGCGACGTGTTCAACTCGTACGTCCGCAGCGGCGTCGACGTCCTGGCCGTCATGAACCAGGACATGACGGGCTACTCGCCCAACAACGTCATCGCCGTCTTCACCGACTACGCCGACGCCGGCCTGACGGCGTTCATCCAGAAGCTCGTGCCCGTGTACACCAGCCTGCCCCTGTCGACCGACCGGTGCGGCTACGGGTGCAGTGACCAGTACGTCCCCCCGGTCCCTGTTACCTCACGGCTTGGCTTGGCTTGGATTTGTTGACGACGGCTAATTGAATGTGGTTGATGCCTGTAGCGCGTCTGCTTACTCGGCCGGTTATCCCGCCGCGTACGTCTGCGATGAGAATATCCGCGACTCCTCGCCGTACATCCACTCGGCGCAGGACACCGTCTCGACGGTTAGCTTCCCGCACGTCTTCGAGCACGCCAAGGTGAGCATGGACCTGCTTTTGACTCCCCAGCCTACGATCTGCATTCGACGAAGACTAGTTGTGGATATGCTAATGTTGTGTGCATAGTTGACGGTTGGCTTCCTCGTTGAGGCCTCGTACTTCTAGACTGAGACGTTAAGCGTGGCTTGCATGGGGTTGATCTAGTGGGCTAGGTTAGTTAATTTGGATGCGGTTCATCCATCCATTGTTGTGTCAGTGGCAGGGGGGGTGCTTGTAGCAAGACCATCAACAGGAGCTACTATAGTCAGTCTACCATGCGAAACCCGCTACCTAATAACAGGGCGCATGCCTGTTGTTCTTGCCTGCTATTAGGTCGCCTGGGCTCTGCCTGGGACCATATGTCTAAGAAGAAACAATAAGACCAAGACTACGTATTGCAGATCCCACCAGTCTTTAACGTCTGCATAAAGAGACGGAGCGTAGACTACGTATTGTTGGGGCTTTTCATCACATTTATCGGTTCGCCTTTCAGGTTTTGGCAAAGAGAAACCACAATGTCTTATGTGCCTCAATGAATTATTTAAATGGGCGTCCTTCTCCGCCACTCTTGGGTTTCCTCTCCCGCCTCCGTGCACCAACCCTCCAATTTTTCATACTGTTTCTTGACTTATCCACGCAGTTACAATTCTCTAGGGATCTGTTCTGGCCATCGACACCACGGCACAACCCAATCTCTTCGTCTCCGAGACCAGGTAGGTACGTTAGGTACGTAGGTCGTCTTACCCTATATACCATACCTGATCCCCCCTCAGAAGATACAGCAGCCATGGGTTGTCATATAAGCAAGGAGACGGAGAAGAGTGCCGACCAGCGCCGCGACGCTCCCCGGAGAGTTCGGAAGATCCAAAACCCCCGGACCGCCAAGGCTCCTCGCCGAGTCATGATACCGCGTCCCCGACAGAAGGCTCGCCGCCGTGCCCCGGAGCCCGAACACCCCGTCATGAGCGAGGGGGAGTTGGACGAATTGCATGCTATTATCGAACGCCCGCTCCGGCTGCGGCCGGCCCCCATGGATCCTTAGTTGACGCCTTGCCTTCCGCTCGAACCAGACAGAGTAGAATGGGAGGCATGCGGGCGCGCGAACTGGGCGGCCGGAGGCCCGTATCTATTTGCTTGCTTACGCGCCTCGTTAACGCTTTTAGGTGGTTTAATGAGGTATAGTGTTAATGCCGACGATGGTATGTGCTACCTACCTGGTAGGAATAGTAAGTTAAGTAAGTAGTTAGGTTTGCCCCAATAGCTATACAGATATTGTTTACAAGCAGCTATACTTCTCCGGATGTTGATGTGTATAGCTAACTATTTCCGCTCAAGTTTACTACGTAGAAACCTCGTTGGGTAGCGGTACTAACTATATCCAAGATTCCAAGAGCAGGGCAGCCGTGCCACCCAACTATGGGGAACGTAGATATACCTGTAGATGCATTGTATAGGTCTTCGATATGCCCAAAAATGCTAGTATTTATAAACATTTATGATGTTGTTAGAGAAAACCTAGCATACCTAGGGATGATCTTATACAAGCACAGTACATAATTTGAGCTCATGCACAGTGTATGAAGGAGTTTAGCGTACCGGCCCCACAAGCCCCAGACCGCTGGAGCGTGGGGCAGGCTGAAACCCCCCCTGTAAGTACAGCCCGATATCTATCCGGTAGGTGATTAGTCTAGGTACCAGGCACTATCGCGATCTTAATTACTACCTAGGTACCTATCTAGTAATACCCTGCCTCAACTAGAACTTCAACCTCTTCGTCAGATCTTCGTCGAGCCCCCCAGAATATCTACCTAGCAACCTACCTCTCCTCCTATCCTTTTCACGCCGCCCACTCCGCCTTGAACCCTCCCACACCGTCTCAATCTCTACACGACGACATCGAAGCATGCTGTAAAGGCTTGGCCAACACTGGGAGTCGGCTTTCGTCCCACAAGCTCGACTCAAGATGTAATCGTAATATCAGGTAGGTTAGAGATAGGTACCTAGGCTTTCGACACTCCATATTCCGACATCACGCCCGCATCACACCCGCATCACGCCCAACGCCATGCAGCCATCACGGCCCCAGCAGAGGGCCCCGGGCAGCTTCTCGCCTCTTGTCCCCGGCTCCATTGGCAATGCCTCTTCCACCTCGCCCTCCAACAATGCTGCCGCCGCAGCCAGCGCTGCTGCTGCTGCACCGTCCCGACCCATGATTCGAAGGATAGATACCTCATCAGCCGAAGACACCATCTCTGTGTCCAAGACGAGAACTCCTCAGACACCTGTCGGCCTCACGAGTCCAACCTTTCCCAACTCTCCAGGCCGTGGGAGCCCCCAGAACTTCTCACGCCCCAACCGAGCTGGCAACGATGCTCCGAGTACCCGAAACGCTTCCCCCTTGACTCTCCCCCCTGCGCGCGCTGGTCACGTTCGGAAGCATTCGCAGACACCGGGCTTGTTCGAGCCCAGCATGCCCTCTACAAGCACTTCCAACTTGTCGCAAGTCGGCATGTCACAGTCGTCCGCCGCGCTCTCAGCCAGCCAGATCGCCGCCCAAGCTGCTATGCAGCACCAACATCAGCAGCAACCACAACAACAGCAACAATACCAACAACAAAGCCAGCAACAGCACAGTCGCCATCGTTCACAAACCGTCCCATTTCCTGGAAGCGAGACACATGACCCTTCCAAAAGGCCTCCACCCAAGCCTACTGCTGACCCACGGAGCCCTCCTATGCTCAGTTTGACCGAAGCTAGCGCACCGCGCGACAACGGCTTTGGTAGTCAAGGCTATCACAACGGCCTGCTGGGCAGTCATGCTGCTGCCGCTACTGCCGCAGCGAACGTAGCCTTTCCCAGGACCTCCTCATCTCAGTCTACTTCGCCTGTCCCTCCGATCCAAGAACATTCTATGCCCCCTCCCGAGAAGCCCGCCAAAGCCGAAAAGTCCAAGGTCAAGCTATTCTCCCGCCCAAAGAAGATCGATACCAAGAGCGAGTCGAAGGAACGCCCCATACCGAGCCCTGGCAAGATCGGATCGGCACTGGCCTCCCTCCAGCGAGGGAACTATAGCACCACGAGCCTAGCTGATTCACAGTCCTTCTATAACCTAGCCAATTCCTCTTCGGCCACCATCCGCGCCACCGATTCCCCCATCGAGCGGGAGGGGAAGGAGAAAGACAAGGAACGAAAACATCATCATTTCCTATCACGTCAGAAGCATAAACTGACTAGTAAAGACGATCATAATCTGCCCCTATCGTCTGCCGCTAGCAACTCGCGTCCCGTTGATCCTCACGCTCCTTCGAGTCTCTACAATTTCAACCCGCCTCCGAGTCCTGGCCCTAATAGCGCCCTTGGGAAAAGCGTTAGCGGTCTCGACTTACGCCACGGTGGCCGGGCACTGCGCGAGAAGAGGAAGGAAGAGAAGCTCGGCGATGTTATGCGCAATGACAACGACTCGACCTTTGGTCTAGCAACGGAGTGGACTGGCCCGGGCAGTCTCGGATCAGCGGTAAACATTGGATCACTTATCCATGAGCCCATCGACTCGACTAAATACGGCCTCAACAGTATGGCTTATGATGACGCTTGGCCTTATCTGAAAGCAAAACTACTTGTCATATTTGAAGGCGAGGACTTGCGTTTACCGATCGAGGACCTCAATCGGGTCGTGGGGATGCATATTCAGTATTGCATACAGCGCCGCTCGGCGCACATGATGATCGATGACTTGCGAGATCTCCTTACGACGGGATTCGCGTCGCTCGACCATGCTCTACGTATGACACCAGAGGATCGAGTTATTCCCGCACTGGTGGAGTTATGGGTGATTACGTTTACGAATATTCTTCCCTATCTACAAGCCGTCTTCCTACCTCTGGATCTCGAGTTCTCGGGAGTTGGATCACTCCTGACTGCCGAACAGGCGCGCGAATTTTGGGGCGGCGTAGTAGCCGGCGGTCTCACATCGAGCACTCCGGGAGGTGATAACTTGCAAGCACATGTTTCACCCGCCGGCCATGTGCTCGATGTACGGCGATTGGTCCTTACGGCTTACCGTGATATCCTCATCTTGCCACGCTATGACAAACTAAAGGCCATCTTTTCTCGGCTCTCGCTCGAGCATCTGCCGTACTCCCTCGCCTCTCTTGCCTTGGCGTCACCGCCGATCGTAGGCGATAGTATAGCTTCCCTGTCGACGTCACCGTCTGACGGGGTTCTCGCAGGGGCGCGTCCGGGCACGGCCATGTCGCTCGACCCGAGCGTGGCCAGCTACAACTCGACGACGACGACGGTGTTTGGCAACGATTCAAACCCGTCGAGGAGCCGTGCAATCAGCAACGTGTCGTACGGCAGCGGCGTATCCGATCCGGCGTCGGCAAGCAGCGGGTCGCTTCTACGACCCTTCACGCCGCAGACGAGAGACGGTGATCGGACGCGGGAGGTGCTAGGCACCGTGCACGAACAGAATGTAGAAGACAGCAAGCAAGTGACTGAAATGGTCGGCCGTTTGTTGCAATGCATGAGCGTCCTCGCCAGCGCGGATACGAGGATGGGGGGAGGTTCTACAACAGGAGTTGGCGGAGCGGATGAGCCTAGTAAGATGGTATCCGAGCTGGGTCGGCTCCTGAAGTTGAACTGGTTGGGCCGAGGCCGAACAGGTCGAAATAGGAGAGGGATGGTTGGTGGCAGGGTCAAACGGCCAGACAATAGATCGAACAGCGGTGTTTTGCGGGAGGGAGTGCAGGAAGGCGTCGGGGTCACGGGGTAACGCAAGTAACAGGGCAATGATACCTACGAGATTTAAGATGTATGTGTGCGTGTGCGTGTGTGTGTTTTTAAAGAATATTCCAATATGATTGATAACATTACCGACTTGGCCTTATGTATGGTGAGGGCGAGACTTCTTTTTTTTTTTAAAAAAAAAAACAACTTAGGCGGATGAAGGTCCTAGCTCTCGATGAGCAGCAGCTTTATTCCTTGGTGCGGAAAGGTGCCGTTGAATGGCATTGATAGGCGTTTTGCATTGTGGATTTACATGCATTAGTCTTCACTACCTAGCATCGCTACAGTCTGTCTATCAGTCTCCCGTAATGGCTCGCTCATTCTGAATACGGTATTCTATGCCTGCCTCCATTTGAGAACCTGATGTTGAATTGTATGTAAGGGCAGCAGCGAGCTCCTAACCTAGGTACATACATACATACATACATACATATGTGTACCTAGGTAGGTGGTATTGTCGCAGTATATAGGAGGGTCTAAACTAGAATAAATGTCATGTTGGTATTAATTGGCAATCGAGAGCCGGGATGTATTACGTAGTTTGTCGGTAGCACAGCGTCGTATCAGACACAAATATTATGTAGTCTCCGATTCCGAATCACCCGCCTGTCTGTCTCGGTTCTGCTCCCATGAAAACGATTGAACTACGACGCCCTCGAGAGCCCGCCCTGCTTTGTCTATCTACCTACCTAGGTAGTTGATGAAACAGAATTACTCTACACCTGACTCACCTTCCTCTATTCAAGCCATCAGAAGAGCATTTTGTCGTGCTCCCCTCATCCCGCCGAACCCCGCTTCGTACCACTCGCATGTTTGTCTACCCCAGCTATCCTCTCCTATCCTACCTATATATCTACCCTACCCTACCCTACCCGACTATATTTATATATCCAATCAAGAAATATTTCTGCTAATATTTTTACTAGCCGCCTACCCATTTGCCTTAGCGGCGAGCACCACAATGGCGTCCTCGGACACACTTACCGCGGAGCAAGTCATCGAGGCACTGAATCTAACACCGCATCCGGAAAAGGGCTACTTCATCGAGACCTTCCGGGATGCCGCCACGCAAGAACCCTCCCACCCCTCCGTGCCTGGCCGCGCGCACAGCACGTGCATCTACTACCTCCTGAAAGGCGAGTCCGGGCTCTCGCACTGGCACCGCGTGCTCGACGCCGTCGAGGTCTGGCACCACTATGCCGGCGCCCCGCTGCAGCTGTCTCTGGCGTGGGACGACGGCAGCAAGGTCCGAGACGTCGTGCTCGGGAAGGACCTGCTGAACGGCGAGCGGCCCCAGGTCATCGTGCAGAGGGGCGAGTGGCAGCATGCGAAGAGCCTCGGCGACTGGACCCTCGTCGGATGCTCTGTCGCCCCCGCCTTCACCTTCGAGAGCTTCCAGATGGCGGAGGCGGGCTGGGAACCGAATGGGGAGGCCAAGGGCGAACTCTGAGTTGCCGCGATTCTATCTACCTGCCTAGTACCGGATGTGCGAGAGCGGGCGGGGCTTCTTTTTATATGTTTTAGCGTGGCTTGCGTTGCTTTGCGTGCTCGAGAATACGCAACGAGTTGAATTATATGATACCGAGGTAGATTATTCATGGCTCAACCCATTTCCCAACACCCATCTGGATTCGAGACGAAGCAGCGTCTGGCGTCCCTCGAACTATACTTATAGCTACGTTATAGCGCATGCCCTCGAATGATATCAACTATATAAGGCACAGTCAAGGGGTTGTTAAATACGTCGAAAACATGGAGAATGCATGTGATATGTGATATATATTGTTTCTATTTAGCTCCATTGTTGCACCGCACCACCTTAGATCCGGCTCTGACTACCTGCAACGCAACTTGGCATAGAGACCACAAGTCAACGACAACAGAAGCGGCAGCACTAGCCGTTCAGACGTCACTAAGGACAAGCCTTATCTGATCTGGAAATTTCGAGGTTAGCTACAGAGTCTAAGCAGATGGAAACGTAGTTCTCGCATAGTAGGACCTCTCTAGATCGTCTGCCAGTACGCACGAGGCGTGCATAGCAGACGAAATCAGACAAAGTATACTGGCAAGTAACAGGCTGCTAGAGCCCGAACAGTCAAGACTTCTTCATGGACGATTCTGTTGGGAAAAGAAGACAATTTATTTGGATGTCATCCTGAAAAAAAGAGGTGGTGGTGCTGATAACAGAGCGAGGAGGAAATTGTTTGGAGACTCACCATTTACTCAAACCACTGCGCGGAGAGCGCAGAGATACAAGAAAAAAAAACAAATACTTAGACCATCGTACACATATTTACTGCCTCGCTGGCAGGACGGGAAGGTCCATGGAGGCTGTAAGATTGTGACTGAGAAAAGCAAGTTGGTGAGAAAGAGGGAGCTACATACGTCGAGATTTATAGAAGAGGAAACGGAGAGCCTCGCGCGAGAAGAAAATTTCAGTGGGGACTGCGTGGACCGGCGGTGTTATCGGATAAACTGCGGAGAGGGGCAGCGATAACGCTATCTAGGTAGTGTAGTACCTAAGGTAGTGCAGTAGGACCGACAGGCAGGTGGCGTGAAGAGCTGTGGCGGCTGCCGGCAAAGTATAATGTATCTACGCGTCCAAAACTTTATGGCATCAGAGTTTCGAGATTGGTGCATATATAAATCCTTACCTATCCTTACCTCTGCTTATACCCCTGAACTATGCACACTTCCCTCCCTCTAAATCCTGCTCTCGCTTTTTGCCCCTACCCTACAATCTTCCCATTACCAAGACAGTGTACACAGTAGACATCCCGGGTGGACCCGACACACCTATAATTGGAGTCAGGAGCTATTATAATCCGAAATCCGGCCTTTTGACCCCTCCTATTGGGCAGAAGACGGCTGCTGCACGTCAGAGCCCCCACTCCAATTTTTTTTCTCCCTGCCCAGCAGCCCCAGCCTCTACCAGTAGCGTAGCGTGCTGCTCTCACACTCTCACGACCACAACCCCTGTCCGTATTGTCACGCCTCGACGGGGATTGCGGCCAGCCCACTCGACCCGACCGCATCGGCTTTTCCCTCTTTCTCTCGCATTCCCGCTTTCTCGCGCTTCTCGAAAGGCGAAAGACGCGCCAACAACTCTCGTTAGTCATCCCGCCTACACTACACCACACCACTACTACACCTTACCTACTTACCTACGCTACAGCCCCTAGGTACCTAGCTAGGTAACCTACCTCCCTATAGGCTGTACATTATAGCGGCATACCACGCTGTAAATCAGCATCTACGAGGCTATTAGCCCAGCCCATTCCCCGGCTTACATACAGCTGGGTACAGCTCGCTACGGTACCGCACCAGCACATCTCATCTCTACCACAACCCAGGACAACCTAACCCACAGCTAGCCCGTACAGCTAGCCCGTACACAGTACAGCTAGCCCAGCCCACCCATCGCACCGCATCGCATCGGCAGCAAAACAAGCAACGAAGTGCAAGACGTTCCGACAAACCCAGCAGCAATTACCCACAACAGCAACAGTGCTGCTGCACACTATTATCATTGTATGCCCTTGTCTACCTAACCATCTAGGGGGGTTAGTTAGTCCCTGTCTACTATATAGCGATACTATATAGCAACATCGATCTACTTAGTACCAATCGCCAATCACTCTAATCGACAGGCGATTCGACAGCAACACCGATACCACCAAGGAAAAAGAAAATAGTAAGACATCCGTCTCTTTTTTTAATTTTTTATACAAAACCCCTTTTTCTTTTTATGGCGCGGTTGCGTGTTTGTTAGATAATACCCTTCCCCCATTACTGTGTCCCCATCTCTGTACTTTGGACTTTGGCTTCTCGCTAGAAATCTGTTTGGCTTCCGTTTCTCTCGAGATAGCTAATCGCTTCCAGAAAAAGATGCTGTGGCGTTGTGAGCCACCGGACATAATTCCTAGATATCCAACTAACAACTCACGCAGATAGGTGCAGGTAAACCCTACCTAGGTATCTGTAGTACTATTTCCAGTACGTATAGCACGCCACAACGTTATCTGAGGCACCTACCTCAGGTTAGGTACCTCCTACTAGGCTCCTAGGAGGTTTCATCGTGTCATATAGGTGAGTACCTATCTAAACCTATCTGAAATACCTACGCTACACAACTAGGTATCTAGATGAGATAGCTTGCTTCCTAATATTTTTGCAATGCTCCTTTTTCTCGTTTTCTTTATGCCTATACCCCTATTACTTATACAGAATCCTATTTATTATTTCTTTCACTTACGGATTACAGCTTTCTAGGCCGACAAATCGGCATTTCCGGACCTTTAGAGGTTACCTGTACACCTACACCTCTCTAGGTACTTACAGTACCCAAAGATCAGGTACGCTAGACGGGCGCCATCTGACCTTCTGCTACCCCTTAAGTACCTAACAGATCACCCGAGGCACCGGGGCATCGTCTGGAGAGGTAAATATCTACCTAGGTAGTTAGCCTGTCTTTTGCCGATCCTCTATTCGCCAGCGCTCCACAACCCCATTCCCTATAATCGCATATTCACCCCCCCCTTATTTACCCTTATTTGCCATACCTAACCTCTACCCGGTAATCCACCAATCCACCAATCCACCAATCCACCTTGGGTCCAACTAACCTTAAGCTTAGGTAGACCGACCACCAAACCGACTCTTTTGTAGTTCAGGCAGCCCAGCCCTGCTCACACTGTCACCCCCGATCCCCCCCCATCAATGCCTGTTTCTGGCCTGCCCATCCCATCACATCACCCACACACGTTCGTGTCTGTCACTTCACCTATTCTTTGGGTTGGTCTGGTTCTGGTCTCGTCTGTCTGATTAATCAAATCCGCTCAAATCCGCCCTCCTTTGCCTATCCATTTCTATCCATATCCACATTTTGTCCTGCACCCATATCCCTCCTTCCCCAGCGCCCTTCCCAGGTACTTCGTCCCAGCCTGTCCCAGGGTTCGACACACCCGACCGACCGATCGTCTCTGCAAGCCGCCGCCGCCGCCCGTCGTCGCTTGCTGTTCCCACTACCACCATCGCTACTCGTTCGACTCCCGCGCGTGTGCCCTACCGCCATACCTACCGCCTACCTACGCTACCGCCATATGCTGGCTTTGCCCTTCCCCATCCCCATCTGCAGCAGCTTAATCCGACGACATACCTTCTAATCTACGAGGCCTCTTTAGCCTTCGTCCGTCGCTGCATACAATCACTAGGATCGACATCGTCTAGACCGGAAAGTCTTCCTCCTCTTCGTCTACGATAATTACGTGCGACTTGGCCGTCACCATCCTAATTCTCGACCGTTACTCCTGCCCCTACCCGATCCCGCTTCTTCTCCAGCGCGACAACACACCCACGAGGCCGACTCCAGTACATATCGCCCGCCAGTCATTCTAGGCCACAGCTACCGATTACCCACCTGCCAACACCGGCAGACACACGGACGGGACAAGTCTGGTTGTCGTGGTGTTGGTTCTGGTCCATTGGGGACCCATCGATTCCAAGAGTGTCGCGTACACGCGCACAATTATCGCCGATCTATTACACTTCATCTTCTCTTATTCCAATTTGGCCATGTGCTATTGCATTCGGACTTCGTGACGACGACTTGTCTACCGCATCCTTGCCTCTTTTTTTTCCTTGCATGTCTTTCATACTACGTCGAGTACCATCGCTGAAAGTGGAACCGCCCAGTCAATCATAGCAGCATCCCTCCTTGCCGCACTCGCGCGCTTTCTTGGCCTACCGTATCTGCCTGTCTTTTAGAGACATCGGACGCTTGTCCTTCCCAGCGATCGATCCACGACGCACTTGGCCACATCACACCTTTCATCCGCCGTGCCGTCGCCTGCCTCACCGAATTGCGGATCCAAAACTAACCGCGTTCCAAACAACCAGCCTCCCTTTACAGGCTCTCATCGCGACCTACATTGCGCTACTTTTCTTTTCCTCACCGTCCTACATTGATCGACAGTGCTACGAGAGACGCGCTCCAGCCCCGTCGTCCGATAGCTTGCGGTGCACCACATCCCTTAGCATCAGCCCATACGCGCATGGTATATCGCAAAAAGCGCTACGTCGATATCCACGCTGTGGGTAGTCGACAATATTAGACATGATGGCGAGTATGGCTCCGGGGGGTTTCCACCCATCTATGCAACAACACCCCGGTGTCCATCCCGGTCACCCTATGGCTGCTCCCGGTATGGCTCATAATCCTAGCCAACCTGGAACTCAGCCAGGTATATCACCCCAGATGGCCGCCCACATGGCCGCTTCTGGTCCCGGCGGGCAAGTGAATCCCGCCGCCATGATGGGAGGCATGCCTCAAGGTGCCGGCGGCCCAAATTCTCACGCTCTTCAGCATCTAAACCCACAAATATTTCAACAACAACAATATAGTGAGTGTCTGCCGGTTATTCGGCCAATGCCAAGCCGCGATTAATGACGATCCGCGCCGTTGCTAACGTACGGCCGTAGTAGGTCAAAACCCCAATATGAATCAGAACTTCCTTGCGATGCAACAGCAGCAGCAGCGAATGCTGCAACAACAGAGACAGGCACAAATGATCCAACAACAGCTCTTGGGCGGTGGCATGATGGGAAACATGACTCCTGCACAATACCAGCAATTGAGATCCAATATGCAACCACGGATGCCGGGGCATCTCCCACCGGGCCATCTTCCACAAGGGGGCGGTCATCCAACTCCCCAGCAGCACCAACAGGTACGCACCGTTCAGATTCCTTAGCGCAAAGAATGTCGAATTATATCATATTTTCCCGCCTACCGCTCATGTCTCGTAACTAACCCTATTGCTTCTAGATGGCGCACATGCAACTTGCACTACAGCAGCAGCATCAGCAGCAGCAACAACAGCAACAACAACAGCAGCAGCAACAACAGCAACAACAGCAGCAGCAGCAACAGCAACAGCAACAGCAGCAACATCAAGCTCAGCAAGCCGCGAATAACGCCATGCACCAGGCAGGTCAGGCAGGCCATCCCGGTCACATGACACCGCATCAAATGCAGACGATGCAGCAAAACCAGATTGCACAGTCTATGGCACAACAGATGCCAGCAACAGTTGCACAGAACCAACAGCCTCAACCCCCGCCTCAACCCCAGCCTCAGCCCCAACCGCAATCCCAACCCCAAGGTCAACCACAACAGCCCCAGCAGCCGCAACAGCCGCAACAAGGCCAGCCGCAACAAGTTCAACATCAACCACAACAAGCCTCTGCTGGTGCCCAGGGCCCTCAAAGAGCCGCCACTCCCGCTACCACTCAGGCCAACCAGCCACAGACTCAAGGCCCAACCGCACCTCAACCCAATCAACCGCAGCAACCGCAACAGCAGCCGCAGCAGCCGCCCCAGGCTCAAGGCCAGCCAACCAACCAACCTCAACAGCAGCCAACTGCGCAGCTCATTCAAGCCCATCAGCAACAACAGCTTGCTAACTTCCAGATGCAACAAGCTCAACAACAGCAAAAGAACGAGAATATGATGAAAGGTCATTGCATGCTCAAGTTAATGCAGTTTAGTGAACATTTGAGTAATTTTCCGGTTTGTCACACTTGATAACGACCTGCTACACGACTTACCTCTAACTCTTCGAATAGGGCTCTAAGAATAAAGATGATGTAAGCTATTGGCAGGGGTTTGTTGAACGGTTTTTCTCCCACCGAGGCGTCTTCCGACTATCTTTCTCCATTTCTGGATCCGATCCTTCGAGCGAGGAACACGGACCGGACAAGTCATACGAGATTGTGCAGCCAGCACTCGCTAGATATTTCCATACGCATTTCCAGAGTGGCATCCGGCAGATACAGTTAACATTCGAGAGGGGCACGTCCGACAGGCAATTACCTGGCGGTTATCATTTCTTGGAGAACCCTAGAGCGAACCTAATATATTGGTTTGAGAACTCTCACGTACGTATATATCCATCAGGCGAAAGAACCTTCTGCCCTGTTTCTCTTATCCCGCTTACTGACACGCCTCGGGTAGGTGGTTACAACGGGGCAGCTTAAAGCACAGTTTGACAATGAACAGAAGCTCGAGGTACTGGAGTTTGCCCTCAAGGGCCATGAGGAATACGTTTCGAGGAAGATGGTAATCAATGCCGCCAGGCCAACGCATTTGTGGGCGAAAGAATGGAAAAAGGTGAACGGGCAAGATGCCAACGGTTCTCCCGAGATGAATAAGAAGGGCAAGGCGAAACAGATGAAGTCACCGCCCACCGCACCCCCCGATTTCGTGATACCCCATTCCGCTGTGAAGAATAACATGGGCATCACGGAACCTGTTTTCCAATTTCTTGAGGTATGTGTCCTTTGTACCATGTTACGTTTTATCCTGTAGACTAACATCCTTACCGCAGATTGTTGAAGTAATGGGCCAAATGAACGTAAGTGAATCCTGGGTCGCTGGCTCTGTGGGGGGGCAGTAGGCATGGCAAGCAGTTACCTGCTTAAACTTCTGATTCTACCATTGTGCAGGGTTACTGACTCATCTGGTATTAGCCATTTTTTCACTACTACCAATCGCATTCGGCGGTTGACCCATATACGGCCCTTGAGCAATACGTAAATACTAATATTGCCAATGGCCCGCAGCAAGCGATGATGAACGGACACCCCCCGGGCAATATGCCACCAACCCAACGAGCACCAAGCTTCAGCCAGTTCCCCTTGGGCGCTTCGCCGGCCGCATCACATCTCCAGCTTCCTAATTCCCCGCATATGGGAAGTCCCGCACAGGGCCATATGCAAGCACCCGGCATGCAACTCCAGCAGAGCCAGCAAGGGACGAGTTCCAGCGGCCCCAGTGCCAATACCAGCCCAGCAAGCAATAAGCGCAGAAGGCCGTCGGTGAAAGCCGAAGAGGACAGCGGTGCTCCCACACCGGCCAGCTTAAACGCAACCCAAGTAAACGGCGTCACGAAGAAGAACCCACCCACACCTCGGATGGCGCATAATAAACGTCAGAAAACCAACCCAGCATGAAAAAAAGCCTTCAAGGTTCTCATCCGACTGTTTCTGTTTTCCCCTCGTCATCATTAGCATATCGGCGTCAGACAGGATACGAATTTGACCTTTTTGGTTTCCCCAATCTTTCGCGGTGTTGGGGGGTTGGCTGCTTCCACATATTACTATTATTTTCAGCGGGGGGCGGCTACTGCGCTTCGCGTTCGGGATCGATATCATGGGCTTAATCTTTTATTTTTTTTTATTGGGTTTGGTTTGGTTTTGGAATTCAACGCGGCCTGCTCATGTCGAGCCAGCTCCTCGACCAGAATGGCGGCGTCGTTGGATAGGTGTGTAGGAGAGAGACATTGGGGGTGGAAGACAAGCGGCGCTATGTGGTAGAGCGTTCGTGTTCGCGCTCGCAACAGCAGAGGCGAGTAAGTAGTAGGTAGCATAGTGAGCGGGTCTCCCGCGCGGCCGCCGCTCGGGTGCTCGGGGTGTTGAAGGGCCTACTAATGCTGATGATGAGGACTGTATGAAGCTTGGCATTAACCCCTGTACGATATACCTTTTTTCTTCGCCTCGTCCGTTTGGCGTTTGCGTATCATTAACTTGCAAAAGCGGTGCAAGGAGTAGAGGGTGGGCGGATTCAAAGTGTTACGGGGTCGTTTGTACTCCATGAATCTAAGAAAAGGTTTTTCTCTCCGGTCACCAGATTGGTTGCCTCGTGGATCATTAGGACTTCGTTTCTCTCCCTCCGTGCTATCTCGCTTCTAAACTAACTGGCACCATGGAAAAGCAGAGTGCTGTAACTGGTTGAGGGTGGCACCGGGCGGTCATAGCTAGACAATCAAGAGGTGAGTTCGTGAAGAGATCGTGGTTAGCTGTATCTAAGATCTATATTTCTTTTCTTTTCTCCTTTCTCCCTGTGGACGCCTTGCGTTTATGGCCCTCTGATTGCGTACGAGTAAGGTCATACGGCCTGGAAAATACAATTAGACACGGTATGTTTTGTACGATCGATACGCATACATGTTTACGTTGTTCCCGAAACCGCCCTATGGGCAAATTGTGTATACCGAAGTGCCGAGTAACAACTGCACTGATTATATATCTACGCTTGAAGAGGCGGAGTAGGCGGAGCTGGTGGGAGAGAGAGAACCTTGGAAAGGAGGGGCGGGATAACGGGGGAAGCGCCGGTTACGGAAAATGTCCGTCCGCTAGACTCTGTAGTGTGTGTAGGTATTGTCGTGCTAGATAGATAGATAGATACCTACCTGGTTTTTGACGTCAGTCACATCGTCCGTTTGGTTTTCGCGTTGGCTTGGTGGCTCCACTGGGTTAGTTAGTTGGTTGGTAAGGAAAAGTCGACGGCAATAGTAGGTAGGCACCTAGTAGAAAGAAAGAAAACAGCACAACTACGGTTCATCTATCTATCTCTTGTTATTACTGCCATGTCGCCCAAGGTCCTTAGCCGCAAAGACAAATCTGCCGGCGTCGGCCTGCGCGCCGTCCTCGCGGCCCAAAGCGGGGGCGCTGCTGCTGCGGCGGCGGCGGCGCCGATTCCGAGCCCGCCGAATGATGTGAGTACCCTCGCTATGCTGTTGTTGATGAGATTGTGTGTTCCTGCATTATGAACGTTCACGTCCCCATTGCCTGTAACCGCACGCGCACACTCTGGCAACATACCCCATCCTATCCCATCACACCCGCCTCAACGCCCGCGCCCTAACTCCCTCCCTCCCCCAACTCAACCCAACTCATCACTCACCAACCTTGCCCGGCCCAACAGCCCGAAGCAGTGAAAGCAACCAGCGACATCACGCTCGACGCGTTCACGGCGTCGGACGCCTGGGAGCTCGGCCACCTGCTGTACGCGCGGCTGCTGCCGTTCGCGGCGGAGAAGCCGACATTGATCTCCATCGCGGCGGCCAACGGCCCGCACGTCCTGTTCCAGGCCGCCGTGGGCGCCGGCACGGCGCCCGATAACGACTCCTGGGTCGCCAGGAAGCGCAACGCCGTGCTCCGCTTCGGCGTCAGCTCGTGGTACCTGCAGTGTAAGTACCAGGGCGACGAGGCTGCGTTTCGCCGCAAGTTCGGGCTGGGTGAGGAGGCGGCGGGACAGTATGCTATTCATGGCGGGGGGGTGCCGAGTGAGTTTTTCCTGTTTGTGTTTGTGCCTTTGCTCTTCGTTAATCGCCCGTCGCGTCCCGGGGGTGTTGTGGGCGGTTGAGTATGTGTCTGGCTAGTCTATGCCGGAGTGCATTCGTGGCCGGGTTTTATTGCCCCGAGTATTGGTTCCGGTTACCGACTGGCTGGCTGGCTGACTGACCTGATTCCGTAGTCCGAGTCCACGGCGTCGAGGGCGTCGTTGCTGTCGTCGTGGTTTCGGGGCTCAAGCAGCATGAGGACCATGGTGTTATTGTTGATGTTATTAATAGTAACTGGGAATAGGGGTCTTCGGGGTCGTGATTGGTAGTAGCGCTACGGGAAAAGTGTTGGTGTGAGTTGGAGGAATGAGGTGTATGTTATATGAACGCGCGGCTTTGCTAGGAACGTGTTGTCAACGCCATGTATTCATAGCATCATTCTCTCGTAGGGGAGCAATGATAGGATCCCTTCCACGAATGATCTCGTTTCCTAAGTGGCGGCTACCTTATTTGTTCGCGAACAGGATAATAAAGTAGGTCCCTACCCCTTCGACTCCAATTGTCCCTGTGTGTAGCTTGATATATTAACAAGGCCCCGAAATTCTTGACTGTGAACACAAGTAGGCGATATTCGCGTCATCTCGATTTGCGCTCCCTCACCTAACCCCTATTTTCCGAGAGATCGGGTTTGGCCTTGAAACCTCGGTTCTGCTCTACCGGCCACCCTCTTTATCGACGAAACCATGTCCTGCCCCTCCCGTGTTGTGCTCACCTGCTTCCCTCGCCTTGAATATTGCTGGCCGTGTCGTGATTAATTCCCCAGGCGCACTATTATCGCTTGCGCTTTCGTGTTCCCGTCACTTGTTGGCCCGCGCCCTTCCATATCGTTTAAACGTGATTGCCCTTCGCTGGTGTTCCCTCCTTATTTACGGTTATGCTACTCTTAGAAGATACTCGTAATAGCTCGGTATTCTCTCAATCTGCTTCTTTTTTTCTTCGACGGGACAGACTCGCCCCCCCCCCCCCCCCCCCCCCCCCCGGCAGCCGTTGTCAGAGCCTCACGTCTCCGTCCTGGCACCCCCAGCGCGTCAGCGTAGTATCGTAAGCTGTACATAGGTACGTCGAAGCCGGAATTTCGTTCCCATATTCACCGTTTGATGCAAAGGCAAGAAACCTTACTGGTTAGTGCAACTATTGATTCCATCCTTATATGTGTTTACAACACCGATGAAGAAGAGTACTGCTTGTGATAATCCCGCCTGAATTCTCGTCGGCAGATTACTGTGCTCCGGGTCTTGTAGTCTACGTACTTCGATATTGTGGCCTTGTAATTTATTCAGACCCTTCAGCTGAAACCTGCCTTAAGTAAAGATATACCACTGAGTTACAGTTGATTGGCACCCCCGCTCGCTTAGCTGAACCAGCGACGTCCGGGCATTGGCTCTGCCAAAGTAAGCCTCTATTACAACTATAGAGTACAGAATATGAGAGGGAGGGGTTCGTTTTGGGAAGCTTATGAGGTAATCTCATCGCGCTGTTCTTACACACACCGAAAATTTACAGCCTTCCTCCTAGTAATAGGGGTTCTCTTTCTACTCACTGGTGACCGAGATTAAACACCGTCTTTCCCGACATACTCCTAAGAATTTATCGTGAAATCTAGCTATCAAGATCTAAAAGAGGAATATGCAGCGACCAGAAACTCAGGTACCTTCATCCTATATTAAGCCCGAGGATTGTGAACTATTCTAACTAGAGCACTGCTAAGGCCCCCCCTTTTCGCGTGCGTATCTTGAAGCAACTAAGCGACAATCCTGCCGTTGTGCCATCGGGCGATGTAGACCTTGCCTCGCTGTTGCCTGCGTCCTTTCGAACTAAGAACGACGATTTGACGCCACCGAAACTTGACAACACGGCCTATTTGGAGAAGGAACTCAGTGTCAAGAGGCTAGATGATCTCTCGGCATGGCTGTGGGTCGCGGGACGGCCCATGCCGCCCCGTCCGCTACATTACCAACTCGTTTTAGGACGTCAGACGGTCATTGTGGAGCAGATGGACCTCCATCTCGTCTGGACGAGCGGCCGGATCTTCCTCAAGCCAATCCCTCGATATCTCCTTGAACCTGATTTCTGGACGACGTACCTGAGTTGCCAACATCAGCCCCCCTGTGCCGAAGCTACGAAAAACCCCTGTGTCCATCGGAAGCTCCGGAGATGCGCGCTTGGTTTTCTATTCTCATACGTCGCGTTGATATGCTACGAAAGCGACTTTCGTCTCGCACAAGACAGACAACTGCTGCCGGAGAACATCCGCTGGAGTGACTGGAGGGAGCTGGTCGAACAGCTGGACACGGAGCATATATACGGCAAGATCGACGCGCGATACATCTACGGCGAGCTTCGGTTAAGCCGCTTGAACAAGGTGCAGTTTCTGCACTCTAGTAGTAATTCTTTCCGCGGATATATGTTGTCCTGGAACCGGTACGGCGACTTCTTTAACGAGAACTTTACCTGGCTCGCTTCGGCAACCGTCTATGTTGCGATTGTGTTGACGGCGATGCAAGTAGGGCTCGCGACCGAGGCGCTTGGTGCCAACGGAGCCTTCCAGTCGGCTTCCTATGGGTTCACTGTTTTTTCCATCATCGGCCCTCTTGCCGCGGCCGGCCTTATTGTCTTCGTATTCGTTTGTGTCTTCGTTTCTAATTGGGTAGCTACCGTGGTATATAGAAGGAAGAGGCTCGCCCATATAGAGGTAAACTCGAGTGTGGCGTAATAATAAACCTCACTCGCTAGTTTGCGCGTTTTGGGGATTGTAAATTTTTAATAGAGAAATCATTGACACTGTATTTTATTATTGTGATATAGTAGTATCTCCTCTTATTCTAATTACATCGTCTCCCCGAGTCCCCAACCTCTTTCTCTTAGGTAGATTATATGCTACTAGATCGGGAAGCGAGCTCTATGTGAGTGTCGGATTACTGCACGTTAACGCTATGCGTCGGGGTAGTTGGCTGCAGGCGGCCCCCAGCTGATATCTTACAGCTGTGGCTATGTCTTCAGGCAGCAAGCGTTGTCAGCGATAGCCCCATTGTGTAAATCTCTCCAAGCATCGCCTCGCATTCTTGCCGTCACCGAACAGTAGTTAACGCCATCATTCTCTACCCATCTGCTGGCGCAATGAAGTCGAGCAACGCCGCCGCCCTTGCCGGTGGGACGATAGCCTTGTGCATTTTACTCCACGGGTTATCATATTCTAAATTCAAGTCGTCTTGTCGTCCCCGACGTTCTATCACGGACAGCCCATCACGATCGCCGCCGCAAGAGAAGGGTGTCACGCTCTGCCAAGTTCATCCTCGTCCGGGAACAAGCGAAACCCCAACAGACGTCGACGTTATCGCTATTCATGGCCTAGACACAGATTCGCCTCGCACATGGACGTGGATCCACAAGGAAGAGAAGGGAGAGAAGGGAGAGAAGGAAGAGGAGGAAGAAGAGGAAGAGAACAAGGGTGTTAACTGGCTGCAGCACCCAGATATGTTGCCTAAGTTAATTCCGACGGCCCGGATCTTCACCTGCAATTGGCCGGCTGATCTTTTCGAGCGGCCAGACCTTGAACAAAAGATGATGGAAGAATTTGCTCGGCTGCTACTCGATAGTATTCAAAATAGGCCCCCGGCAAATAACGAAGACAGGGCAAGGGACAAGCGACCCATTGTCTTTATCGCCTCGTGCCTTGGCGGCATTGTCCTAATGAAGGCACTTGACATGGCCACCCATAATTATGATAGCGTGAGGCTAGCCACTCACGGCATAATCTTCCTTGCCACTCCGTTCCGGGGCACGTCGTTCGAAGAGGTGGCAGACTGGGCCGAACCAGGTTTAAGGGCCTGGGCCTCGATCCGAAACAAGAATGTGTCCAACCTGATGCAGTATGTGAAATCAAATTTCGAGCTCGGGGAGACCGTGCAAAGATTCACTACTTTCTGCCGGGAACAAGAGCTCGACGGGTATGTGTCTACTTTCTATGAAACTGGGAAGACAAGCCTCCCACGCCAAATAGTGCCCCGGCTCCCTGTTATGTGGTCTCAGGAAAAACCGGTACGAATCGTATTCCAATCCCCTCCCCTCTCATGTCATGCCATATTATTCAGTGGATGCTAACACTGTCTAGTTGGTAGATAAGCAATCTGCGACACTGGACATTGTTCCGCATCCCCTACCCCTTGATCGGCCGCATATTCAGATGAACAAATTTAGGGGCCCCGATGATCCGGGATACATTGTCGTCGCTAAAAGGGTCCAAGCCCTTCTTGAGGAAGTTCGAAAGGGACGACCAGTCGAGATGGCGAATGTATGGATACGTGATAACCGCTATTCCATTGAAAATCTCAATATTGAGCGGCTCTCTGGCGACGTGCTGCCGATGGACCAATGCTACATCAATCTAGCTATCATACAGCAATCTAAAGATACGGCCGAGAGTTCAATGGAGGAAGATGAAGAACAGGAGTCTTCCCCATTTTCACTCTTTGCTCGGCTGAGAGTTGAAAGACCCCGGGAAGGGAAGGAAATCGCGCTAGAGAGCCTTTTCGAACCCCGGGCGACACGCAACGGCCTGATGAGACCCAATCGCCTCCTGATTCGCGGACGCGCGGGAGTTGGCAAGACCACTCTGTGCAAGAAGATTATCTATGAATTCACGTATCACACATTGTGGCGGGATTTATTTGATTATGTGCTTTGGGTGCCGCTACGGAATCTCAAGGTTGAAGGGGGACTCCATATTCCGGGATATAACTTCAAACATCTCTTCCTTCATGAGTATTTCTCCCAAAACTGGAAAGGTGAAATACTAGCCGAAGCATTGTGGCGCGCGATGGACTCCAAGCGCGACCGAATCTTGTTCATACTTGACGGCTTAGACGAAGTATCGCATGGATTGAGCGACGCTATGCGCCGTTTCCTCGAAGAGCTCTTGAATCAGACGAACGTTATTATTACCTCTCGCCCCAACGCATCTCTTCCTACAAATCTCAAACCTCTTCATCTTGAATTAGAAACCATTGGATTCTACCCAGAGCAAGTGGACGACTATATCGAAAAAGCCTTTACCGACTTGGAAACCGGCAGACCCGATTTTTCAAAGATCGAAGAAATCCAATCGTTCCTCCATCGTCACAAACTTATTCAAGGTCTTATACGCATCCCAATCCAGTTAGATGCGCTCTGCTATACCTGGAATGATCCTCATAGCACGCATTCCACCGGCGGGGATATGAAGGATACCATGTCGGCTATTTACCAAAAAATTGATCAAAGCCTATGGAGGAAGGATGCCGAAAACCTGGATAGATTGACAAGGTCCAAAGCATGGGCAGCTCACGACGAGGAGATTGCAGTATTTACCGATGATGAGCACTCCCTCCTCGAACTACTCGCATTTAATGGAATGTACTACAATGTGATAGACTTCGAGCCGAAACATCGTGGTCCAATATCCAGAGAGTATAAAGGCCTCAACAAGGGGATGGTGCTTGACAATATGCTCGGGCGAGTTTCCTTCCTCCGTTCATCAGATCTTTCATCTCGTAAAGGTGATCAAAGCTACCACTTTATACACCTTACTTTCCAAGAGTACTTCGCAGCACAGTACTTTGTACGTCAGTGGAGAGATGAACAGCAGCTCAAGTACATAGCACTCGGTGGTAGAGAGTGTGGGAAAATCGACCCCCCTGAGTTTCTAAGGAGAAACAAATATAACCCTCGCTACGATATATTTTGGCGTTTTGTAGCTGGCTTACTCAATACCGAAGCCGAGACAACGCGCTTCTTTCAAATTATAGAGGCAGAACCACGTGACATCTTAGGACCTACGCATCAGAGGCTGGTCGCACGTTGTTTGAGCGAGGTTTCGATAGAAACTTCGCTTCAGAAAGACCTAGAAGACCAATTGTCACAGTGGATGGTGTTTGAATCCAAGGACAGTCGCCGCAATACCACGGTGTTGACAGGCGACATGCTTTCGGCGGCGGTGTTAGAGAAAGCTTTACAGCGAGCACCTGAGTTGACATTACGGCTTCTACGAACTCTATCCAGTATCCAAGGCCGACCAGAAGAAATTATTCCTATAATTGCATCAAAGCTCAAAAGCAAGTCTCCCGAGATTCGAACTGAAGCATTATCTGCGCTTCGAAACCAGAAGCTAACAGAAGAACACTGTCGAGCTGTCAAGGCATGCCTTAAAGACGAAAGTCCGTATGTTAGGAGGGCAGCAATAAAAGCACTTGAAGGCCAGCCATTTACAGAAGAATGCCGTCAGGCTATCGAGGCATGCCTAAAAGACGAAAGTCCGTATGTTAGAATGAGAGCAATAGAAGCGCTTCGAGGCCAGCCATTCACGGAAGAATACCTTCGGGTTATCGAGGCATGCCTAAAAGACGAAAATTCGACTACCGAGGAAGGCAATCTCAAACGCCGGAAGTTCCGGTCTGCCATATTCTCCGATCAGTACGGTATAGGAGGACCAATAAAAACGCTCGGATACCAACTGTCGGCCATTGCACCATTTCTCAAGCATGACGATGGGCACATCAGAGAAGAAGCACTACGACGACTCAAGGGCAAGTCAATCCGACTATCAGAAGAGCTCCTCGAGGCCGTTGTAGCATGCTTCAAAGATGAGGAGGCGTGTGTTAGATGTGCGGCCCTTCGGGTGTTTCAAAATCGGCTAGACTTGCCGGGCAGTCACGTTCAGGCTATTATAGCATGCTTTAAAGACAAGAGCTATGAGGTTAGGGTGGAAGCGATCCGGGTGCTTCGAAACCGACCATCCCTATCAGAAGAACTTCTTCGAGCTGTTACGGCATGCCTGACGGATGAAGACGAGAGAGTTATATTGGCGGCCATAGAAGTGTTCGAATACCAGGAAGCTCAGTCAGAAGAGCTCCTTCGAGCTATTGTTGAAGTAGGCCTCGGACCGGATCTTGAAGACGGCCGATTAGCAGTGATGCGTATACTTAAAGCACAGCCATCCATATCAGAGGATCTCCTTAAAGCTATTACGGCCTGTCTTAAGAAAATGAAGTCTTATTTTCAGGAAGAAACGATACGATTTCTCAGAGACCAGCCGGCCCTACCAAAAGAGTCCCTTCAAGCTATTGCGGCGTGCCTTAACAATACCAATACTGACGTTATCAAGGTGGCGTCGGACGTGCTGATACGCCATCGAGCTTTATCTTGCATCTCAGATCAAAATATCGAGTTGCTCTACAAATATATGTTCGACAAAAGCTTTCGGAAACATATAAGCTGGCATGTCATAGACGGTGTTTCTTATATCACACTAGGCTACGAAGAATACTCTGAACCCTGGCCGGATAGATTTGCCGACAGAGTTCGAAAGGTACAGAAGAAATTGCGCGTACCTCATTCAGCTCGGGCGAGTATAATTTGGGGCCAAAAAAGGCGTCATAAACCCTCCCGGTCAAGTCCCGAGGGGGAGGAGAGAGATCAATCGAGACGTCGGAAGAGTATCCGAGCTGGTTGATCTGTTAACATCGCTGCGAAACGATTGCTGGTCGTGGGTGAGCAAGGTGAGCATGGACTTTGCGTAAAGGGCCAAGACACTCACCCACATCGGGTACTCTTTCTCTAGTTTTCCTATCTTGGGTACGGATCTCTATAGGAGGGGTTTTAATAAAACGTGTGCGCGCTTGTTCAATCGGAATAGTTCTGTCCATATACTAGAAAGGGGGTTTTTATCAAGGACAAGTTTGAGCGTTTCTCACACGTGATTGGTTGGGCGTCTTGAGGGGAAAAGGGGCGATCGAGTTAGGCGAGGGGGTTTGTATGCATTTCGTTACATAATAAACTCGGTCGGTCAAATACCTAAATGGTCTCAATAAGAGGATAGTCGAGTCCGACGAACATACAATCGTCACTATCTCATCGAGAACTAGGTACACGAGACCTCTCGCTATGGCTTCGCACCTATTACAGAAACCCCAACGGAGAACCCTTGGTCCCCTCTATCATAGAAATACAACCCACTCTAGTTCATAGCCTTTGGAATTCCATTTCAACATACCCCAAAAGAAGCCAAGACGTGGGCTCAAAACATTTAAAAGAATGTAGTTTTATATTATATAGGTATGTATATATCTCATTATAGGTGTCATTGCACAATCTCCTGGCGGATATCCATACATAGGATTACACTACCAACGCCAGCGCAAAAACCGACAAAGACAAAATCATGCCTTCCTGTACGTCTTCGGGGGCGCACCGCAGGCGCAGGATCTCGGCGCCGACGCCGCACGCGTGCTGCGTGACCTCGAGCGCGGCGACCTGGCGGTCGAAGTACGCCCAGAACACCCGCCGGCTGGGCGGCCACATGTCCGCCGGCGCCTGCAGGCTGCAGGCAAGGATGGAGTACCCGAAGTAGATGCCGTCGTGCTCTGCCTCGTCGGCGATGGCGCCGCAGAACCGCTCGTACGCGGATATCCCTGTCGCGTACAGCGTCGCTGCCACCCAGAGTTGCGGCGCTGGGTCGAGGGCGCTGTCTAGCCGTACGTGTTAGGTCAGCAGTGGTTACATACATTAAGTACATTACATGGATAGGTACATAACAGCTCGAAAAAGAAAACAAAAGCCGCCTGAGCTATGTGGTTGGAGCAGAACTGTGGCGTATCCCCAGGCCGTGTCCCGCTCCCAGACACCTGAAAAAAAAAAAAACCCCAATGATAGGTAGGTACTAGCAGGCAGGCAATGTGACTCGACGTACACGGCTCGCCCTTATCTCACCCCTCGCCCAGCGCCCCCGACACCCTCGCGTGGACTCTGGCGATCATGTCCACTACCGTCTTCTTCTCCTCCGCCGTGCCGAACGTGACGGCGTACATAAACGCCATGGTCGTCCGCAGGCGGTCCATGACGCGGTGCGCGAAGTTGCTGTGCTCTTTCACGCCCGCGCCGACGCCGGGCTCGGTGAGCTGGAGGAGGACGGCAGTTGCGCCTGCGAGGAGGAGGATATCCCTGATCCAACTCGTTAGAGACGTCCTGGTGTTCTAGGTGAGAATGGTCGTACTCCTGTACGATGCGATTCATATACTTGGACTTGAAGTCTGGCCAAAGAAGTTACTCCTTAGAAATCGCTCGGCTTAGGGACTTCCTAGTTTGTAACAGCGGCGAAGACTCTAGGGCATCAGGGTCTATTTTCGCAGTCATGTTTATGTCACTGGTGGTGGTGATTGCGGTGATGATACTCTTGATTTCATGAAGGAAGTTTATATCTACATCAGCACGATATGTCTTGCTAGATTATAAAGGGCAAGCCATGGCCCATGTGGTATCAGCAGTCTAGTACCACGGCAGCTGAGCTGGGCTAAGGTAATATGTGAATCGAACTACCCACGCCATCTGAAGTGGCTTGAACCGGCACCAAGGGTCTAGTCCGGGCGCTGCCAAGCTCGGATAAGGCCGAGGAAAGAGACGAGGAATAAGAAAAGAGCGTATCACTAGTATAAGTATAGCTCCTAGGATACGAATTGTCACTCTTTGCCTTTTGCGAAAATGATGCCTTCTTCAATATCATAGAACTATACCTACCAAGATATTCGCACCCTCATCAGCACAGACCACACCCGAGATCCAGGTATCTTACAACGGCATTCGTCTCTCTGCCACAATCTATCCCAACGTGACGCAGAGCCTGGCCCACGGCTCTCTTCAGGCTCATTCTTAGTTTAGGGACGTACGATAGCCTATGTCCTCAGCTGGGCTCTCGGCGAGACATGCCCTTGAAGAGGCGCACAAGTGTTGAGATTGGTATCTCGAGGTAAGGTCTCTTTCCGCGCTTTGGAGATGATAACACAAAGTGACTATTACCTCTCTTTCGTCTCGAGATAGTCACACGTAACAAAGTTTTCCACCCTCTTTCCTTATGAGAAACGTATTGCGTTTATAACCTCTCCTCGAGTACAGCTAAATGTGCAAGACCTGAAAAGTATAATTTAGCAATGTATTTAATGCAATCTCATACAACAAGGTTCAGTTGAAAATATTAATAGAGTGGGTTAAGTTTTGTGTCGCTACTTTAAACCACAACTAATACCCACAAAATTAAACTTGTCTCTGCTGTGAGGAATATCGGCAGCGAGCTTTCGAGCAGCTTAGTCATGAAAGGAACCAAACTTTGCAATATATTTATTAAAGTGTTAGTAGGGCGGAGTTTGTCGGAAGCATGTGGTTGGTAATGGCCCGTCATCAGGAGGTCCCATATAGCAGCGGCACATTCATATTACTTGCACATATATGGCTCTACTTTTTTACCCACAATTATCTATGGTTTTCCCTAACATGTCCT
Source organism: Xylariales sp. No.14919 (assembly GCA_002003505.1). Lineage (NCBI taxonomy): Eukaryota > Fungi > Ascomycota > Sordariomycetes > Xylariales > Xylariales sp. No.14919. Next base: position 291,698 of record BDMC01000047.1, read on the forward strand.
CAGTGAATGAACAACTACAACAGCCGTGCGAAGAATTAGGTTGAATAGAAGCCGTCGGTGCTTCAAGTAAGGTGGGTTATATAGGTAGAATGAATGAGTAGTATCTAGCATGCTTAGAACAAACCCGGTGTTGCCGGCCAGATAAACTGACACCTCTCTCATCACCAGCGGTTCCAGGTTAGACTTATAATTACACAAAAGTAGGGTTCTGCCCACCTACCCATATTACTAGCCCCCCCCGGCCCCCGGACTTACACAGAACACCAGCCGAGGGCCATACGGCGTTGATCCCGGCATCCGGGCTGCGTTCCGCATGCATGGTTCCGTGGCGTTAGCGCCCTCTAGTCTCCTAGCACAAGCTCTCGCCTCGTCGTCACTCATGCGAGCTATGAGCGGAACACACATACACATCCTAAATTACACACAGACAGGCGTTTTTAGCATAGAAACCATGTACCAACCAGAACTCGACAAACTTCGAGAAAAGACTGATTGGCCTAATCAACTCGGTTGGTGGTGCACCTACCCGCGTGGTGATATCGCCAGGCCAAGTATATCGAACCAATCGAACGGAGCCCAGCAAAGGTACATCCTCACCAAGCATCCCTACTCGTCACAAACAGACAACCCGGGAAGATATTAATGGAGCATCCCAGGGACAAATCCTCGGTCCGTGCCCGACGAAGGGGCAGCCCGGCTACGATGACGCGAGGCCTTTGTATTTTACTCCGTCATGGGTCAAGAAAATCACGGGGTCGTGGCTCTGAAACCGAATCACCTGTAGAGATAGAGGGCTAGGATTTACAGGCACAAAGGAGAGGGCGGGGAGGCGAGGGTAGATAGGCTATAAACTATGAAGTCTAGTAGAGCTATGAGCATGCATATGACCTGGCACGGAGCTCATGCTTTGGTAAATAGCACATTTTAAACCGACGGTATTTTGCGCTTCATAGTCAGCTATCATGCTGGTTCCAAGTACAAGGCGGCTCTCTTTTTTCTTAAGCCACATTTACATCCACGGTCGGTCTAGTATCAAGGTATGGGAAGGCTGGATTCGCGGCGTAGACATTCCACAGCACTGGGAGCAGGTGCAGTTGTGGAAAATGGACAACCTGGTGGGCAAAATGCCACTGCTGGTCATATTCATTACCGATGAACTAATGAACATGGAGAAAACATCAAGGTGACTTGTCTGCGCAGATCATCTAACAGGTCAAAAACTCCCCTGTGATGAACTGCTCCCCCAGCGCACTCTCATGTTCCTCCCATAACTCATGGCGCAACTGTGCCATCGCATATTATTGCAACCGTCAAGTCGAACCTGTCAACGCCGAGGAACCCCTAAAAGCAACTAAACGACAGCTCTAAGCAGCCTCGCCGAAAGTGTTCTCGCCCGAATACGTGATGTAGAGAAATCTAGACGAAGAGAGAAGAGTCAGCGGCATGCAGATGGCGGATGGAGAAAATGAGGAAGAAGGCGGCAGGGGTTGGGATGAGACATACCCATCTTCGTCCTTGTGCTCTTCGTAGATGCTGCTCATGAGGGCGGCGGTCGGGGGCAGGACCTCATCGACGAAAATGAAGATGGCCTTCTCGGGAGACAACTTGATACGCTTTCGGATGACGTAGACGAACTGGCCTACGGTGAGATCTGCGGGTACGAGGTACTTCTTCTTATCAATAGTAGCGATGTCAGACTTTTCGACCTTCTCGCAGATGACCTAGAGGGCGAAAGGAACCCGGGGTTAGCATGAGAGTAACATCAACGCAGGCGACGCAGGCGATGAGCAAACGAGTGCCTACAACGATGCGCTGCGGGGAGAGGGGTTAAGCGACATACCGGGATACGGTCGGAGTACTTCTGACGGATGCGCTCGGCCTCGGCCTTGCGCTTCTCGAAGGGATGCTCGTCCTTAAACTTGCTTCGCATTTTGGCGGTGGGTGTAGGAGATGGCGACTTAATTATTCGCTATCGGCGGTGACAGAAGTGCTGGATTTCGATGTCAGTGAATGACGGGCGCTGACGTGGACTAGGTAGGTCCAGGTCCGAGCAGATCTGTCGGAATCGGTTGCGAGGAGAAAAGGTAAAATAAGGTGATAGTTTGGCTAGGGCAGACTAGGTGGACGTGAATTGAGGCTGACTGTGGAAGGTGAAAGACTACGTAGCCGATAGATTGTGGTGATAGGATGAGAACAAGGGTGGAAGGTAGAGAAAGAAGGTGAAAGAAAGAAAGCAAGGTTTAGTCAACTCTGTTCGAGGTAAAACGTCGGAAGTGGAAGGAGAAGGAAGAGTCACACACTGGTTGACGAGAAGAGTCTTAAGAATAATGGTAATGATGGTGGGAGAGAATAGAGGGAGAAGAGACAATGCGTGACGTGGGATGAAGGGTTGCCTATTGTCTGTCGCCTGTACACTACCTAACCTAGGTATGTACCTGGCGCCGCTTTGCTCTCAGACAGGCACAGGCTTGCTCGCTTGCTTGCTTATCTGCCTAGCCGCCCTGATATGGTGCAATACCGACGTTGTGCGAGGGATGTGATGATGTATGTGATGGATGTATACTGTACGTCCTTCTCTCCTTCTCGGGATGATGATGTATTTGTCTTTCTTACCGTTCTCTCTGTCCCTCCTAGGATGATGGCGGTTGGTTGGGAGTGGTAGTGATGGTAGTAATAGTAGTTGAGGCAGGTACACAATACCTACTTACATATGCGTGCGTTGCACATATAAGGAGAGGGTAGGAAGAGAGGATGAATGAAATGGGTGGATGGATGAATGGTACGGGAAGCGGGAAGCGAAGGGAAGGGAGTGAATGAATGAATGAATGAATGGAGATAGATAATGGAGCAAATGAGGGCTCGAGCGGCCAGGGCAGGTGACAATGGCGAGTGACAAGTTGGACTCATGGACTTACGGGTTATTGTTTTGGTATGACTTGGTCGGTGACCAGCCGAGCCACTCGATAAGAGCTGAATGACTGAGATAACAAGGTGAGATGTGAGATGCAGGCGATAACAGTGTAGCCGTGTAGCCGTGTAGTTGTGATTGTAGTAGTAATTGTGGCAGTAGAAGTTGGTGAAGTTGAAGCAAGCAAGATGAAGACGGCAGAGGGACCGAGATTGGTAATGAGCGGTATGTAATGTGAGGCGGCGGGAGAAGGGGGAAGTTTGGGTAGGTAGTCTCTAGTGGCCTCTAGCGACATGGTTACGCTAAAATAGGCCAAAATAGGCGCTAAAGTGGGTGTTGGGTGGAGCTACAGCCACTGTACCTACTGCCCCCTCCCCCCGCCGCTAGATAGGCTCGATAGGGAACTGAAGGCAGAAGGCAGCAGGCAAAAGAGGCGGAGTGGTGGGGCGTTCCCGAAGTCGCCCGGATGACTGACCAGGCTGATGACCTCTCTCCTAACCCTAGGTATCTACATGACACTATATAAGGTATATATATCTGGGGGGGTGGGCTGAAGTAACGTGATCTACCCTCGATCAGGACTAGTTCAGGTCAATCGATTAATCACCCCTCATTCGTGTCCCTCATTCTGTCCCTCATTCTGTCCCTCAGTACCCCTTCATGTGCCCCTCCACTCGTGTTCCTTCTCACACCGAACCATACGTCATCATCAATACATGTGCCATACCTACCAAGTACCTAGGTAAGGCTATGACCAGCATCTATTTATCTAGGTATCTAGGTTAGCTATCTAACCTTGGTATCTATCTCAGTAGCACCTGTACCTACGAGGATATGTAATTTACCTACCTAGCCTATTATTAGGATCCTTATGATTTCAGGCAGTACCTAGGTACCTAAGTTCCAAGGAACACCCACACTTCTGCCACACCCAAGACCTCCTGTTCCTACATCTATCAATATTCTTAGCATAGCACCAAGTTTGCCTCTCCACCTCTTTCGTGCATGTTCTCCCAACGTCCCAGATAAGGCGTCTCAGATTCCCTAAGCAGTATCCATATGCACAGGCAGATGTCCCGGCTGCTGTACATTATCGCCCGACGTCTCCGTGAAGGCTTCGGTTACCAATGCTTGCGCCTTGTCCGTCACAAAGATGCCCATGATTAAATAACCACAATATATGTAGCTACGTTTGGAGCATATGACCAGCCATCCAGGTGCTTCGCTAGCTGCATAAGCTGCTTCGGTTAAGTATGTAATGAACCTCTTTAACTTACTCTTACTTCATCTACCAGCATGAAATAAAGATGCCCCTCAAGATGCCCTGCAAAAATGCCTAGCATACGGCCTGTCTCTGCAGAAATCAACGCTCCATCAAGCCGACCCTCAATTTTCTCGCCGCATATTGAGAGACACAGCCGCAATTGTGACTGCAGCTAGGCTCTAATATGTATAATACATTTCCTACACCAGATAGAATCACTCACCGTTAGAATATTACCGTCCTATTAGTGCAGGTGTACCAAAGTCAGAGAACGAGAATTAGTTCTTGGTCTCTCAAATTCTCTAATTCTTCGCTCCTACTGCTATTTACGCGTTTTTGGCTAGGAGGGTACCTCTCAGGCAGCAAGTTTCAGGTTGTATAATAATATAGCCTCTCTCTCTTTCAACTCCTGCATCCGAAAGCCTCGTCAACCCACCGACGAGGTCGGTCCCATATACCCGGATTGGTTCAGTTCCCCCCATTTTGATTGAGGGACTATAGGACATCAGGAGACGGAGGGAGCGTATTAACTGTCTTGAGCGCGTTTGACAGGGCCTCCCAGAGCGCTCATGCACCGCAAACACTCCAAATCAACATTTTTTCACACATCATTTGAACACCTCCAGCCATGTCAAAGAGTACCACCGGCCACGAGCCAGGTCCATCCGGCGTAGGGAAGAGCAGGAAGATTGAAAACTCTACAAATGGGGGCTCGAGAGGTGGTATAAGCCCACAATTGATGAATAAAGCTTACACCGTCGGCTGGATCTGCGGTATAACTACTGAGTACGTTGCTGCGCAACTTTTCCTCGACGAAAAGCACATGAGACCCGAATATAAACCGGCGGAAGATGCCAACCATTACACCTTGGGAGAAATGGGAGGGCATAATATCGTCATCGCCGTGTTGCCAGGCGGAGAGTATGGGACCAGCTCTGCTGCCAACGTTGCAAGTAATATGCTACGCACCTTTCCTCAGATAAGGATTGGTCTTATGGTAGGGCTCGGTGGTGGCGCACCCAGTGAAGAGCACGACATCCGGCTTGGAGATGTTGTAGTCAGCATGCCGTCTGGCGGAAATGGTGGAGTACTACAGTACGATTTTGGCAAAACAGTCCAAGGTCGAGAGTTTTGCATGACGGGATTCCTGGACCAACCACCAACCCTGTTGCGCACATCAGTATGCGGGCTACAAGTACAGTACGAAATGCACGGCCACTGCCTAAACGAGAGTATCGATATCACCTTGCAAAAATGGCCGAAAATAGATAAGAAGAAGTACGGGCGACCAGATATAAGTACCGACAGATTATATCCAGCCAACGTTGTCCATCACCAACAACCTTGTTGTTTGGCCGCAACTAGGGACAACATACCCGAACCGATATCTCGGCCCCAACGAACCGAAGACGCACATAACCCAGTTATCCATTATGGTCTGATTGGGACGGCTACAGTGGGTCAAAAAAAGTCTAGCCCAATCCGCTTTTTCCAAAAAAATTTAAATTATAAAATAAAGGATGCACACCTCACACAAGCTAATAAAAAAATTAAAAAAAAAATGTTATTATTTATAATAAATAAAGCTTTATATTTAAATTTTTTTTAAATTTTTAAATGTTATAATAAATAAAATATTTTAAAGTTTATAAAAAAATATTAAAAAGTTAACGTTTTTATTAAATTAAAGTTTAAAATTAAATTTTATATATATAATAATTAATAAAAATTATTTTTTTATTATTATTATTAAAAATATTAATATTTTTAAAACTAAAAAAATATATAAATTATATTTTTATTTTTAAATATTTTTTAAATAAATAATATATTTTATAAAAAATATATAAAAACTTTATATTTAAATAAAACTTTAAGTTTTAAAGTAAAAAATTCTTTATTTAAAGATTATAATAGTTTTTTATATATAAAATTATAATATACTTTTAAAAAAATTTTAAATATAAAATTTAAAGCTAAATATATAAAAGTATTTTTTTAAACTTTTATTAAATATTTTTAACTATATATAAAATTATATATAAAATTATAAAAAATAATTATTTATAAAATCTTTTTAAAAATATAAAGTTTAATTATTAATAATTAAAAATAAATTTTTTTTAAATTTTTTATAATATAAATATATTTATATATTTATAATATTATAAATTAAATTAAAATTTAACTTTTTTTACTTTATAATAAAATATTTTATTAAATATTAAATAATTTAAATTTAAAAAATTTTATAATATATTTTAATTTATTTATAACTTATATATATTTTTTATTATTTTTTATTAGCTTATGTGGGGCGTGCATCCTTTATTTTATAATTTAAATTTCTTTAGAAAAAGTGGATTGGGCCAGACTTTTTTTTACCCACTGTAGCCAGCTAATGAAGGACGCCTTGGTGCGAGACCGACTTTCGAAAGAGAAGGGCATTCTCTGTTTCGAAATGGAGGCAGCAGGACTAATGAATCATTTTCGTTGTTTGGTCATCCGGGGCATCTGCAACTATTCAGACAGTCATACAAATAAGGACTGGCAGGGCTACGCAGCAATGACGGCTGCTGCATATACGAAAGATCTTCTTTGTCAAATTCAGCCATCTGATCTGGCTGCTGAAGAGAGGCTTAATGGATTCGGTCTGTAATCGTCAAGCCTCGAGAATAGTATAGAAGATTTAATTCTAACTAAATAGTTGTAATCCTTGAATCTGCGCCCAGAACCGAAGAGAATATTGACGCACTGAAGTTCAAGGCGGCCGGAAAGAAGATCTCGAAGTCCTGGGCTGGGTCTCGTCAGCCGACTATGGTCCTCAACAGAATGATTTTCAAAAGAGCACAGCTAGGGACCGGCCAATGGCTCCTCCAATTTATCCAATACTGGGGTTGGCTGAGTACAAAGGCTAAAACTCTTTTCTGTCTAGGAATGTTTGGTACCGGGAAAACAATTCTTGCATCAATCATCATATACGACCTTTGGAGCAGGTTCCGAGAGGACGCATCTATTGGGATAATTAGCGCATATATATATCAACTTCCGGCTCCGCGGCGAGCAAACTCTTGAAGGTTTAATTTCCAGCGTTTTGAAGCAGCTCGCAGGACGCTTAGTTCCCTTACCAGAACAAGTAAGAAGACTTTACCATAACCATCGAGTAGTGCGAACGCGTCCATCATCCAAGGATCTTTCAGACGCTCTATATTTTACATTAGGGCAATATTACGGAACATATATCGTTATCGATGCCCTCGGCCAGTGTGACGCCTCTACTGGATGTCGGGATCGATTCCTATCTGAGATATTCCGTGCCCAATCTGGTGGCAAGGTTAGCATCTTGGTAACCCCCCGCAACAATCCGGAGATTCAGAACAAGTTCACAGAATGTGCGATATTGGAAATTCGCGCTAATAGTAACGATGTTGAAAAATATGTAGACAATCATATATCAGAACTGCCGGCTTTTATAAGAGACAATTCTAGCCTGCAACAAGACATCAAGGCTAGTATTAATAGAACGGCAGATGGGATGTACGTATCTCGATTTCGGTTTGTTACCTGATGGTACGCTGATCCGACTAGGTTCTTACTCGCACAACTCTACCTCGACTCGCTAAAGGGTAAACTGACACTTCGGGCTGTCCGTAAAGCCCTGGAAGACTTTGTCGCTGGGCCCGATGCATACGAACACGCCTACAGCAGCGCGATGGAACGCATTAATGGACAGCCTCGAGAAGAAGCAGACCTCGCAAGGCGAATTCTATCATGGATCGCTTTTGCTAGGAGACCACTCGTAACGGAGGAGCTACGGCATGCGCTTTCAGTAGAGGCCGGCATGTCCCATCTTGGCGAGGACGATTTGTTGCAGGTCGATATGGCCTCTATGTGTGCCGGACTAGTCACGATAGACAAAGAAAGCGATATCATCCGACTAGTCCACTATACCACACAGCAATATTTCGAGAAGTCCTTTCAACGTTGGTTCGGGAATCCACACGTGGATATCACGGAAACTTGCCTTACGTACCTTTCGTTTCAGTCATTTGGCAGCGGCTTCGCACGCTGTTATTTGGAATATGAAGCTCGCCTGAAATCGAATCCCTTTTACCTTTATGCAAGTTGCAACTGGGGGTATCACGCTCATCTGGCACCCACGTGCCAAGATGTTTTACCCTTTCTCCAGAGGCAAAGTCATGTCGAGGCAACGAGTCAAGCCTTAATAAAGTCGACGCTCAAAAATGCCTCCGTCGGGAAAGCCACTATACCGGGAATTAACGGATTGCACTTAGCAGATTACTTTGACCTTGAGCAAGTCCGAGACTTCGTTTGGCTATATGATGTCGATAAGAGGGACGGCTATAATCAAACGCCACTACTGTATGTAGTAAAAAGCGGCCGCGAAGAAACAAATCGCTCGCTTCTAGCTAATTTCGCCAACCTCAAGGTGACAGGTTATATCAACAATAGAAGGATAATATTGCTTTGGTTCATCTGTCAAGAGAAAGAGATATTCAAAATAGTACCTAAAAGTTGCGCCAACATCTGGTCCGAATCAATATGGCATGGTAGTATTACGACGCCCCTATTACCACATGCTGTATATCACGGGGATATATATCCTATACAAATGTTACTGGAAAAACGGGTGGATATCGAGGCTAGAGGCTAATACTGTGGTCGAAAACCGCTATGCTATGCTATTTCACAAGGGTCTAAAGAGGCGGTTCAATCACTGCTTCGAAATGGGGTCATTGTTGAGGCTCGAGGTGATCTTTATGACAGGCCGCTGGTAAAGGCTGTTAGACATGGGCAAAAGGGAATGGTAGGAGTACTACTCGAGTATGGAGCTAGCATCAAGACTAGAGATGGCTTGAACAGGACGCCGCTATGGTACGCTATGTTTTGGATGGATGAAGAAATAGTACGAATGCTTCTCAAAAGCTGTGTCGGCATTGGTAAAAGAGATGGAATCTCAATATACATACTTAAGTAATACGGTGGTATCAGGTAGTTTTATTCAGGATAATTAGACGTAGAAGGTTAAATTAGTCATACGGCTGAAAGGGATATGGTAATGGCAGTACGTATATATATATACGCACGAGAGCGGAGTGTACCGGCCTCCCTTGTTTTAACAGACATCAACGATTGCAGAGACTGTCTGGCGGCGCTGTCTCTATCAAGAAGAAAAGCAAAGGCGATAGAACAGCTGCTATTTCCCAGGGAGAAGACACGCTATCGTACAGAATAGGGCGGAATAGAAGTTCCCAATTGTACCTAGGTAGGGTGATATATCTTTCGGTAGCTCAAATAGGGGCTTTTGCCTATGTGCCTTGATGCTCTCCTTGAAGCAAACATCTCCCACTCGCCGTTTCCGTCGTGCAGATAGGGCTAGGGGCTAACAAGAGGACTAGATTGAAATGATCTCATAGCCATATGCGGTTTTTGGAATATATTACAGTAAGTCTGAAAGATTCCCTCTAATTATAAGTGTATGTATGTAGTTAATAGTCAAGTAACACTCCAGTATCATGCTTTAATCGGGGCCTTCGATTTCCTTCATTTTCGTAGTTCCTGAGCCTCTGCAGCCTGCTGCGGCTATCCACTGAGTTGTGGTGATGAACTTGCTGTAGAGGTGAGACATTTCAAGACCGCTTTTAGCCACCCACTCCAGGTAAGGAAACCATGCAGATCAAGGTATCAGAACAGCTCCTTCTAAGGCCCGCCATTACCCCTTTCGAGGTTGCTCTCGAGTCTAGGGCCGAAGGTAGCAGGGTTGATCGTCCTAGCCAGCACGGAGACGTCAAGGCTGCCGCGCCCTGCTTGGTCCTCTCCCCAGCCGTCCTCCAAAGAGTATTATCTGATACCTCATTCCTGTAGTCTGGGATGCTAGTAACTGAATCGCCCAGCAAATCACGGACTGACCGTAACGGTCACGTGGCTCCGGCCGTGAGTCCTAGGAAACTAGTGACGCTGCTGATTGCACCCTAACCCTAACCCTAACCCTCAACCCCCGCGGCCCTTCAGTGCCATCGCCGGCCCGCGCTACTATACCTGATACTGGTGAATCAGACTCGCGTTCTTTCCTGCCGCTGTTATCTCTGGCTTGGCACCTACAAACATCGGTTTATGTACCTACGGGGAACAAACTCAGGCGACGCAGCGGCAGTTATTTCGGTTTCCACAGCACCGGGATAGACAGCGACCGCACCTGTGCCATTTCACTAATGAGGTATCCGACGTTAGCGATTGGGCCGCTCGTTAGCAGTGCAGCTAGGGCCGAGGCGGCGATGAGCGTCTTCGCGCGGCAACTGCCTGCAGTAATGTATGCGTAGGCTATTACGCACACACCTATACCACGGGTCACGGCTTGTACCGATTACGCAAACAAAATAGTCGGAAGACAGCTTCAATATGTAAGAGCTGGTGGTGTTGTAGATCTCGGCGTGTTGTTTTCAGGTGAACGGTTTACGGATCGTGACCGCAATTGGCATTTGACTGACTTATTGGGGAAAATATATTGAAATAACGTAAGGGATGATCACGAAAAGGAGAATTAGTCCCGATACAAGACCAGTCGTACTATTTAAGAATCAAGATACTTCCCCGTCTAGGTATGCTTCAAGATGACGTCTTCGTAGGTACTAATATCACGGATGTAAACCTTTTACTCAGGTTTCTTCCTTAGGGGTATTTACCGCGCGCTCCTTACCGCCAGGGCTTTTTCTAACATGTAAGAAGCCGGAGGAGTGAGGTGATCTGCTAATAGACACCGATAGTACCAGATTATGAATTCTTTTCTGGGCAAAAGAAGTGGGTGTGTGAGGCTCTTAGCCTAATATCGCACCTTTTATTACCTTGCTTCTACTTAGTACCAAAACTCTATTCCTAATAGACATATTCATTCCTTCACCAAGAAATCTTGTAACAGTGTTGATAAATAACAAGCAAACGTACTCTAGGAATTATAAGATTTTGGGCTGGTTGGAAGAGCAGAAAAATCTAGACTAGATAATTACTCAACGAGTTAATGGCCAAACATTGAACCCCACTGCCGGCCATTTGTAGTTGTAAACCATGGTATTCTCGAAGTGGGTGTATCGGCACGTCAGAGGATTTAGTTCACCTCTTTCTTTTCCGCCAGTTCCCACTCACAGTAATACATGTAGTGCATAAAACTCTTGTATAGATACACGGAGGTCCGTCGCACAAGTGACAAGGGAAAATATCCCTGCAGTTCTAGAGTATTCCGCCCCTGTTGGAATCGTCCTCGGACGTAATATACTGCTTCTGATAACTCAAGTGTCATTCATAACAACAAGTGCTTCGAGGAGTGCCGAGCTACCTCTACTTTCTTGAGATAAAACTTGAAGACGATAGAACAGCGCACAAAAGATCCAAGAAAGCCAGGAAACGCAATTTAATCAAAAAGAGCCGAAGCACTTAATTAGTTCTCGACCAATGCAGCCTAAATACAAACCGGCTCGAGTAGAGCTAATGGCTTTTTCCATATGCTACTCATTATACTTAAAATACTAGTATAATAAATGTAAAAACTTAAGACAAAATATCGTGATTGAGCTTACGAACGCCTTGCTATTAAGCAACCCTGTATTACTATTATTTAAACGCCCCGTCTAATTATATCAAGATACGTGAGATTGCCATAACGTACATAGGACGATGATATATCCCCACACAAATCAGCACCGCGTATCATTACCCGCGTAAATATTGTGTCCTGTGGCCCATACCATAGCTCGCATATCTGTGTCCGTGTACTCAAAACCACATCGCAGTTGCGGCATAAGTACAACCACAAGTGGAAAAAATATAAGTCACAAGCTACCGACGTTTCACACGCAAAAACCAAGCACAAGTCCATCACGGTACAACATAGCATAGCATAGCATAGCATAGCATAGCATAGCATAGTATAATCGGTAACAGTCTCATAACGCCATGACCACTCCCAACAAACCATACCGCTTAGACTATTATACCCACCGTCCCGTTTCGCTCCGTCCCATCCCATCACCACCACCCGCATAGCAGACTATATACATGGTAAGAATAATTACCCACCGTATGGCAAGCATCACACAGCCAGCACCGCAAGGCCATCAACGAATGACATCTCCCTCCTTATCGATACCCTCCTCCATCTCGAGGATATCACTCCCGGCCAACACCCCGCTCCCCAGGGCCGTGGCCTTGCGTCCCGCGATCCAGACTTCGTGAAACTTGACGCTCTCATCGCTGCTGGCCACCACCACGCACCCCTCTTCCGCCGTGCGGCTCTTGAGGCGTTCTTTCGTGCGATATGTGTCTGAGGGCCCGCCGGGGTACGCGACGGCGTAGAGGGCGCGGTGCTCGCCTTCCTAGGGGACGGCCGCGACTTGGCGGCAGTCCGGCCAGCTGAACACGGCGATGCGGTAGGGGTGGTCGGGCTGCGCGTAGCCGAACGTCGCCGCGATCTCACGCCGCGTCTTGCTCCAGATGAGCGACGTCACCTGCGCCGCCACCGAGATCGTCGCGAGCGCGGCGCCCGAGGTGGTGTGGTAGAAATGGATGCACTTGTCGTTGGACCCGCCACCCGTCGCGATCAAGCCCTCGCGCCACGGGCAAAACGCGATCGCCTTGACGGCTGCCGCGTGCCGCCAGCGATGCTTCTCTGACCCAGCTGGGAGGTAACGGATGGTGTTTCGCGGCATCGTGTAGTAATCGGGCTCTTCGCTAGTAGCGCAGGGAGACACGGTAGTGCTCCCGGGGCTCGACGGAAATAGGGATGCCGTTGTGGATGCCCCAGCTATAGAAGTCGAAGTCGAGGCCGAAGCTGGGCTTGAAACCTTGTCTCCTTCGCTTTCAGTCTCTAGAATCTTGTCCGCTTGGAAGAGGCAGCATAGGTTGTCGTTGCCACCTGTTGCGAAGTCGGTGCCTGTGGGTGACCAAGCGAGACCACAGATTTGCTGCGAGTGGACTTTGATGCGGATTAACAACGTCATCGCGCCAGGCCAATTCTCCCGAGCTACTTCCCAGGCCGCGGGCCACTCGACGGAGTAATAGTAGATGTCGCCCATCTCGTCGCCTACAAGAAGATCTTCCGTAGGGACCATGGTGCCGGGGCTGATATTGCTCAGCGATGGCCGCATGGTTGTGATGGGGCGCCAACAAAGACAGGCCACGGGTGCTGGCTGTTGTGCCTCGAAACGAGGAAGTAGGCTGTCGAATAACGACATGAGCGAGAGATAACCGTTTGATCTACCGAAGGCCAATATCGACTTGCCGCCTTTCTCGGATGAGAAAGCTACTGAGGTCAACCAAGAGCCGTCTTTGACACCGGCGTTGAGCAGAGTGACACCGGTTGCCTCGGACCATCCGTATAGGAGGTTGCCTAGACCAACGGCTAACGTGTTGCAAGACTTAGAATAGTCCATGATGGAACAGTAAAAGTCGTCTCGCAAACCCGGGGCATCCAAGACCCTGAGAGGAATGAGTAGCTATTCGACACCGGCGCTATACGGACAGTTGTCCACTGATTACACTTACTTGAATGGTGCATTGGGTAAGATACGTTCTATCTTTAAGGCTCCTAGCCAGAGTCAGCACCTTCACCTATATATGTGCCTAAAGGTATTGATCCAATGGACAAACTGACTGGGAGTGGAATGAGCGTCGTTGGCCCATTCTGTCCCGGTCCAGGTAGTTTTAGCGGACGGTAAAGAGGGCCTAGTCGTTCTCCGTTTATGCCGAGGGAAGGTCGAAAAGCCGTCAAAGTCGAGGACACGCTGGGCGCGGTCGATCTTGAGGGCTAAAGCGAGCCGACCCTCGTGCTTCTCTTGATCCTCTTCGGATTTAGGTTTCAGATTGGAGAAGGAGGTAGTGTATAGACGGGCGTTGGTGCCGGAACTGACGAGCCGGCCGCGGCCACCGTCGACGGCGACGCCATTGGGAGCGGTGCCTCCAACGGACCACACGGCCCCATGACTAACCTGGCGATCGAGCGGGTATAATCCCAAGACGGTGCCCTGAAAATGATCTGCACAGTCGGATCGGGAAATACGACGGTCGGAGGTGGGCACAGACCGCTTGGGAGTGAAGCAGAACGGGTCGGCGCCGCCGTTCTCGGTACGCATCAGGCGTTCCTCAGGAGTCAGCTCGTGGGGCTGCTTGTTAGCCCGAAAACGATGGGGGGCTATTACATGGAAAGGCACGAATCGGTCGGGGGACAGGACAGGCATTTTCTGACAGATAAAACGAAAGAATGAGGGTATTTATTCATAATGCTCATAATGCTCATATACAGGCCTGCCTACCTTACCTAGGGAGAAGAGGAGAGAAGAAGGGATCGGAGAATGAGGTGAGGAATGTTGAGAGAGACAGAGAGGGAGTATCACACACACATTGTACGATAGGACGTGTGGACATAGAAGTCTCAACTCGACCGTCCTGAGTGTGCTTACCTTGATTGCACCTCGAGGGTTTCCATCTTAATATTGTTTCATGACAGAAACCGGCGCCTTCTTGGATGCGCGCTGGTCAGGAGAGATGGACGGATAATCCCCCTTGGTTTCATTGCCGTGATACACGTGGATTCTCAGTCTCTCAGTCCTCTCTCTCTCTCTCTCTCTCTCTCTCTCTCTCTCTTTTATCATAGTTTCCTCCCCCATGGTGAGTCTTCGCCCTTTTCTCTTGACAGAGCGTCAAAAGGGAGCGCCTATGCAAATCATTGATGGACACCACTGAAATCAAAATCCATCCGATTGTCGAACGAGATGCAACCACTGCATCGTGTGCCCATGACTTAGTTTGCTTAATCACAGATCATATCAAGAGACTTAGGATGTCTTCACTCATAGTCATGCCGAAGTGGTAAGAACATGTAGGTAGGTAGGCCGCCGTAATAATGCCATAATAGGAGAGAGGTCTACCTCGCCTCTGTCACCATGCAGTTTATAGGGCCCACTAGTGCTGTTAGTGCTGTTAGTGTACCTAGGTAGGTACGTAAGCAGGGCATGTAGGCAACCTTGTAAACCTATCAATCTCATCCTATATAATCATCCAAAATCCCATTGCATAATTTCCTTACACCTCCCTCATCTAGGAAGCTGGTGATCATGTCGAAAGGGCTCAATGCACAACCGACATGGATAATGTACGTCCTCTCTTTTCTTCCTTCTCTTCTTTTCCTTTTCCCCTTTCCCCTTTCCCTTTTTAATACGTATACACATATAACCATGTGTAAACACCCACCTACGTAACGGAGGTAGAGATCTACATTCCGAGACGTCAACAAGGCTTACACGAACTCCCCAGCACGGCATAGCCCGAGTCGCCCGAACCGCTCGAACCGAGGAGCAGCGACAACAGGATCGCGACAAGATCCGTAAATACCAGGAGCTCGACGACGCCATCCGCGAGAAGGCCCGTCGCCACGCCTACCACGACCCCGCCCTCTTCCCGCTCACCTCCAAGCTCCTCCGCCTCAACCCCGAGTACTACACAATATGGAACGTCCGTCGCCGCTGCCTAACCTCTGGCTTATTGTCCAGACCCTCGGCTGGATCATGGCCCTCGACGGCGTCACCGAGTACTTCTCCGCCCGCCACTACGAATCCCTCTTCCGACACCTCCTCGTCCTCGTCCTCGGCTGCGATCCCGCCAAACCCCGCCTCCCCGACAACTGGGAGGAGTGGTACTACAGCTGATGCCGCCGAGTCCACCGGTGTGGATGCTGACGCTGGCGCTGGCGCTGGCACTGACGCCGACGCCGATGCCGAGGTCCTGCGGTCCGAGCTCACCTTCACCGTCCCGCTACTCCTCGAGTTCCCCAAGTGCTACTGGATTTGGAAGTATCGCAAGTGGACCCTCGAGCAGGGCATCCTCCGCCTACCGAGGCCAGTCGCCAGCCACATCTGGGAGGCCGAGCTGGCTCTCGCCTCCAAGATGTTGGTCAAGGACCGCCGCAACTTCCACGCCTGGGGCTACCGGCGTTACCTCGTCGCGAGGCTCGAGAGCGCCGACTTGCTCGGACGGAGTCTCGTCGAGGACGAGTTCGCCTACACCACGAAGCGGATCCACGAAGACCTGTCCAACTTCTCGGCTTGGCACAACCGCAGCCGCCTAATGTTCCGGGTCCTCGACGAACGTGGCGCCGACGACAAAGCCCGCACCACGTTCCTCGAGACCGAGCTGAACCTCGTCCAAGACGCACTCAACGTGGGACCCGAGGATCAGAGCCTCTGGTACTATCACCGGTACCTCATATCCCAAGTGATTGGCTCCCAGGGGGTCCCCACCATCACGCCGAACTTGACGGCCGAACAGAAGATCTCGTACCTGGAAGGCGAGGGCGAGTTTATCAGGGATTTACTCGAGGACTTCCCAGACATCAAGTGGCCTTACGAGGCCCTGCTAGAGTACACGCTAGCGTTGCGCAAGCTGCAGCCCGCCAAAGGCGACAGGCAGGAAGACGACCCCAACTTTTGGCTCAGTAAGCTGAGAAAGCTAGACGCGATGCAGACGGGTCGATGGGATGATGCCGAGCGCGATATCGAGCGGCAATTAGTAGGTAGCAGCATATAGCGACGAGTAATGATAACGAGATTACGGCGTATGGATGGCATTATGGCTACTATTATCATAAACATGTCATTACTTTACTTATTACCCCCTGACCGCATACCCGTCACCACCACCATGATATCAGCGTAGCTACGTCTTAATAGTCCCATTACACTTCCCCACGACCAAGCTCGCATCCCTCCCCACCAACCCGTCAAAATACGCCAGCAGCGTCTCGACGGGGAGCATATCGATGGCGCCGAGACTCGGGTTCGAAGACCGCAGCACGCGGCCCCCGAACAGCACGCGCACGTAGTGCCCGCTCGGACTCGGGTCCCGGCGGCCCCGACCCCGTCTCTGTCTCTGTCTCTGTTTCTGCCTATACAGCTCGAAGACGACCTCGCTGCCCATCCCGGGCCACACCATGGTGTCGATCTGCAGGATACTCAGCACGCGGCTGACGGAGCCGTCGTGCGCGACATTGTGCACGTACAACGGCGTCGCAGCCCGGCCGTCCCCGGCGGCGGCAGCGCTGCGCAGGTGCGCCGCCAGCTCCGCGATCCAGACCCCGTACGTCGCCACGGACGCCGCCAGCGACGCCGGCGCGTCGCGGTAGATGCGCGAGTACTCCCACTGCCCGAGGCGGTAGACGGTGTCAGCGAGGGCCTGGTCCACGCACAGTGGCGGCGCCGTGGACGTGGATGCGCCGGGCTGGCAGGGCAGGGGCTTCGCGTGGCACTGGCGCGCGGACAGGTTGTCGAAGTAGTGGTCGAAGCTAGCGTGGAACCCCGCGTCGGCGGGCGGGACGCCCGATATAGCGTCGAGGGCGCGGTACACGGCCGCGGCGCCGTCGAGGTGCGCCTGCCAGGGGGCGTCCGCGGGGGACCGGATCTGGTCGAACAGCGCGGCGCCCGCGGCGCAGCCGTACTGCGGCTCGAGGCTGTCGACGCCCGCCGCGCCGACGAGGAACGGGGTCGGCCCCGTGGCGCCCCAGGTCCCGCCCACCAGCATCCCTGCGACCTGGCTCGTGATGACGTTCTGCGTGACGCGGTAGACGACTTTGCTCCGCCAGTCGCCGTGGCCGGCCTGCTGCTTCTGGTGGCGGGACGGCAGGAACCCGAGCAGGTCGTGGTACACGGCGTACAGGTCCTCGCCGTGCACGAACGCGTCGTCGAGGCCCCCCGCCGTGAGCTGCGGGAACTGGCACGTGCCGACCCACCCGGCCGGCACGAACGGGTTCACGGGCGACGCGAAGCCCGTCCAGAACCCGGGCGCGGGACGACCCGAGCCGTTGCCGCCGAAGGGCGCGCCGTAGAAGAACAGGCCCTCGTCGTCGCAGTCCCAGCGGTACGGCTCCACCGGGAACGCGTTGCTCGCGTACGGCGTGCGCTTGTGGTGGCGCTGGATCTGGACGGCGCGCGAGGCGGGCGTTCGTTAGTTAGTGGTCTTCGGCTGTGGGGATTACATCTTCGGTGTGTGGTTTATTTGCTTGTTTGGTGATCCGTCCGTTTGCGAAAATGGGAGTTTCGCGTGGTGTGGGGTGAATAAAATAAAAGAGATAGATAGATATATGTATGGATGTATATATCTCTCTTGCGCAAAGCAATACAAATCGCAAACCAGACGAGTATTCACGAAACCGCAATCACCCATCCATACCCAAAGGGGGAAACAAGAAAAGGGAAGAGTGAAAAAAAATAAAAAGAAAAAGGAAAGAAAAAGAAAAACTCACAATTTCAACATACCGCAACTCAAACTCCTCCGCAGCCCTCACATACTCCCGCCCGCGCACATGGGGCATATTGCACCAGTTATACACGCCGTACTCGTCATCCGGGGTGCGCGAGGAGTTGAAGACGAAGCCGTAGACGCCGGGGCCGCGCAGGGCAGCCGCAAGGTCGTTAACAGAGGTATTGCGGGGCGGATACCACGCCAAATCCACATCCACCCCCGTTCCCGTCCCCAAGGCCAACGCGCTCCGGAACACGGAGGGAAAAGAAGGGCCCATCGTGAATCTCTGCGCGACCAGGTACGCGATGAACAGCAGTGCGGGGGGGCTCGCCACGAGCAGCAGCAGCAGGATCCGGTGTGTGCGACGCCCGCGCTGTTGGTGGTTATCACTGGGGAGAAGGCGAAACCGACATCCCGGGGTCATACTACCGTGTAATACTGTACTAAGCAAATAAGATTGGGGGGAGTGCGAAGGGTATGAAGTGTATATTTATATTTCCTATCTCTGACGAATGCCCTTTTATGACAAGTGTTAGTATCAATCATGTAGATATTCATGAGCGGTCCCGGTGGGCTCGGCAAGACAATGACCCAAATACGGACCAGGATAGCCCTCACGTTGGTCGGGGAAGCAAGCCGACTGGTTAACCTTTCTACATGCAGAGTGGTCGGAGGCGCACTCTCCACCCGCTGAACCCTTCGTAGTATGCGGCAGCAACATCCATCGAGATCTTACCGTTCTTCTTCTAATTGTTAATTATAAACAACATACGTAATTCTTCTTCCATTTCTCTAAACATATACCTATCGGACATAGCTAGGTATCTGCCTATGCGCCGGCCAACCTTCGTTTGATTAGAATTGGGGCATTATAGGCAAATGTTACAATACACTTAAGCAATGAGCCAAATCTGGCCAGTCCATCCAGTCAGTAATACCTAGAGCAAACGTTGAAACACAACACCGGATAACCCAACAACCTGGGTTAGTTAGTCTTTCGTACATCCCGATTTGCTGTTGATTTACTTTGCCGTTACATGCCCAACCGTTACGTCTTTGCTGACTTCTGTAGGCATGCGATCCGCGAACGCCACATACCCACAGAGGCCAGCAATCGCTTGGGGAAATTCTCCCTTTGCGAGGCTAGCAACAGAAACATCATACTTTTCTCGTAGCATCATCTTCCATGCGTCACAAATCGTAGGGCACTCCCGGGTTTCTTCATAGAGAAACCGTAGCTTGCGAATCATAGGCACTCGGGTGTGACCGGCGAGCATATGCTGAAGGGCTTCAACAAACCCGCCAAAATCTGAAATCATCTCTGTAGAGGAGTCCCTAAGGTTCAAGTAGTTATCGAAGCCGTAGCAGAATGGACACTGGTACCGACGCCAGGTGTCAAAGCGAATTCTCGAGTCTAAACACCTCGCAAGGGAGGGCGCGTTGCGCCGCCTTGCATACCAGAATATGGAATTCGTCAGACTATTAAAGGATAGCTCTGCCCAGGTAGGCACCTTGTGGACGATATCTTGCAGCTCCTCCCATGTATACATGGGAGGAATGGACCGTAGTGTATCCACGGTAACCATGCGACCATGTTCCTGCTTGTTCACAAATATGTGACCGTAGGATTTTTGGAAAGGGAATATGAGCCCAATACTCTGGTCATTGACGAGCTTTCCGAGCTGATGCTCGTTAATCGGTTGGTATAGCTCCTTGTTGACGGAGCTCGTTATAGGTCCGAAGGAAACAGAGTTGAGCGCAGCATATTCAGTGACCACGGAATGTGAAATATTAGCATTCCGATACCATGGGAGACACGATGGCCAGCAACCCGGCGAGCCGCACGACCGATGAGCCCCATCGGTCGATTGGCCATGAAGGCCGGCGTCCTTGGCCAGCCTGTCCAAGTCGGCTCGACATTTAGTGCGACTCGAGAGGCAATCGACAGGCTCGAGACAGATGTGTTTGAGCTTGATGCAGCTAGGCTGGCCACACAGATTAAAGACGTGGCTCTGGTGATGAGCCCATCGCATAAAATCTCTCCAGTCTTGGATGACCATGAGTTCTGTCAACTTGATGTACCGCACATGGTGCTGGCAGCCAACCGTAGTGCCAATGGATAGACATCGGGTTTCGGAGGGTGTAGGTTGGGTGCCATAAGAATCGAGCATGGACTTGGTAAAAAATGCCAGCCTCGATACAGCAATAGACCAGGGCATGTCCGGCATGGCCAAACATATCCCGGTCAAACAAGTGTCGTTAATGCTATCCATTTCCCGGCAAAACATCTCAAAAGGACGTACATACTGCTTACGCAGTCTTTCAATATGTCCATATTGACATTCATCGGGAGTCAATGTGCAACCCCCCAGGGGCACGGCCACATCGAGAGTGGCAGTGTTCATCATTGGTTCCACAACAAGAGGGGGCTGAGCCTGGGCCTGAGTTTGTTCTGGGAGGGATTCTTTCGCTCTGTGGCTACGTATACGTTAGAATAGCCGAGGCCCTTGGATGATTATGGATATGAATAGATATACCTGTTGTCCGTCTTCGGTTTCTTGGTAGGCGGCTGGGGTTCTTCGGGGGCAGTCTTCTTTCTCTTGCTCTCTTTCTGTTGTGATGATTGAAATTTCTCGAAATTTGATTCCATAGGTTCAAGTTTCTTCTTTAGAGATACAAGCTCGGCAGACTTGAATCTCACGTCGGCCTCAAGCCATTCGGCCATATCGGAGGGGTAGCCAGGGATTTTCTGGGCATTGGCGACACGAGTCTTAGCCTGGGCGAGTTTGGTCATGGCCTGGCTAACGTCCTGTCTTAGCTTATGCATCTTTCTGAAGGGCACACCCCGTTTAATGGGTGTGTTGGATTTTTTAGGAGACATGACGCAGTAAGATATGTCCGCAGCAAAGGGGGACTATGGTAAGGAGGTAGATCTCTATCAGAGCTCCGGCGTTAGGGATAGCGGAGATGGTTCACACTACCTAGAAGTGCTGGTGATGTTAGTGATGGTGTTGTTCCTGTTGTGGTTGATGCAAACGAAGTGTCGGAGGTCAAGGTGGAAAGGGAGGAAGAGGGAGAGGTAAATGTAGGAAGCTTGCCGAGGGTGAGGGAGAGAGATAGAGAGAGAGATACAAGAGAGCAATAACAGACAGGCCTTCCTCCTTAGATGGGCAAGTGCCTACGTAGGTACCTACGTAGGTAGGTATCTAAGGTGCACATGTGGGTGAGTAGGTAGGTAGGTTAGGTGCCGAAGGCAGTGGCAAAAGGCGCGCTGCATTAGGTACCCGGGTATGTACCTCTCTACTCTACCTACCTAGGTAGGTACATATGTATGTGCGCATGAGCGAAGCCGTACTTGCTTCCATGCCTCTAGGATATCTGGAAAAGTACCTAGGTACCAGCTGATTTTGCAGAGGTCTAGCAAATCTGATGAGGTAGGCGCGTTACTCGGATACAAGTATGCAGAACTGTACCTAGGTACTTGGTGGGCACGTAGATATAGGAAGGGGCGTTGTGTCTATGTCCACATGACCACATGACCACATGACCAGGCGGGTACGTGTAGGAATACCTCCCACGGCATTTCTTCTTACTACCTACATAGGTAGGTATAAACACATAGAAAAACAGCCCCGGTGATAGGTGGGTGCAAGTTGCACAGGTAAATACCTACCTAGGTAGTTCTTTGCCACTTGAACAAACACCCATATCTTTATCCCTTCCTACACAATCTAGCTGTGACTTACCTTAGTTATTCATGACCATCCAGGCACTTAGTCTGCACCTATCAATATCAAGCACAAGCATTAGGAATTAGAGAAGTAATAGACCAGTTACTATCTGAGATAATATCATTCACTGTTTTTATGAAACAGCTCACATGTGCCAGAATTAATCACAGGCAGAATATAATAGCTCTGCTTTATCACAGTTAACCATAGGTGGTAGATGCTAGCAAAGGAGGTGTTATCTAGAGCAGCCATAATATGCAAAGCGCGCATACTATTACATGATATATACGCATATTTGTGCTGGTGAAGGGATTACTAAGCAGTGCTGTTAGTTTAGGCAGCTCGGAATATTTCTAATACTCTCACTCTTTGTCTAAGAGATAGTAATAGGCATTGTAATAGATCACAATGTAGTATAATACAAGACAGTGATCCTGCTATATCTACCTGTTGCGCGTCAAGGCCAGCATTCAATATCTCCTAAGTACTCTTGTCACCTCAAGTTCAGACTGGCATTGCAAGTAGCCTGGTTGTGTTTACTGGTATAGGTATCTAGGCTATTCTAGCAGGGGACAGAAGAGACGTTGAAAAGCAAGGAGCCTCAGCAAAGGGAATTACCGCCTGCTCTAACAAGTCCATCCTGAGAATAGGCGGTAAGGCATCATGATTACACTAAGAACACAAAAACAGATACAAAGCTGCCATAAACCATATCTACATCTGTAAATTATAGCAGTGTTGAACTTTATGATGCAAAAAGCAAAGTTAAAGGTTAGTTAGATAGAGAACTTACCCTAATACCTTGTAAGTTTCCTTGTTATATTCTTAAAATGCAAACATAAGTAGTAAAATCTATAGGTTTGTTTTTATGAATACACAGTAAATTATTTAAGCTAAAGATCTTAAGTTTACCTTTACATTAAACAATACAGGTTCAACAGAACATATATAGATAGATATGTATAGCATAGCCTTTGCTTTAACAGCATGTCTGTCACCTTATGGACAAACAAACAACAGGCACTACACAACAGCTTACGGCAGAACATGGTTCAAAAGACAAGTCACATGATGTTTCAACAGAACCTACCAACGCGGCATGGCTCTCAGTGACACAGACACAACTTTAATCTCGAAAAACCTCACAAACAAAGCAGAGAAGGAGAACCAACACCTACATTCCTGAGACATTCTTTAATGAAAACCAGTTCCATCGCGCCGAGGACAAGAGCAACTCGAAATGAAATAAAATGAAATGACACGACAAGGGGAGGCCGTGAGAATACGTTGGTAGGGGACAGGACAGGACAGGGCAGTTGGTTAGCTACTTATACAGCATTTGGCGCTGGGGGCCAATGGGAGGCGCATGCCATGTAAATCTGTCCCAAGATGGTAATATAACGCGGGAGGAACATGTCTCGAGGACCGGGCGATGGTGGTGGTTAGGCCCTGTACTGTGCTGTGCGGTAGTAGGCCGTTCATCTCCAAGCCCCCGGCATCTGGATATAAAGCGCTGGTATATATATCTGGGAGGGAGGGTCAGGTCATGTCATGTCGGCGCCCCCGCCCCCTGCCGTGTCACCGTTGCACAGGTAGGGTATCAGATGTACTGTGCTGTACACTACGCTATGCTACCTGGGTGGATGGGATGGAGGGATGGGGGGATGGAGGGTGTGGAGAGGGCTTGGGATCTAGAATGTACTTGTAGGGCCAGACTGAGCTCGTCGCGAGTAGGATTAAAATAGAACGGAGGTATACAGGTAGGAAGGCAGGCAGGCAGGCGGGCAGGTAGGCAGAGTTAGGTGGTATCTTGCAAGCACTTTATTTACCGATTAGTCCAGTGTAAGCTGCGAAATAATACCATGTCCACGGGGCCGGGGGGGTTCTGTTTGCGCAAAGATAATCTTATAGTTCGTATGTTACGTTTCTGATGGGAAATAGCCGCGGCTATTCATTCATTCAGCCATTCTTCTGAGTAAGCTACCCGGGCTCGGGAATGGCCTTAGGCTAACTAGTGAGAGAGGGGGGGCAAAATATATATACTAGTAGATGAAATTTTAATAGAGGGTGTGTCAGAGTCAGAGTGAGAGTGAGAAGAAAGAAAAAAAAAATTGCCTTGGATAGGAACCTTGAGGGCGAAAAGTCGGTCAGTGATGGTATTATGCAGGTGATGATGGATGGAGACGCGAGCGAAACGAGAATTGCCGTCCAATCAATGGTATGGGGTAGACGGCTTTTGGAGGCTGTGACGACGACGGCTCAGCTCGTATATACTACTAGTATGGTATAGTATACACTACACTACACTACACTACTACACTATTACACGAGACTGTGATAGAGTAGCAGTAGAACGTAGTAAAGAAGAATAATACCTACCGACCGACCTGCCGACCTACCTAGCTCGGGGTCGGGGGTAGCCCGCTCGGTGGGAGAAGACCCAATGGGCAGCGGGCTGTTTCAAGATGCCCGTTTCCCTCCTACATAGTATAGTATAGCCAGAAGCCACCTACGTTGTTGGGTCATGTTCATCGTCATCGTGGATGGGTGCGTTGGCGTTGGCATCGCGAGAACAGGGGTTCGCATGCCAGTTGTACGTAGTACACTAAAACATACATTTGTGCGTGGGTCCGAATCTGGATCCCTGCATGAAGCTGCATGAAGGAGACCGCCCCCCCTCCCCAAATCTTCCCCTCCATTCCCGCGACAATGCTACTAGGTTGGTACAGTATGTATGTGTGGTGTACTAAGTATAATTCGTTTGATGTGTGCTCCCCTCTTGCGATCCTCGGTATACGTGGGTATAGTAGTAGTGTGGTGCAGTGTGGTGTAGAGAGATGTCATTTCTCGTCTTTCCCAATTTTTGCCCGTCTTCATCAGCGTCGCATCGCATTCGTTGGTAAGCGTACTAAATACCTTGTCAAAGTACCTCATTCTTTGAATCTCGGTGAGGAGGAGATGACCCATAAGTCGCTCTAGACTATCTGCTAGGTAATCTAGTAGTGTGTAAAACTAATAGCCTACAACCCCGCCATGATTGCCTTTATTTCCCTCGTGGTGGGTTGTGTGTATGTGAATCGAGACGACCGGGCGCGACAGCTCTCTCTACTCGATGGGATCCGTGTCGTGTCGTGTCGTGTTGCTATCGTGTACGCTAGGTAAGTAGATGCGCCCTTACGTGTGATGTGTGATGAGAAAGGGGATCAGATTATTGCCTGGGATAATCCATGCATGTGGCGTTTGGATTGCCGTTCCTGAATACGGTAAAGGCTTGTTCTACTAGGGCACGGGGAGGCGCCTAATCGGTAATATACTACCTAGGTATAAGGTTCGGTCGTCACATTCTATACTATATGTCCCCCGTCGGACTACGGCTATCCGTGAGGGCTTATTATTATAGCAGGGCTCCATCAGCAACTTCTTTCTGATAAAAAAAAAAAAAAAAAACTTCCATCTAGTCGGTGCACGTGAGGATGGTATTTATAAGACGAGGATCCAACGCCGTATTATCTGACTTGACCTCCTCAGTCGAGTTCGGCCGCCGGTTACCGGTCGCACGCTGCTGCTGCTGCTTGCTGCTTGCTGCTACTGACTGGTGCACATGACGACGGCAATGCAGGTCGACCCGTCCGTAGCAGCGTTAGACTTGCATGAAAGCCCACAGGGACGTGTACATGCATCACGGCCGGCTTGTTCGCAGACTCCTGTCATATATATTACCTGGTTTATTCCCACGGCCTTCCCTCGCCGCGTGAGGCCAGTCATGCGAACGGCTCCGATATATGAGGGAAGCGGTAGCAATAGCCGTCAGTGGTCGGCGCTTGGGCCCTGGGGCCTTGGGCACCGATGATGTGTGGCGGCTTGAGACAGGATACCACGACAGAAGAACACAAGACGAGACGAGACAACCAGCGCAAGGCGTGCCATTGGGGTTAGCACTCATCGTACATAGGTAGATGCAGTATGATCCAGCCCCCGGCTGGCCGCCCATACACGACTTATCCCCAGCTACAATTACGGTGTCCTGCATATCGTCAATGTATAGCAGTCGTAGTAGTAGTCGCAGTGGTAGTCGCAGCAGTCATGTACGGTACTTTGATGGATGTGTGTCGATTGAGTACCTACAAGTAGGTAGAAGATAGACGCTCGGATAGATGTATAGATTCGGAAGTCCCTGTCGCCAATCCTACCCAACCAAGCGGGTATGGAGGGCGTTCCCTCATTGCGGTAGGTAGTACCTAGTACGCCTGGGGTGCTGGGACCGTAGTGTAGTAATGGATGACAGAGGTGTGAACGAGGCTTTTCAGTACTTGGGACTCCCCCCCCCCCCCATGTCTGACTTGTTCCCGGCCGGGGTTAGCTAGGATTGCCATTGCTGGGCTTGAAGATACTATGTATATTACCCGGCCAGAATTCGACCGCGAGGACGAGAGAGGACGAGCGTGAAGACGGCGGCGACGATGGCGAGGTCAATGATACGCCGAGATTGACAACGATCGATGGAGGCGTGTGGCTCGAGATACAAGGCCATCCCCCGTTGGAGTAGGCATTTAACCTGTCGGATGGGAACGGCTACATATTAAAGTTGAGTTTTTGGGGGTCCGAGTGTGATGATTGATGGGCGCTGATTGACTGACTTGCAGTTGGGCATTGAGAACCAATATTTGGACTCGGCGCTCCTATGCTCCTATGCGCGCTCACACTATCACGTTACTTGCTGTAGTATAACGCGGCCAGATCGACCTATCTGCTCAGGTATTGATAAGCTACCTACATGCTACAGTATGTACGTACTAAGTAGGCAGCCAGCCACAAAAGTGAGGCGTTTATAACATAGCATGCATGGATTCACTACCGAGGTACTAGCTATACTCTCTCATGTCTGCCTCCTGTTGGGGATTTTTGTTCTCCTCGATTGTTTTCACTCCATGTTATACTTAGTACGTTGTAGCCTACAGTAGCTAGGAATTCATCGAGTTTTAGGCCCTTGTCGCGCAGTGATTTCTTTTTATTTTACTTTTTGATTACACATTGCACTATTACCGTCACTATAACTTTCTTAATTTTTAATTTTTTTTCGATCCAGGGCTGATCTGACTGACTCCAAGCAGGGACTGGGTGTATAAAGTAAGCTAGACAGGGCCAAGCACGGAAGTATATCCTTGTCCAGTCCCAACATCTGGTAGGCAATGCTACTAGTAAGTACTAGGTAGTATACTGCTCCAGGCATCTATCTATCCAGGTACCCCTGGCGATGGAAGCTTGTGGTGTGCATGCGCTCGATGCAGAAGGCTGGTAGTACTACTATGTAGTAGTATATCTACGTACCTCCTAGTAATAGCGTACCTAGGTGCTATAGTGTACCTACCTACTACCTACCTAGGTAAGTAGAGGTAGTGTAGGTAATATAGTAGGTATCTACTATAAAACCTTCCCGTGTCTACCTAGTCATTATCGGTTAGTGAAATGTTGGCCCGAGCTATCGAGCTCTTATCTATTTTAGGATTAGCTTAGGCTTTTCCCTTGTGGAGACACATGGAGACAAATGGGGAAAAAAAATAAGGGAAACGATGTCAGAAAGGCAAGTTCTAACAGGGGTGGCTGAGATGGGTGGAGATGGGTGGAGACCGTGCGTAACAGGGAACCGCAGGAAAGGGCCAGTTCTGGGGCCGGTGCTGGGGCCAGGGCAGTACCAGGGAAGCTGTGAAACTTCTTCTTTTCCTGCCACCGCTACACTACAGTACAATTGTACCCAGTCAGTCAGAACCCAGTCAGAAGAACCTAGTCAGAAGAACCTCCTACTAGTAGTAGTCAGAAGAACCTCCTACTAGTAGTAGTCAGAAGAACCCAGGTACGGAAACCTACCTACTACTAATAAGTAGTACCCTAGGTATCTACTAGTAGCGTAAGATAAGGAGGTACCCTGCTGTACCGTAAGTAGGTACCTTTTGTAGGTACCTTACACAGGTATGGTACACTACCTAGGTACCTACCGACCACGTAGGTAGTAGATAAAAGGTACTACACTACTACCTTTACTGCTGCTGCCCCTGCTACTGCTGCTCGCTGCTGTCCTCTCTCCGAGTAGTACCCGAGCTTTCTGACCCGAGCAAAAAATAAAAAAATAAAAAAAAATAAATCATCATTAATCCATACATAGAGGTACCTACATCCATCCATCCATCCATCCATCCATACATCCTCCTCTCCGTCCCATCATCAATTCTATATACTACCTACCACACATACATATATACACACGCGCGCGCGCACACTACATAGGTAGTGTGCACACACACTTTTCCTCCTTCCCTCCCTCCCTCTCTCTCTCTCGTACACCTGTCACAACAACAACAACAACAACTACAACCATACATTACGAGCCCGTACAGCGGAAGCAGCAGCAGCAGTAGTACTAGTGGTAGTAGGAATAAGTAGGAGGTAGTGTACATGTACACACGCACCCACAAGCTAGCGTAAGTACCTATGTGACATCCACATGTCCGCATATCTACTGGCATTACTGGCATATCCACTTTCGCAAATCCAGTGTCCACACCTGGCCCAGTCAAAGCTCCGCCTTTTACCTTCTTCACACTGACGCCCAAACTCTGATTCTGCTACTCTTGTTTTGTTCGTTCGTTCGTCCCTTCGTTCGTTCGTTTGTTCGTTTGCTCCTCTGCTCCTCTGCTCCTTTGCGCCTTTGCGCCTTTGCGCTGTCTCACCCGCGCAACACACTAAGACACGAGAGCTGAATGTGGCTAGCTAGGTAGCTACTTTGTTATGTTGATGTATTATTCCATGCAGTCTCTCGCCTCCATCCTCGAGCAGTGCTAGCATCCAGCGAGCATCACACATACTGCTACATACATACATACATACATACATAACATACGTATCCTATCTATTCGCCGACGAATACGAAGACGACTACGAGAAAACCTCCAGGCGCATCACATTCGAAACCCGCACCGAGCCTCCAGGAGCCTTTGCTCCCCCCCCCTTCTACTGCTGCTATCGCCGTCACCGTTCCCGTTCCGACATCCTCAAAGCCCGGTTCGATATGCAAAGCTTCCTGCGTGGTAGTAATAACGACTTGCCTTGTTGCGTTTTCCTCTCGTTGTAGTCGTGCGCCTCTTGATATCAACACCACCCGGCACGACGCCAGTCTCCGGCTGTATTAGCAGCCACGTGTGTTCGCCGTGTGTTGCGAAGTATTGTATAGTAAATAGGGAAGAGACCGCGCCCGACAGATACAGACGTACAATTATACATTATGGATTCGAGACAACCGCCGCAGATCCCCTTTGCTCGTAACAGCGCGGCATCGCCGCCCTTTACACGCTCACCCTTTCCGCCTGCGCCCAACTCCTCAGGACCCACGACCGCTTCTTCATCGTCGTCCTATCCTCCGCGTCCTGCTCCCGCTACCACGAGCCCTGCTGCCGCGTACGCCGAACACCACCAGCGACGTCCCTCCGACGCGAACCCCTTCTACTCCTCGCATTCTCAGTCAAGGCCGCCACCCCCTTACGCCGCCGAGCCCACCTCTCATCCTGCTCAGACCCATACGCGTCACCAGAGCTCGTCGTCTATCAACAATGCACCCATTCATCGAGTCATGCCACCGCCCTCGCCGCCCCAGCAGCACCCTCAACACCCGCCCCAGCAGCAACAGCAACAACAGCCGCCTCCGCCACCGCACCAGATGGGGCCCTACGTTGGCCCACCTCCTCCGCGCCCGCCCCCCGTGAATCTTGGCCCTCCTAGTGCCTTTCCCTCGGGACGAGAACTGCCCGCGCTCAACTCCATAGCTAGACCAGCCAATAACGGTGGGAGTATGTCTATCTCTTCTATACTAGGCGGCCCTCCGCCCGCACCTCGCGAACCTACGCCTGGCCATGCACCGCCTTATCCACCTCCCGCTACCACTTCTGCTGTCTCAGGTCCCTCATACGCTAGCTCTGTCCACGCATCGCCACGGATGCAGAATGCCGCAGAATATAGCCCATTCCATCAGCGTCGGCCACAGACGCCCGACCCGGGACGGCCACCGTTTGATGCGCGTGACCACAGAGGCAGCGCCGCTGGGTCACCGCCTCGGGGTATTTATGGAACGCCCGAATTGTCTAGGTATAGCACGCCTCAGTACCCGCAAAGACCCCCGCCCATGCCATCTACTGATGACAGCAGGAGGGAATCTGCGGCTCGCGTCGGTGCTAACAGCGTGCCTCCTCGGCCCAGCAGTCAGCCACGCTCGTACCATAGCATGGCCCCAAGACCCGCAGATATGGGCCGCGGCCCACCACCTCCACATGGCGAGGCTATGTATGCACCGCGCGAAGAAGGACGCCCGGGCCTTGTTGAATATAATCCTGAGCGAGGGCCACCCCGTCCCATACCCTACGAAGAGCAGCATCGCCTAGCGTCCGAGCGGGAGCGGGAGCGGGAGCGGGAGCGAGAACGAGAACGAGAACGAGAACGAGAACGAGAGTATAGAGAGCATATGAGTAGAGAGGCGGAATTCAGAGAGCGGGAGCGGGAGCGAGAACGTTTAATGTATGAAGAGCAACGGCCACTTATGTTGGAAAGGCAGCGTATTGAACGAGATCGTGAAAGAGAGAGGGAGAGAGAGCGAGAACGTGAGATAGAGTTGCAGCGTGTGCAACGGGAACGAACGTCGTCAGATCCCACGCGCCCTCATGGCCAGCATCCTGGCGAGCATGGGCCTCAGCCCTCGTCCCGGCAGCCGCCACCACACTATGGCCGGCCTGATCCTCGTGATCCACACGCCTGGCAACAACAACAGCAACAACAACAACGACCCGGATATGACCAGCCCCCGAGGGATGTGTACGGCCAGCCTTATCCGGGACACCGCCCAGGCGAGTTTCCCACAACGACTGCACCCCCATACGGCAACCACCCTACTTACGCACACCCACCCCCACCGGAACGTTTCCCGCCTACCAGCCAACCACTTCATCATGGTAACCCTACAAGTCAGCCTGGGCCCCCACCAAATCACCCGTTTGAGTCGCCAGATAGACTTCGATTCGCCCCATTACATACCCAGCACCAGCAGCAACGTGGGGCACCGCCAGCAAGTCGGCCGGGAGAAGAAGGGCCACCGCCTCCGTCGGTTGCGTACAATGGCGGTCCGGGTGCTACTGCCTTCGAAGCCGGGCGACCTCGGCCTATCGACGATGGCCCATCTAATGTAGGGCCACAGAGAGGCTTGTTGGGGGTGCAGGAAATTAACCGTAAGGGGCGAGTATCGCCATTACCACAGGCGGTCCAGGGTGCGCAACCCTTACCCCAAACACCGGCGGGGGAACCCGGGATCAAGAACGAATTTGGCCGCATGTTCTCCGGCATAGGAAGCGGAGTACGCGGTATTGGTGTCTCTAGCCCAGGCCCAGCCGGGGCCCAGATCCCCTTCTCGAACCCCAACCTACGGCGCGATGATGTTGAGCCCCCCAATCCAGAACCGCCTAGTGAGACAACCACAAAAACGCGGAGAAAACGCGGGAAGCCTAAGGAGGAAGATAGCAAAGGCGACGATGATAGCAACGGTCGAGTGACTCCCGTGGGTAGAACCAAGCGCGCCAAGACGCATGCCCATCATCACCACCATCAGTATGTCTTCGTCGTTTCGCCCCACGAAAAAAAGGTATGCTCCAATTTACTAATCTAGTGGTCATTAGTCACCACCATCACCATCACCACGTACCTGAACGAACCACTTCGCCACTACCAGGGATAGGTGCTCCCCTCAAGAATTTGAAGTCGACGACCCCGATACCATCACCTCCGGACAGAGATTACCCCTTCACGCACCATCATCACCAGCCGCCCAGGTCAACCCCTAATTCTTCCGCTAAACCGCCTCCTCCTGGTCCTACCATAATTCCGAAGCCGAAGCAGAAGGTTTCATCGCAGGTGGTCCTCGACAGTGTCGCCGACCGCCCTCGCAAACATCTAGGCGATGTGGTGTACAGCGTCCTGTTGAAGCCCGCCAAGTTGGAGTCCTCGCACGGTAGGTTTGGGTACTCGACCACACCCCGACCTCTGCCCATGGACATGATCAAAGATAATGAGAACTCGTCTCTCACCGTCAAAATACCACGCGTTCACCTGACCCCGTCATCTCGGGAAGAAATTACGACTCGTCGTGCGGTGTGGGGCACAGACGTCTATACAGACGACTCGGACGTGGTGGCGGCGTGCATTCATGCTGGCTGGATTCGCGGGGAGTGGCCGGATGATGTGGACGTAGACCTCCTCGAACTTCAGAAACCCGTGTCTAAGTCGAAGCAGCGCATCTTGCCCGTCGAGCAGCATTTGGAAGTGCTGAATTCGGTCCCAGCATCAGGTCCAATTCACGTCCCCGCGGATCGCGACCTACATGTCACGCTGCTCATTCTCCCGCCCCTCGAGAAGTACGCCAGTTCCACGCGATACGGCATACAGAGCCGGGAGTTTGGTGGGACCTACAACGGTCGAAAATCGATTCATGACGGTCTCAGTTTCATGATCATGAGCGTGCGCTGGGTAGACGGCGCGGCGCCACAGAGCCGGCTGCGTGGTAAAGCACGCAGGGAACGGATTCGCAAAGCCATGAGTGAGGTGAACCGTAGTCAGGTTGTGGATATGGGGGATATAGAGGTGCCCGGCAAAGCGGCGACCAGGGACCAAGGCACGACCAAGAGCGCGCCGTTGAGGCGCCGTAACACGGAGGGTAACAAAGAGAACCGTCCCGCGGATGCACCCATGTCTACGCCTTCGACCGAGATATCACCGACAGGCGGCAAAACTACCGGCGATGCCGACGAAGAGGCCAGAGAGAAGAGCAGTCGGGATGAAAATGGTGTGCAGAAAACAGAAGAGCAAATCGACAAAGAACCTAACGAGACAGCGGAGCCAAAGCAGACCGGCCCGCCTGTCTAGGGAGGGGAATGGGTTCGAACCCTCGCTTTGTTCGTCTTTGTACATGACCATCATCTGACTAAGCAAATAAGAGGCAACAGGTATGGCCTGCATCGGATACCTGACACGGGTGATGGTGGTAACCCATGCTGTTTTTGGGGGGGTTGTGCTTGTTCAAACCCTCCCTCCATTTCACTTCGGTTTGGTTTATTGATTACGATACCTCGGTACATCCAGAGTAGTGGCTTTTTTCAAGTCTTGCAGCAGCATAGCGTGGAATTACTATACTGTGTGTTTCAACGTCTTTTATGGCCTTGCCGTGTGTTTTATTTACCGGCGCATACGTACACGGGCAAAGAAGGGTTTTGGGACGGTAGAGGCGGATGGACAAGGACTATGAAGTAGATAACCCAAATTTTAATTATAGTTCAACATTGATGGAATCGCATCCACATGTAATTAATAGGTTCGCATCACGCCGGGCAGCACGGGGTATTTTGGATAGCCAGCCAACCTTGCGCTACCTGCCGAGCTTGTCTCTCGTAGCCCTCGGGGGTGTCGTATGGGTGTGAAGGCATACGAATAAAACAGAGCGTGCGTGGTGATGGCTATGGCGATATAGGTAGAGATGTGCTGCTTCGGACGCCCACGTCTTCTCTTCTCCCCTTGCTCTTGAGCCGAGCTATGTATATAGCTCATTCATATATGAATATGAACTTGATGCCGAAAACAACAGCGAGATTTACGGCTGTGTTTCAGTCTACTGATTAACTAACTAACCAACCAAACCCCTGCAGGGCCTAAATTCACATAGACAAACAAGATGTCAATCCGACCCCAACCGTCTTTTCGCACGCGAAGGATTCCGAGGAGAGGAGAGGACGCGATTTAGAAATCGGTCACGCGGCCGTTGAAGCTGTAGTCGCCGCCGGCGCCCCAGCGCAGGGGCTCGTTCTTGGGGCCGCCGACCTCGCCGGTGCGCGGGTTCACGTCGCCCTCGAACTCGGGGGGCGCGCCCTTGCGGAGGGGGGTCGGTTGTGCCTCCGCCTCCGCCTCTGCGGCCTCGCCTTGTGCGGTTGTGTTTGGGTTTATGGGGGAGGGGGAGGAGGAGGAGGAAGAGAAATCGGGCGACGACGTCGCGTTGAACCCTTCTTGCGTGTTGGCTGTGCGCTGCAGGCGCTCGAACTCGGCTTGTTCGGAGGGGGGCAGGCGCGGCGGGGACGGGCCGGTGTTGAAGGTTGAGGCGGGCTGGATCCGTGTGAGTGGTGAGGGTGAGGATCGGAGGTGGGCGAGGGCGCGCGGGAGGCGCATTAGGCGGGCGGCCATTCTGGTGTGGTGTGGTGTGGCTGTTCTTATTTGCGTTGAGGTGGTGAGGGTATTGGTGTGTCGAGGTGTCGTAAGGAATGAGGCCGTTATATGAGACTCTCTTGACCTTGAAGGAGTACAGGGTACGAGTATTGGGGTAGTATTGAGGGTTGGTGGGTGGCAAATGGCGATTACATTAGACTACAGCTCTGTCCGAGGTACACTGTATGAAAAGTTCCGGAGGCTGATCCGGCAAGAGCCGACGACCGTGTGGCAGCATTGAGCTCTAATATTCTCCACAGTATAATTCTTTATAAAGAAGGCGGTAAATTGGGGCAGTAATAGAGAGATCGGCTTCGGTACATACTGAACGCTCATATCAAAGGAGGTGCAATTCTGTTTGACGGGTTCCCGTCTGCTCAAAGCTGATGAGCGCAAACGCGCCTTCAATCTAATCCGATAGTCTACCCGCCCCGGACGTACGAAAGTGAGTACGCCCTCTACCTAGGTGATGACACGGCTCCTGGCTGGGGTTATGGCGGTTATAAATAACACACCAGGTCCATCTGTGTGTATGCTATCCACGCAGCGACACCGTTCTCTCAATCGCTACTATTAGATATAGCATGGTCAGAAGCCGGCTTGGTTATGGAATGCCGTAGACAGCCAATAATTACGGCGATAAGTGGGGGCAGACGGCGCCGGTACCGTAGATCCTCGGAGCGGTCGGTCGGTTGCGGGATGCAGGATTGCGGTACGGAGCGGAGGGCGGGAGTGGAGAGCGGTTAGTGGGGTTCGTGGCAATTTATCAGAAAAACGAAACATGCCCCTCCATCCCCCGCCATGTCTGGCAATTCTCCGATAGTCGCATCCCTTACCTGACTCTTCATAAAAAACAGTCACCCATTCCTCCCTCCCCCCCCAACTCTCACCACCAACACCACCACCGACACCGACACCACCTCTTCTTGCGGCTCTGTGTGACTCACTCGGTGTCTATAAAGAGTCATTCCTTTTCTTTACACCCTCAATTCTTCCAAAAGTCTCTTCTCTCTTCCATCCCCCACCCTGCCTACCCTTGATCCCCATTCGACTACAACCGACAATCGATCCGAAACACCATTGTAATCGTAATTGGGACGACATGGAGCATCTGAAGCAGACTTTTAGGCGGTGCAAGGCCGAGAGCCGGGTACGATCTACCCGCAACGACACCAAACTAGACCCAATGGTTACTAACCGGTATAGGCTGCTCTGGTGACCTATGTCACGGCCGGCTTCCCCGAGCCCGAGCTCATGCCCTCCATCTTGCTGGGCATGCAGAAGGGTGGTTCCGGTATGTAGCCATGACGATGATGGCCCCAGATCGACCAATTGGCACCGTCTAACCTGTGGAAAACAGACATCATCGAATTGGGCGTTCCCTTTACAGATCCAATCGCCGATGGTCCCACTATCCAGACCTCCAACACCGTCGCCCTCCAACATGGCGTTACCATCGGGTCCACCCTACAGATGATCAAAGATGCGCGCGCCCAGGGCTTGACCGTCCCCGTGCTGCTGATGGGCTACTACAACCCCTTGCTCAGCTACGGCGAGGAGGCTCTGCTGAACGATTGCAAGGCCGCCGGCGTCAACGGCTTCATCATCTGCGACTTGCCTCCCGAGGAGGCCGTCTCCTTCCGCAAGTT
Source organism: Xylariales sp. No.14919 (assembly GCA_002003505.1). Lineage (NCBI taxonomy): Eukaryota > Fungi > Ascomycota > Sordariomycetes > Xylariales > Xylariales sp. No.14919. Next base: position 327,827 of record BDMC01000047.1, read on the forward strand.
CTGTAGCCGCGGCGGCCTGTCCTACGTTCCGTTGATCGCCCCGTCCACCACAGATGCCCGCATGAAGCTGCTGTGCGGCCTGGCCGACTCGTTCATCTACGTCGTGTCGCGCATGGGTGTGACCGGTGCCCTGGGTACCCTCAATGCCAACCTCCCCAGCCTGCTCGAGCGTGTGAAGAGGCATAGCGGCGACAAGCCCGCCGCCGTCGGCTTCGGTGTTTCTACGCGCGAGCACTTTCAGTCCGTCGCTGCCATCGCCGATGGTGTCGTCATCGGCTCCCAGATCGTCACCACTCTGCAAAAAGCCGAGGCCGGCAAGCACGCCCAGGCTGTCCAGGAATACTGTGCCTATGTTTTGGGACGGACTGGTGAGCCCGAGGTCACGCGCGAAGTAGGTGTCATCGAGGCTATTAGCGTGGCTAAGGAGCCAAGCGGCGAGGATGTCACGGTGAATGGTACCATTACTGAGGAAGATGATGCTGCGCTGGTCGCACAACTCGCTGCTCTCCACGGCAAGATACCCGACCGCTTCGGCGAATTCGGCGGCCAATACGTCCCCGAGTCTCTAATGGATTGTCTCCGAGAATTCGAAGATGGCTTCAACGCCATAAAAGACGACCCCAAGTTTTGGGAGGAATATAGATCGTACTATCCCTGGATAGGGCGGCCCGGACACCTACAGTTTGCCGAGCGGTTGACCGAGTATGCGGGGGGTGCCAAGATCTGGTTGAAGAGGGAGGACCTGAACCATACCGGTTCTCACAAGATCAACAACGCCCTAGGTCAACTACTTATTGCTAGGAGGCTGGGGAAAACCAAGATCATCGCCGAGACGGGTGCGGGACAGCACGGTGTAGCCACGGCCACCGTCTGTGCCAAATTTGGCATGGAATGTACCGTCTTTATGGGTGCCGTGAGTTACCTTACCTTTCCTCTTTTGTTCCTATCACTAACCACTCTCACAGGAAGACGTGCGGCGACAGGCCCTCAACGTATTCCGCATGCGACTCCTCGGCGCTAAGGTGATCGCGGTGGAGTGCGGTAGTAAGACGCTTCGAGATGCCGTCAACGAGGCCATGAGATACTGGGTTGTGCATCTCGAAGACACACATTACATCATCGGCTCGGCCATCGGCCCCCACCCCTTCCCTACCGTCGTCAGGACGTTCCAGTCCGTCATCGGTAACGAGACAAAAGAGCAGATGCTGGAAAAGCGCGGGAAGCTTCCCGACGCCGTCGTCGCTTGTGTCGGAGGTGGCAGCAACGCCGTCGGCATGTTCTACCCGTTCGCGAATGACCCCAGCGTCAAATTACTAGGTGTCGAAGCCGGCGGTGATGGTGTCGAGACGACGCGACACTCGGCGACCCTGACGGCTGGTTCCAAGGGTGTGCTGCATGGTGTCCGGACCTACATTCTTCAGAACGAGCACGGCCAGATCACCGATACACACTCGGTGTCAGCAGGTCTCGATTACCCCGGCGTGGGACCCGAGCTATCGTCCTGGAAAGACACCGAGCGTGCCAAGTTCATCGCGGCCACGGACGCCGAGGCGTTCCAGGGCTTCCGGCTGATCAGCCAGCTCGAGGGCATCATCCCGGCGCTGGAGTCTGCCCACGGCATCTACGGCGCCCTCGAGCTGGCCAAGACGATGAAGAAGGACGAGGACGTCGTCATCTGTCTCAGCGGCCGCGGCGACAAGGACGTCCAGAGCGTGGCGGACGAGCTGCCCAAGCTGGGTCCCCAGATCGGATGGGACCTGCGGTTTTAAAAGGAAAAAAAAGAATATTATGCATGTGTGGGTTTTGTGCATACATTTTAAAAGAAATTGGGTGAATACAGGAGTTGGCGCATGGAAAAAAGAAGGAGAGGATCATGCCAGATTTTATTGTATAAAGCCCGAATGAAGTGGCTGGTTATTTGGGGGTGTGTGTGTGTGTACATGGTCGTCTGGTAGCCATATATACCAGGTGTTTTTGGCATCATGATACATAAGTTTTTTTTTTGTACATTTCTAGTCCCGGCCAGTATATATAGTACAGTTATGCATCGTCGCTTTCCAAGCCTGTGAAGATCTGAGTGAGACTATTCTTTCTCTACCCGTTTGATCGCCTCTCTCTCCTGTAGTTATCACGGGATAACTACTACATCCTCTCACACCCCCGTACTTTCGCACCTTTCAACTTGTCTCCTAATTCCTTATGTGAGGCTGGTCGGCCTATTCAGGCTTCTATACTTTCTGGTCCGCATCTGGGCGTTTCTCGGTAGCGGCGATCGTCTCTTCAGCTTCCGCTTCCGCTGCTGCTTCTACTTCCGCTTCCGTTATTGCTTCCGCTAATGATTCTGCTTCCACCACTGATCCTGCTTCGGCCTCCAGTTCCGCTTCAGTGAGAGGGTCCCCGATGACGAACTCGTCCTCCTGCTGCAGCATGGCGTCGACTTTCTCGGCCGTCAAGCCCTCAGCAACCAACTCGGCGGGGAACGCAGAGACAGCATCAGCGTCAGCGTCAGCGTCAGCATCGGCGGCAGTGGTGGGGGGGGTCTTGGGGGGGAGGCCGAGGGCGGCGCGCTCGCGGGCGAAGCGGGCCTGGACGGCGTCGGTCTGGATGATCTTCCAGCGCAGGGCCCAGCCGGCGGGGCCGAGCTCCTTTATGCGCTTGGCCTTGGAGCCGAGGAGGTACTCGTCGATGCCGCCGAGGCGGTCGATGGTGTGCAGCACGCTGGCGGTCATGCGGGTGCGGATGAAGGCGCCGAGGGCCGGCGACCACAGCCGCTTCCGGTGCCGGTTCGGCAGCCACGACGTCCGCGACTTGTTCTTGTACTTGGCCGCCACCACGTTGCCGAAGCGGATCTTGGCCCGCCCGTACAGCCCCTCGTTGCGCTGCTTGTACGTCTCGAACCGCCCGTAGGGGTAGTCTGGCACTTGCTCTGCGGGCACCGTGCGGTGCGACGGCGTCTGCCGCGACAGCGCTGCCGTCGTGCTGAGAAGTCGGGTCGTGGGGCGTCGAGAGGGTGTGAGGGCTGAGAGGCGGAGGCACCGTAGCGGTGCTATCGCGGGTTGTGCCGCCATGATTTGTGTATTTTTTTCCCTCTCTCGTCTCTCTCTCTTTTTTTTTTCTTTTAATTCCTTCTCTTTCTCTCCCTTTTTTTCCTCCTACGAAAATTTCAATCCTCCCGTCGACGTCGGGTTGGCACGGGCACTACTAATCTCGTCAATTTATGGGCCAATTGGTCGATTCCGAAGGGCCCATGGACACCGGCCGAGTCGTCGTGTAGCGTTTTGTTTGGGCTTGGGCTGAATCGGGGTTCGGGAATTCGACTCCAGAAATTCGGCCTGCTCCAGCAATCTACCTATGGACCTATCGTCCTTCCCAGCCTAAGGGCTCTGTAGCTTTGGAGGTGTCTTGGCATCTGCAGTGGTAGTCAGAAAGAAGTGGGCTTTCGCGGATGATCGGCAGAAGTTTGTCCGGGCGGAATTCGGGCGTGTTAGCTAGAGACCTTTCCCATTTGATCAGGTGATAGCGCTCCGCTTTCGCGAGGGGTCTACAGGCTACGTATCTTATCAGTGCTCGCAGTCTTATCTCTACCCATGTACTTAGATAGTGGGCGTACTTGTTTATGTAAATAAGGGGTCTGATAATGCTACCGTAAGTAAACATATAATGACTTCATCGTCAACTTACCTGCCTACGATCCAAAACTCACATTCATACGATACTGCATTTTCAGTCTGGCCACCATGTTACCACCGATAGATGGCAATGTGCTGAAGGCAAATCCCCGGTTCGAGAAGCTCTACAACACCATCACCACCTCGATCCTCAATCCAGACGCTTCTACTAAGCTCGACCCGTCCACCAAACAGCATGATGCCGTGCGTCAAGTACGTCTTCTCTGTCACCTGTTACTGGCCAAAACCACCAGATCCAACTCGTTAAACAAATTACTAACCGGAGGTTTTGCCAATGGCAATAGGAACTCAAGGCATACCGCCTCAAAGCAGCCCGGGTCCATCTCCTGCGCACCGCTATCTCAACCGCCGCAGCAGCCCAGACACCACCACCAAGCAAGCAAGCAGAGGAAAAAGAGCAGCAGCCGCAGCTGAAGCAACCAAAACAATACCAAACCCGGCGCTCCAAGTCCCGTCCGCAGTCACAATCACAACCACAAGCTCAACCCCAAGCTCAAGCCCAGCAAACACCCACACTCCCTCCCGACCTAATCGAGCTCCTATTCTTGATCCCAGCCTTCCTAAACAACGCCTCGACCCTACCTCCCGCATCCGTCTCCCTCCTGCTCACAAGCCCACCATTCACGTCTCTCCCGACCCTATTCCCGGACCTCGTAGCCCTCATATCAGCACGCCTGACCGCGCAAGCCAAGACTCTCGCGCGCGTTCTAAGCCCAAGCACAAACGCCTCGTACATCCACCGCGCGATCCCCTCCCTGCCCTCGCTAGCCAGCACCCTAGTCTCCGACCTCGCGACCTCCAAGACAGCGCTCTCCCGCGCGCGGCTAGCCGCCACCGCCTCGCTCACGCGGCTCCTCGCGCAGCACACCGAGGCTCTGACCCTGCTGATCCGCGCGCTGGAGACCAAGCACGACCTCGTCGCCGCGTCGACGGAGCTGCGCGCCGCCGCCGCCCACCAGGACGCGCAGGCCTGGGCCCTCGCGGCCGAGGCCCTCCTCTGGGAGACCCGCCGCCAGGCCTACCCGCCCGAGGCCCGCGCCGCGCTCCTCCACTACCGCCAGCACCTCCGCGACGCCGGCCGCCGCCTCGAGGACGCCACGCACGTGCGCGAGAACGAGCTCGCCGACTACGGCGTCGACGTCGCCAGGCGCGATTCCGTAGTAGGACCCTCTGCCGCCGCCGGTCGCCCGCGGAGAAGGACCACCGCCTCCGTCGACGAGAACAAGGAGCGCACGATGCGCGAGATTGCGCGCGTGTGGCGCGAGATGGAAACGAGGCTGCGCGAGATCGAGGGGGATCTGAGCCGTTTGCGATGAAAAAAGCTTAGCTTAGCTACCTACTTATGTGGAAAGTTCTCGATACCCTACCCCACCGAAGCGATGACCGAAATGACCTAAAACACTTACTGTAATTCATATAAAGTAATTTAATCAATGCAAAAGCCCTACAGGCCTAACCAGCACAAAGATGAACATTGTAACGTTCGAAGAAGGAAAAAGAGGAGTTCGAGGTATCATTCGCTGTCTATCTGTCTACTAGGTGAATTGTTTTTTTTCTCCACTGAATCTGTCCCATCTATCCGAGAGAAAGAGAGGGAAAACAAACATCCAAGTGCAAGATATGGAAAGGAGCAGAAGAAGAGGCTTGACTGTCCGCTGGACAGCGCAGTGCCCCCTTCTACTACATTACGTCACAGTTATCCACGACACAGGAACCAACCAAACTCGTTACCTACGCCGAAGCCGTACTCCGGCAAGGGCGTCATGGTATAGTTAGTCAGTCCAACCCATATGACTCCCCCCTCCCTTTTTTTTCCCCTTCCTCATATGGCGACGAAGAAAAGAGGGGGAAAAAAATTAAAAGAAACAATGCCTCCATAGTCCCGTAAAATTCGTACAGATGTTCGTTTCATGTGATTCTTTCAAGTTACACAAAAACAAACTGTCGTGAACAGTCCGTTTGCTTTTTTTTTAACCCTTGACCTTGTAGATGGCCTCGGCGAGACGGCCGACGTTGTCGGTCGTGATGCCGGCGACGCTGATGCGGCCGTCCTTGGTGGCGTAGACGCTGTGCTCCTTGGCGAGCTTCTCCATGCTCGCGGCGTCGAGGCCGGTGTAGGCGAACATGCCGATCTGCGAGGTGATGTGGCTCCAGTCGTGGGTGCTGCCGAGCTTCTCGAGGTTGTCCTTGAGCAGGGCGCGCATGGTGATGATGCGGTCGGCCATCTCCTTGACCTCGCCCAGCCACTGCTGGTAGAGGGCCGGCGTGTTGAGGATCTCCGAGGCCACGCGGGCGCCGTGGATCGGCGGGTTCGAGTACAGAGGGCGCACGAGGATCTTGATCTGCGAGTCGAGGCGCTTCTTCTCCTCGGCGGAGGCGCCAACAATCGAGAAAGCGCCTACACGCTCACCGTAGAGACCCTGGATGACAAACACACCGTTTAGCCTAAGCTTGCGCCATAGGAAGGGAGACTAGTTAGGGACAGGGGGAAGGGGGTGGAAAGAACGAAGACGTACCATGTTCTTGGCGAAACTCTGGGCCAGGGAGACGTCGAGGCCCTGCTCGATGAAGTGGCGCAGGGCGAAGGCGTCCTTGTCGGTGTCGCCGCTGGCGAAACCCTGGTAGGCCATGTCGAAGAAGGGGTAGTGGCCCTGTTGCTTGACGACGCGGGCGATCTCCTTCCACTGCTCCTGGGTGGGGTCGACACCGGTGGGGTTGTGGGCGCAGGCGTGGAACAGGAAGATGCTGCCCTTGGGGGCGGCCTTGATGTCGGCGATCATGCCGTCGAAGTCGAGGCCGATGGTCTTCTTGTCGTAGTAGCTGTACTGCTGGACCTTGAGGCCGGCGTCGTTGAAGACGGCCTTGTGGTTGGCCCACGAGGGGTTGGGGATGTAGATGGTCTTGTCGCCGGGGTAGAAGCGCTCTAGGAAGGCGGCGCCGATGCGCAGGGCGCCGGTGCCGGAGATGGACTGGGTGATGGCCAGGCGGTCGAGGGCGGAGGAGTCCTTGCCGTAGGCGAGGAGAGCGGCGGCCTTGGTGAACTCGGGAAGACCGGTGATGCCGGCGTACTCCTTGTTCTGCTTGGCGCTGACGATCTTGTCCTCGGCGGTGCGGACCGAAGGCAGGACGTAGGGCTTGCCCTTGTCATCACGGTAGGCTCCAACACCTGTGAACAGCAAGAGAGGTTTTGTTTAGTCGCTTACGGCCGAGACGTCGCATGTCGCGTGGGGTGGGGGGGGGAAAGTGGGTGAGAAGCTAGGCGCATGGAGAGATGAACATACCGAGGTTGATCTTCTTCTCAAAGCTATCAGCCTTGAAAGCTTCGGTGATACCTAGATAGTAATTACGTGTTAGGCATTTGGTACACAGATAGATTCAAGAGCAGTAGAGCCAATTGGCAAGGTGGAATCACGAAATTGCGACATACCCAGAATGGCCTGTATTGGACGAGCAAACGTCGAGTCAGCAATGGGTTGCCAGGTACAGGCGACGACAGCAACAGTATCATCCTAGCTTCAATTGGAGTAGTTTCGGGGTATTCGAGCAACTCACATCCTAGAGATCCACGGCAAGGGCTATGTTAGCACTCATGTTTTTCCATCTTCCGGAAGGTGAGTCAGTAGACGACAAGCAGCGACAACATACCGGTGGACCCTGGGGAACATTGGCCCAGGTGGAGCCAGCACGAGCAGCTTGCAAGCCGAAGACGGAGGCCCGTCTCACGGCGGCGGCCTGGCGAGAGGCAATTCGCAGTGTGGAAAGCATGGTTGGTTCGTGGAGGTGGGAGGGAGGGAGGGAGATGGTGGGAAAGGGGAAGAAAGCAGTGAGGAGGTGAATATGCTGGAAGGGATGTTTTGTGGTGGGAGAGGTGGGCGAGGTGGGATATACCAAAGGTGGGATGGGATGGATGGGATGGATGGATACGATGGATACCTCTCTAGTCTACGTCTCCTAGTCTACCTTCAGTATAAGACGGTGTCTGACGGTGCTACGCTACTCGACGGGTTGACGTGCAGAAAACGATGGGACGGATACGTAGGGATGGCCTCACTTTTAGTGTACATATAGCTTGTTGCAGCTTGTGTAGCTCAAAAAAATAATAAGCGCAGACAAGGGTTCTCGAACAAAGGGAAGGAAAGTCAGCGCAAAGCAAAGCAAAGCAAAGCAACTTGTGCCGAGGCGACCGGTGGCTTGCATAGGTACCTATGGGTATATACAGGTCAGGTACTTTGCCATACACGTCCCGAGCATGCTATTCACAAGTAGATAGTCAGTAACTGACCTACCTACTAAGTACCTAAAATCATAGTGGTCTCTCTACACGCTAATTCCAGAGTGCAGAGTGGCCCCCCCCAGTCGAGCCAAGCCAACCCCAGACTGCTAACAGCATTGAGAACAAAGCTAAACATTTGATATTATGTAAAGATCGTAAAAGATGCCCTGTTTCTATTACAAGTGACAATCTGCTATATCTCTCTCTGTGTTATCTAGTCTTCTGATTTGTAGTGCTTTGGTGCTGTATCTTGTATCTCGAATCCTTTTCCATGACTAATCCGTTTACAGCACCTCTGACAGACAGTCTTGAATCTTGAATACGAATGCATTTTGGATCGTACACACACCACTTCCTACCACACATATATAATAAATAAACAGGTTCGTATCAAGTTTAGCTGCACGGTTGAGGGAATTTCTATCTTTTACTAGGGCAAACCCTCTCAGCTGCCCAGCCAAGCTCACCTTGGCATCCGATAGATATCCATTCAATACCCATTTCCATCCGTCTCAGCGATCATATACGACAGACGATAAATGACAGATCCGATCGCCCGCCCTCACCGATACATGGACCTTACATAGTAATTCCTAACTGGGTAAAACAGGCAATCTATCCACCATCTCGCATCTCGACAAGACGGGCAAAGGGAAGTCTAGCCTGTTCGGGAGCCATCGCATTAACCTAGCGCATTCCTTCTCATCGCTTCCTTGCACTAGACTAGGTTAGCTACTATTCTTAACAGACAACGTCAAGAAAACATCTTCCATCATTACCTGCAGAGCAAGCTATCGTCGTCACATTACTTAATCCCCTTGTGGGCCGGGTGCCCCCCTATTGGTGCGCTTATACACACCACATCGAAATGGCCTGATGTGATAACCATACAAACATTCACTCTGGCTCCCATATACTACCAGTATTACTAGTACAGTAAACGACAATCCCGACTCAGACTATTTAAACCTGAACATCCCATCCCCCCAATGCATCTTCAATTGCCCCCGTTGCCAAGCCTCGTGAGGGAAAATATAACAGACATGCGTCGCCCCTACCAAAACTCTTAACACTCGCTCTCCGTCAAACAACTGCTTAATACCAAGCAGACCACTTAACTAACCTAGAGTGTTTGAAAACCAAACTACTTAAAGCGGTCGTAGGGGTGCTTCTTGAATATTCAAGATAGGATAGCCCATCCAACCACAGAACAAGTGCGCCCCGCACATCACGCAGAGTCATCATATCACTTATTCGTCAACATATATCAATTATGCTCACTTATGTGAGTGATGGGTCGTCTTGCAAGATGGCCATTCTCTGCTATTCAAACCTAACTGTATCAAGATCGACTACATGATACTAGGACCGCAAAATACAGAGAGCCCGGCGGGAGCTCGTAGGCCCTGATGGAACTAGGGTAGGAGTTTATTAAACTTATTGTCAAATAAAACGAGCAGTAATGTCCCAAGATGATTAACGGGCTTTACAATTGGCCCTGCAGCTGGTCGAGCTAGAAGAGAGGTAGGAAATCTACCGAATATCCATATTACGGCCGTTGCGGCCACTCAGTTGTCCGAGTGGCTGCGTCCACCAGGTGTATAAACCTCTAGGCACAACGGATACGAACCCATAATCCATTAGCTTGAGTTGTTATCGTAGTTGGGATCGGAGTCGTGGCACAGCTACTACACTTCTATTCAATAGTTCTATGGCAGGATAATACCTGCTGCCCCCAACGCATATACCGGCATTTTGACTCACGGTCGAAATACATGTTTCCTTCCGCAAGGAACAGCAGAAAACACAAGATAGGTATCACACACTCTCCAGCAATGACTACAAGCCTAGTAAACCGATATAACATAAGTCGCAAGCCGGGTGCGGCCGAAACATCAACACGCCACCAAGCAGTCATCGATCCTTATCCCGAGTCCCCCAAATCCCCAATCAGTAGAGACAGGACTGTACGATTCCGGCGCCAGCAGAAAGAATTTTAAAACAAGAAAACGGGTATACGTATAACGGCGGAAAGCATTCCCTCCAAACCTCAACACCCCGTGAATACCCCCGAAACGACCACTAATAGTTAATCCCCCTATTCACCCGACTACGGCCGCGACCCCCCTTCCCGGGCCTCGGCTCCAAATTCAACACAGCACCGCCGGGATCCAAAGCCCCCACACTCCACGGCGCAGCCTCCATCTCCCTCCCTCCCCCTTCCCCTCCCATCCCCGTCCCCGTCCCACCACGGTAGTAATACTCCCCAGGCCATCGCCGCGTCCGCGTCCGCGCGCGCGCAGGCATCTTCGGGGTATCGACAACAACACGCACGGCGCCGCGCAGCGCACTATGGTACGTCTTCGTCATCGTAGCCGTGGCCGTGGCCACCGCCGCCGCGGGCGGGAAGACGAAGTCGTCGTCGTCGTCGTCTCCTCCGCGGAGGCCGAGGGACTGCCGCCGCTGGCTGCGGCGCTGGCGGCGGCGCACGGCGACCTGCCGCAGGACGATGCAGAGGAGCACCACGGAGACGACGGCGGAGACGGCGATGGCGAGGACCTTGAGGATGGACTCGGCCGCGCCGCCGTTTTCGGCGGGCAGGGGCCGGGGTGGGGAGGTTGGGGTTGCGGGCGGGTCGAGGCTGGGCTGGGTGAGTGTTATGGATGTCTCGGGGGATGCGTTGAGGGGTGCCGGGGCGGGGGCCGTGCGGGTTGTGCTTGTTGTTGTTTGGCTTGCGGGGGAGAGAGGGCTGGTTGGGCTGGATGTGGGTGTGCTTTGCGTGAGGGCTGGGAGGATGAGGATGCTGCTGGTTGGGGAAGGCGATGGTGTGTTGCTGCTGGGCTGGGAGGTTATGCTTGGTATGGAGGCTGAGGCTGCGCTGCTAGTCGAGGATGGTGACGGTGTGTTGCTGGTTGTGGGGGACGTTGAGGTGCTTAACATGACATCTGAGGCGATAGTGCTGGTCGGAGAAGGCGACGACGAGATGGATATCGGGATTATTGGTGGGCTGAATACGGACTCTACCGTGGGAGAGGGACCGGCGGAGAAACTGGCTCGAGCAGTGGTTGGCACGGCTATTACACTCGCCGGGGGTGGGATAGACGGTGATGTAGATATGGACGTAGATGTAGATGGCAGCGGGCTTGGCGAATCAGATAGGGGTGCCGCCGAAGTGAGCAACGCCGGTGAGAATGACCTAGAGGTGGTCATCGTCGTTGCTAGAGATGGTGAGGATGAAGGGGATGATGAGGATGAAGACGGCGATAGGTCTAAAATTACGAAAGGAACCGTTGAGCCGGTAGGTACAGTCGTGGTACCGTTGGCGAAGGGCAACCAAGCCGTCGTGGAACGGATGGAGGTCCGTATGTCTGCCATGGTGTTTCTCGTCTCAGTTCAGTCATATAGCTTATGATCAACCTGTGTCTCGTAGGATAAATGGTTTAATAAGAGGGTAAGAGTGCGTATTTGGTGGTAACGGCCGCCACGCTTTTCACTACGTCGCGATATCTAACGAGTAGCACACCACACTGACGAGCACCAGGGTGTGAAAGTCGAACCCATTATTATCGAATCGAGCACGAGATCTCGACTAATAAATAATAGAACCGGCGAGTGGCTTTGGCTGCGATAAGCGGACGCCGGGGAAAGCCCAGGTATTATAAAAGCATCCGATGACTGCTGCTGCGATGTACTAGTAATTATCGGAAAATCTAACTCCTGGTAATATATTATTCCGCCTCGCACTGGACGACGGGGCGGGCTGGAAATGATGCGTCGGTTGATGGTCCCGAGCGGGGAGGGCAGTTTGGGGCATCATGGAGCTACGTGACTGGCCGTTGCTAGCTGCCGGCAATATTCGACGCTGCCCAGCACGTGGATGAAAAGATGGGTAAACTTGTCGGACTGGATGTGCGGCGCGGGAGATAATGTAACGTCACCCTCTCTCCCGTGGAGTGATCGTCGTCGTGGCAGAGGCAAATTGTTCTATCCCCTCGCTGGTATTATTATAAGCGTCCCAGTAACATGAATAAATATAGTATTTTTTGTTTCATGTTTATAGATCCATGCCGGTATAGGTTGTAGACTTGGAATCGCCAGTAGTCTAGTTTATGTAAGCCGGGCGTGATTACGCGAACAACATAATGTAGCTCTCTCTCATTCACCGGTGTCGCTGAGGCTCATATTAGGACTTGCGTGCATCTGCCTGTCTATTCCTAACATCAATCGCAGTATCCTTCATCGTCCGAATACACTCAGCCCGCAGCTCCAAAACTTCCTTTACCGTCGGGAGGCTGACAAGATGCCTATGCCATCTGTAAAACTCCGGCATCTCATGCTCCCAGTCGTTGATATCGCCGTCGGGGAACAGGTGAGTTAAGAGGATTGTGTTCCACGGCACGAACGACAGATCCGCAAAAGTATAATGGTCTCCAACAAGCCAGACAGGCTCATCCGGTTTTAGATTTAGTTCTTTCCGTCGCCCGCGTAGGGCGCTGTCGATGACGCCACATATGCGCTTCGTTTCTGTGGCGTAGCGCTGTATCGCCGTCGTGAGATCCTCTTCGATGTGGAAATACGTGAACCATATCTTCTGGCCAAACACTTCAGAGAGTTGTTAATCGTCGTAGTGGATCATAGAAGGTCTCATTACGGGAAAACATCAGGAGGTCAGGACTGGAAATGGGTAGGATTGGGGATACATAAGATTAAGCTTCTACATACTGGGGCCTTGCCCGGACATCTGGAACATGAGCCAACTCTGGACCAGATACTTGTCACTAAGCCGGTCATTGCTATACGTGAGCTTGTGGTGTGTGTCGTAGACATCGACGATATAGTTGATAATAGCCCCGGACTCGAAGAGGGTCACGCCCGTGTTCGGATCCACCATAGCGGGCAGACGTCCGTTCGGATTGAGCAAGGTATAAGGCTTCTCCTTGGTTTCTTTATAATCGATCCATTCTTGCTGATACGGTAGCTCGAGCTCGGCTAAAACGAGTATTACCTTCCACGGGTTAGGGCCGGTTCCGGGCCTTCCATTGAAGATCTTGATGGGCTGCATATCGAATCAATTTTCTCCGAACGTAACTCTAGCGAGAAACCACTTTGATCTTCCTTCCAGAAGACTTCATGACGCAAGATGAGACTTGTCTATTTGACAGACCATATTTATACACAGACCCCCACGGTCTGCCTACTAGTAACATCCACTTTAGGACTTTAGTGTTAAGTCCGATAGTGTTTGTCATCTAAAGATATACAGACACTTTCGGGCTTCATATTGTAATGGCGAGAGCCGAAGGAAACAAGGTGGGAGCTGCGTCGTTGATCTTACGATGTTACGTCCACTCCTGCCTATCATGGGGATTGTGAGGAAGCGTACGAGGTTACGGTTCTGGCCGTAACCCCTATATAAGTGACTTTAGACGTTCAAGCCCCCGACTTGACAGCGTTTCTATATAGTACTTTGGTATTGTTATGATTATTAGAGCTACAGTGCTATCCTGTGACATTTTATATTCTTGTAGTGTAACTGTACAACCGACCGTCACGCAGTGTTCAGGGCCTGTACGTTTTGTACCTTGCTATAGCCTATCGTATATTCGTAAGAATTGGCGCCAAGCTCAGGCCCTGCGTAATTGCGTGTGGAAAAGGAAATAAAGGCTCTATCTCCGTCAAGAGCCGATATCTGCAGAAGTACATGATCTGTAAACCATATACTACCATTGTTATAGGGCTTCGGGATTAAAGGATTTAGAGACTTACCGGCGCCCAGATTTCTTATGATCACCAATCTGCGGGGATCCTGTATATTGGTATTTTTATGTACTAACCCACTCTAGCGTCATTATCCGTATTGCTCTACATTAAATGATTGTCTTCGAGTCCAGATCTACCTAGATAATTATCAGCTCCATTATTGAAACCGATCAGCGGAAACTCGTCTTGGCATTACGCCACATCTGAACTAAGTTACAGAGATCCATCCCGGGAGACGGTTCTATTGTACATATGAACTCATCAGTGGCTGTCGCCAGTGAATAGATGGCAACAGACCTAGTTCATATGCAGCAACAACTTCCAAACCTATTGGCGCAGCGTCACAGTATTGTATCATACGGCTGTGGCACCCGTAGGCAATGGCGATATTAAATAGGATGTGTGGGGACGCGGACAAAAATATCATTTGGCCTGCTACGTCCCCCTATTATATACCGGAGATCATGACACACACTACTTCGCGTGGCAATTACCTATGCTCACTTTCTAGGAAATTAGCGCACTTTCGTTGCAGTAATCGAGATATCGAGCATCTCCCATCGAGCTGACGCCCACTCGTTTATACGATCCATCCGCATTCTTTTGGACAAGGATGTAGAAGTGCCTCTGCCCTTCTTCGTGGGGGGGCTGTGTTCCCTTGTTAGCAACGAATTCACTTTCCCGCCATTTTCCTTTTTTCTCCATTGAAGATAATTACGTATTTATCCGAGGGGTTTATTTTTACTCACAGTTGCAGCGCTGGTTCTCGTCTCTCGATGTAGATGAGAGTCTCTCGCTACCAACACCCAGAATAAATCTGGAAACTCATTCTGGGATTCGACCTCGACGTCCAGAGTTATCCATCCAAGGATGTCACCTTCGTGTCCTTGGACTACTCTGTACCTCGCTGCATGGTAGTCTATCTCAGGTGGAAAAGAAACCTGGTCCGTTACTGGATCACTCCATCTTACATCGCTGATACGAAGACGCGGTTTCAATTTTGCCAAGGCGCCATGAACAAAGAGCGATCCAGAAGACGACGATATTGGGTCGGCTTCGCGAACGGTGAAATTGGGGGACGGGTCATAGTCATAGAGCTGCATGAAATGGATAGGCCCCTTTCGACTAGCCCAGCTCCAAGACGGCGCCCCAACCAAAGGTAGATATTCCAGGTCCTCGGCGCGTGCCGACCACAGTACGCTCGGATGCAAGAGCTCTCTCCACACCCCCTTCATGTAAGTCATGTGAAGCTGGGATTCGAGTTTCTGTACCAACCCGCTGATCGCGACCAGCTTGTCCGTTTGGAACGTCAGGCCAAGGCTGGAGTATTCCGAGGATATATGCCACCACGCCCGCGGGAGCTCAGAGCTACGACGTGGCGCGTCGCACAGAAGCGAGCTCGGCGAGAGCTGCACTGGGTACGCTTCCTTTTTCACGACGCCCAGGTATTCATACTCCAGGTCTTCGCCCTGGTGATACTGCCAGCATTCCCAATATACCTGGTGTTCGGTGAAGTGGAGTGTTCGCGGAGAAAGCACCCGTTCCTGGAGCACCCAGGCTCGTCGGTTCAACAGTCCATCGTCGACGTCACCAGTGAAGCTCCTGCGTTGGCACGCATAGATATTTCCTGTCGGGGAGTCTTGTGTTTTTAGCGCTATGCCAGGCAACTCCGCCGTATGCGTAGAGATACGAGGCCCTAGAAATCCGGCTTCACTATTAGCTGCTCGTGTAGCAGCTATGGTAAGGTACGAATGGAGATACACGTCCCCCATCGTCGCTGCCTCCCTCTTCCAGTCTTCTGGGTCGTCTTGTATGATACATAGGCTGTCGATCCATAATGTCTATTTGTATAGCCACAGCTATCGCGTCCCGGAAAGTTGGTGGTAACTCGGAGAGCGGGAACCCAGAACATCTTGCAACCAAGTTTGATCCAACAGTCTTCGCTGGTTGATGTCCACCCCAGCTGTGGCTCAGTGCAATGTATTTTCCGGGAATGTTATTGGTATGTAAAAGCCGGAGTCGCCCAGTTCGATGGACTTGGTCTATATCCAACACTCTTGTAGGAAGACGTGCTTCAACGGCCTGCTCTGGAGCATTGCACTCTAGATGATTCAGGCGGCAATCCTCCATCCATGTTTTCACGAGGTCTCCTACGTTACTTAGGTCCGGAACAAGCGGGACGATCATCCCTAAAGGAACTTCTACCTCTTCTCTATTTGCAGACAAAGCTGTAGGAAATATTAGTTTCGGGCCCATAAACGTGTCGAATTCACTATTTACTCACGAGAGTCGGTGAAAAGCCTGATGGTTGACGTTGTCAGCAACTCTTCCTCGACTTCACCCTGCCGTATAAAGCATAGATCTAATAGGTTTCTATCAGGCCTTATTACGAGTCGCGCTATCTCGCCCTCGTCTATTCCCGCAACCCGCAGGGCGCCCGCGAAGTCCAAGGCATCCTGATTCACTGCCGTCGGTGCTCGAATGCAATGCTCAACCAACGAGCAGAATGAGCAACTCGCCGCTGCTATAGGTAAATTCCACAGATTGGGAATATGTGCATAGCTATTACCCCTGAGTGTGTGAGTACTCATATCCAGGCACAGTTTACACAACGTCGTGCTGCCTGCGTGCGGCAGCCTTTTCGCGCGCCTAATCTTCTCCAGGGCATTCATGACCACGCGGGGGTCGACATGATAGGTAGACTCTTCCCCTGTTTCCGACGACATAATGGCATGACACAATGCTGTAAGGTTTGTTTATTGGGGTTGGGATATTGTTGCCGTATAGGAACTAGGTCTGTCATTACCAATTGGCCAGCGACAGCAACTGATGAGTTGATGTACATGTACTGCAATGGAGTTGTCCCTCCCGCCTTTCGAGATAGATATCTCTAACCTAGACTAGATTAGTCTGGATCTGGCATCATGCCAAGCCGGGTTTCCGCAAATCCACTTTTAAGACTAAAATAAACATAGAGATTGTCAAGTATTTTAAAAGGAAAGTCATGATATAAACTGCACCTACCGCTTCGCCATCGCTACCATAATCGCCATATCACATGACCTCATCTGGAACCCAGAGGGGTTACCCCCCAAGAAAGATGCTACAACTATCATACGGCACCACGAGGTTGGTAACGAGTCCAGCCTACAGAAACCGCGAAATACAACCTACATATGATTGAGTTTATTAAACCATTCTATATCTTCCTTGGTTTCTATCGCGGTCACGTCTCGAGGTCGAATAAACCGTTGATGGGGCCTAGGGGGTGGCCGCTCCCATGCATCTCGATATATTTGGCTAGCCACTAATACGGCAAACTCCGGGTCAACAAAATTCAGGTTTTCGTCGTCACAGAATAATATGGGCATAGGGCAAGGGTTGTCTCGAGTGCCTTGCGGAGTATTGTTGGAAGGGTCTAATTGGGGGTACAAGAATCGGAGCAAGTCCTGTTGTTGCCTGTCTGTAAGTTGGTAGGTCCGGTAGGTCCGCTCTGGACGCGAAGATTGGAAATAGGCATTTGGTTCTTCATCTCCCCAGGCCTGGCTTCTATCGAAGAGGGCTACTCCGCCGAGAATTCGATCCTCAGCCCCCGTGTACATTCCCGGAACAGGTCGACGGCAACCCGATGCAATGCTACTGACACTAGTTCTAGTAGCCGGAGCTGGAAGCGCCTCGAATGAGGAGTTGAAGATTGGAAAGACTTTAATAACTAGGGTTGTTTAAGTCCTGGTCCCCATACGAGAGTATTCTAAGGACTTACTTTGGTCTCAAAAGACAACGAGTCTATACACATGTGTTCTCATGCAAGCCTAGCATGCTCGAACGCTTTGGTGCAAATTGTAGTGTGTAGACGAATAGGATGATGCCGGTCTAATCTACTGTAACGGTCCTGGACGACCCGAGATAATTAGTGGCGCTCTTGCTTGCAAGTCTGGCATATTGACATACAGAGGCCCATACAACTTCAAAGAGATGAAGATGGTTTATATTTATATTTGTACGAGGTATGGGTTGGAGTGGGAAGGAGGAGAAAGTGAGAAGAAGAGGAAGAAGAAGAGGAAGAAGAAGAAGAATCAGGGCAGGATGAGGTGGAAGTTACGTAGTGTACTGCCCCAGAGTCGACTAACCCAGCCTAGTTTGTTGAGTAGAACTGTAATATATCTACTACCCTCCCTCTCGTCCTACGATTTTCCACGATGTAAGGTTATACCAGCGGGCTTTTACCGTGAGTTACGCTTAGATGCACAAAGGTTTCCTTCTTCTTCTTCCGCATTCCACATTACTCAAAGCGCCTGTTTCAGTCCCCCCTGGGCTTACGGTTGGCCCTTGATATTGATAGGGCTAGAGTTGGTGGCCAACACCGAAAGGTGGCAATAAGCAGTCAGGTGTAAGGTGGGAACCCCTACCTACATAGGGATGAATGTTTGTCTCCAGACTGCTTCGTCACCAACATGATTATCAACATCGGTGCTAATTAGGGGACTGCATTTTCCGCCGGAACTTCGGAGAAGAGTGAAGCACTTGGTATCGGTCTCGAATCAATTCCCGTATGAAACACCGTAAGCCTATTGCAGCCGCCAGGGACGGCCTGTTGGTTCTCAAATCACGATTAGCAGAATTGCTCGTAGATAATGTTTTGAGTGCCTAATATGGTGGCAAGGAGCAGACCTGGCCGTGCGACAAGGAGTATTTAAGGGCAGAAATCTTCATAGAATCACAATGTCTTTACCTGTCCCCCTTCACAAACCCAATCCCCTGAATTCTTTGATACCCTTCAGATATTCCCGACTAGGTATACTACCTCGCTTCCCTTAGGCTCGTGTTCGTTCCTTCCGTAAGCCCGACCGGTAGAGCCTTATTCATTTTTCTACACATAGGTTTTGACGTAGATGTAAAGAGAATGTCTGTTGATTCCGCAGCCCAAGTCGGGGGACTGCAGGTCGCCGATGAATCAGACAGTACCGCTGTGAATCCACCGCAGGAGACTCCGGTTGATCCAAAATCGACTTTGTATCGGACGGTCGGAGCGGCCGTCCACCTCGGCCTCAGCTTACTCGAAACGTCCCGGGGTAAAGAAGCCCTAGTCGATATTGGGCGCGCAGTCGTTTCTGCAAGTGGCAATCATATCTATTATGATGATCCTAAAAACATGATATTCTGGGTGGAACGCTTCCTTACTCAGCTTAGGAGTACCTTTCCGAGCGTGATATTGAGTAGGCGAATAGCTGGTGAAGGGGCAATTCTGAGGACCGACTGGGCTTCGGGAGGGCTTGGAATGGATGATTGGCACCCAAAAAATGCCGGGGCGTTAAGGCTCAACAAGACGGTAAGACTCTTTTCCCTCAAACGAGAATCCGAAGCAACTCTGCTGTTACTAACACCTTCTACGCGTTGGGATGTAGATTATTGAGAATTTTGTTAGAGCAGGAGAGGCCATAACGAAGAACCAACAACCTCTCGAGGCCCATACCACGGCCTATAATAATTTTATGTTTATCATGGGTATTACTATCGCCCATGAACTAGTTCATTCCTTTGTTGGCTATCTTAGCGGATCGGCGAGGCCGAGCACTCCAGAAAATATTTCTCGCCTTCCTTCCCGCTACAATACTAGCCACGGAAGGGGAACTGAAACTGGCGAGTCTGGCCGAGCCTGGGAAGGCCTCGTTTTCGGTGGCATAGTTGAGGCGGTGGAGGACCCCTTTAATCCACTAGGCGCTTTCCAGGCGGGTGTGTTATATTCGCTCGACGGCAACGAGCAGGCACGCGAGGTTGATCCGTCCTACATTGGGCAAATCCTACGAGGAGGTCAGTTGGTCATCTCCTATTTGTTTACTAGGACATTACCTAAGCGCCTACTTATCAGAACACACTTGTCTGCGGAAGGTTGTATACTAAAGCCTCGGCCTAGACTTTTCCTTTCCCCTGAATACTATAGGGGATCCGAATGACATTGATGATTTACCTGATCTAATGCAAGATATCCGTCTATCCCAACTCCCACCCGGCCTGGCACAGATTGCGAGAAGGAATCGTTCTAGTCCTAAGACGATAAGCGAGGAAAAGCTCGAGATTTACAACACTCACACACCTTCTCGTACCGTCCGCGAACGCGAGTTCGCGATTATGATTCAGGCGATAAAGGACCCCCGCTATCTTTTTGTCGTTCCGTAAGGTCGGTAAAAGGGGTGTGATGAACCCTTGTTGTTGCGCAGAGAGCCTATACTAGGTACCGAATGTCAATTGAGCCTCGCCTTTGGGGTCCAAATAGAACTCTGATCTATGCTATAATAGTGCTAGCCTAGTGCAGGGGTTAATCGTCCGGTCGTTCCAGTTCGGCAGGCTTAGTGAGGGTGGCTGAGGCTTTCCAGGTTCAAGTCAGCAGAGAGGGCACCAATTGTCTTCGTCCACGAAACGCATGAACCTAAGGCAACCGTGAGGCAAACGTGGCTGACGTGAATTCTAACCTTTGCCGGGTATTATTATCGCCTGCACCCGAAATACAAGCCGATTTCGATTGTCCATTATCTAGGATGTTTACTCTCAGCTTTGTGTGTTCCTCGTGAATCTGTCCCCAAATTACCACCGTTTGTTTATAAGTATGGCCGAAATTTTAGGAATCTCAGCCGCGGTTGTACAGTTCATAGATATCGCCTTCCGACTGTCCAGCGGACTAGGCAATCTCTACAAAGATCTACGTGATGTGCCAGCCGAGCTTCAGAACCTAAAACTCGACATTGACCAGCAAATCGCCATCGCTGAGTATATACGATCCAGCCATGCGGTATTCTGGGATACTTCGCCAACGGGCTCCGCCATGCCATGCCCGGTCGACGGCACCCTAGCCAGCTACATGTTGCTTATGGAACAACTCCTTGAACTACTCCAGTCTATAGCCAACAAGGAGGACACTGGGGCAGTTCGGCGAAGCTGGAATGCAGTGCGTGCCGTGCATAAGCGCAAAGGCGTGCTGGAAGTCTGTGATAGCCTTGAAAAGAAGAAGAGCAGCATTATTTTATGGCTGTCCAATGCCAACCTGTATGTTCTTCATCAAAAGTCGTTATATGCTTAAGTATTTAGCTAACTGCCAAAGTCAATTATCAGTTACCATAAGGGACATCGTCGAGGGTTTACAGACTAATGTGAGACAAACAATGCAAATAACGCGCAAAGTCGAAGAGGCTTCTTACAGAGCAGACCAGCAGCTCAGCCATCTTCCATCGTTGAAAAACCTCTCGAATAGCACCGCTTCCGCAATTGCTAGCCTTGCCAGTGATATGTCTTCGAGTCAGAAGCAAATATTAGTCTCTACGGACAGCACCAATGTACAGCTTCGTTCACTACAAAGCCAGTGGGAAGAGTTGTCACCTACGGTCGGTAGATCTTGGTTAGGGAAGCAAAAAGCACACTGACGCTTTTTTCAGTTCCACCAATTCCGAGATATCCTAGAACGCTGTCCCCATCTACTGAACTCGGCTCACCAAGTAGGTCCTGGGAATGAGATTCGCACCACGCACAGTGGAGATGACCATGCCCTAAGTAACGAAGTAATATCGCACAGCCGGCAGCCGTTCTATGACAACAAGACCCGGGCTTCTCGCTCCTGTACTTGCAGAGTCATCAGTCGAACAACCGTTGGCGATCCTTTTCCTTTTCTACAGTTCAGGCAGATTTTCCGGCGGCATCACTACCGCCAATGCCCCAAGTTCAATAGCGCGGGAACGGACCTAGAGTTCTTGATGAGAATAGTCCCCCCAACCTGGCTGATGAGACATACAATCAATCTCGGCGTCTCTCTTCAGTATTGGGGCTCAGGTAATAGCAGGTGGAGGATGGCTCCGTTGATTGTGGGGACCAGTAGGTTGATCGATTCGAAGACATCACCCGCTTTCCAGGCTATTCGGCGATTACACCCCGGCTCCATCTTACCAGGGGATATACGGGCCCTAAGCAGGTCATTAAAAGACTTATTCGCGTCCGGCCAGGCTTCGGTATACGACGAAGATGATACCGGCCATACTTTACTTCACGTAAGGGACTAGTGTGATTATTCGATGCCCCCTGCTAATCCATCTAGGATATTCTGTATAGATATAGATATTGTGGGTACAAGGACTATGCGACCGCCATAGAGTTTCTCTCTCTGATTCGATGGATGCTTGAAAATGGGGCGGATCCGAATGCTTACCGTGAAGCCAGGACTGAAAGCCCCTTCATGAAATATAAGGAGAGTGGCACAGTGCTAGACATATTTGCTAGTGATCTTATATGCAAACTACCTCCTACGCTGCCTCCGGGAGAACCCAAAGATCTGCTTCGCGAGGTATATACTCATCTCATTGAGAGTGGCGCACATTTCTCGAGATCGCCCGCCCTCCCGCACTACCAGCATTATCAGACGGCATCGAGTTTTGACTTAGAGGTGAAGGAATTCTTGGCGTTCGAAGAAAAACTGGAAGGTAACATGCTTCCCCATGCCCCCATTGCATCCTAATTTTACAAATAAGTAACGTGAGTTGGCCAGTTTGCGAGATAAATGACTTGATAGTTTCTATACTACGACAGGACAGAGAGAGCTTCTTACGAGCTTTAACACAGTCCAACTTAAACCAATACTCTGGCGTAAACCGACTCATCCCGGTCAATTTTGCCATATATTGGCCATCTGCCCTGGAGGAACTCATCGCGGCAGGTGTGGACGTTAACTGCGAGGATAGTCTTGGCCGTCGTCCTATACAATTAGCCGTAGGGTGCGGCCAAGCACCGGCAGCCGACATATTGCTTCAGGCAGATTGCTCCCTCTATACCCCCAAGGGCTCGAAAACTCTCCTCCAAGAAGGTTTACTTCAAGGACGAGACTTCGATTATGTGACCGAGTGGATCATCGATGCGTTGATTGACCGACATACGCGTCTTATCGACCTAGCCATTTTGGTATTGCCGGACGATTCCGAGCTAAAACGAGACCTCGATAGGTTCACCATTTTGGAGGATAGAGCACCTGAGCTATTCGAAGCGTTAACCAAAAGCGGTGTTCCGGTCCCCCCGTCGCTCAAGCTAAACGGTGATAGTGTTTATTACACGGTAGATCACTGGTTCACCGCCCAACTGACAGTCCCACTGGCCAACAGACTGTGGCAGGGCGGGTTCAAACAAGTTAATAAGTTCACATCGCACGCCGGCATATCCCCCTTATTGCAAAGCTGGTTTATGGCAGATTTCGACATGGTCTCTTGGTTCATAGGGAAAGGTGTATCTCCGTTCTCGAGGGACCGCGAAAGGTCACTCACAGGTCTTCATTTCTTCGCCGCTAGACTGGCTTATCCGCTTGATCACTTCGGTTATGATGGCGAGGGTACGCCTATAAGTCCGACTCATATTAAACAACTGGCAGATGACAAAACCCTATGGCACGACTCGTGCCACTGTCTTTGCTCGGTAGACGGCTGCACCCCCATTTCCACGCTCGTTTCGCACAGCTGGCACAACAGGATGAAATATGTTGCGGAGACCTACCAGAACGTGGCGAAACTTCTAAAAATATGGCAAGAGAAGATGATGTATCAACCAGATATATACCCAGAACATGCAGGACAGCTACTTAGGGCCGTCCTCTTCGAGATGATGCAACTACGGCACACTTGTTTACAGATCGAGACAAGAGGGGAGGCCGCCAACTGGGTCGTACGGCAAAGATCTACTTGGACCGATCCCTGGGTGGTCGTGGGCGGAGAAAGACACGACTACACCACCGGAGAATTGAAGGCCGAGTTTGAGCTGCGTCTGGAGAAGGGGTACGCTAAGATGGATGACTGTAGGTGCGACGTACTGTACAAGCCGATATGTGCTTTATTCCGAGACGAATGTCCCGCAGAACGTGAGGGTGTCATTAGGGAGCCTCCAAAGTTCTCAGGTAATCCGGGCGTCGTCACCTCCTGAAATGCTAGCAGAGATCAGCATGCGCCGTTTTGTCCCAACGTAAGGTGGTTGAAGCCTCACTGCACGAAGTCGAAAGGGGCATATTTAACCAGATATTTAAAAGAGGATCATCGCCCTAAACATAATTATAAAACCCTAACCCGTGTTCATTAGGTAGGTTTAAGAAGGGTCACCCGTCGGGTAGGGTGAGAAATTCATGTTGTCAATGTCGAGGGTAATGGAACATACTCCGAAGACCTCATACTACGTGCACAAATATCAGAGGTTGTTGTTAACCAGAACCCAAGTATTAAGGCTAGAGCGCCCAAAATCTACGGACGCGTTCGGAGCAGAAATTATTCGGGTTTGTGGCCGGGGGCAGGGGTTATCTTGCTATTCTTGTTTCCCACGCCCTAAAATATAATATTATCTATTTATTACTTTAAAAATGACATTTCGAATGTTTGTTTTGGCTTTGTAGTTGGGCTTTGGGCCCTTGGCAAACCCAAAGCCCAAGCATGGTCTGTGTGTTGGGGGCCCATGGGCTCTCACTTGGGTCCTTGGGTTCTTGGCAATGGGCTGGGCCTTAGACTCCAGGGGTGTAATGAACATTTGATCTTGTGAGAAGAGCCTGCGATATCTACGTAACATGCTAGGTGTCTGTGGTAGCACTCACCGCAGTTGTGTAATTAATTACATACCATTCTTAGCCCGCAGACACCGAGGCTTTCCACATAGATAGGTATGTCTCTATCCCTTAACCGTCTAAGAAATTATGCTGCTCTCAAGTATATCTAAAGATTGAAGACGCAGGTCTCACCTATTCTAGGAGCTCTTGTTTGGCCGTGACCAAGTCTGTCTCGTTGGAAGCGTGAGCCGTGTTGAGCCGTATTGCGACCACGTGGACAAACGGCATGAATTTAGATTAATATCTTGCTCCCGCAGAGAGGTTGAACGTATAAAGCTTTAATATTAATTATGAAGTTTGTTTCCACAAGATACTTACATCTAAAGCAATAATATAATATATGATGGGATGACTAATCACGTCTAGATGGAAGAGAACCCACTAAGGTTAGGCGGAGGCAGGTATCTACTGCTTGATATATAAGTTAGTATAACCATCCTGTCTAATACATACGACCATAGGATCGGGAAAACGCGGGGTCCCGTCCGCTCCCCCTTAGCTAAGCCAGATACCGCCAGATTAGTAGTTGGGTCGGTGACGACCAGCGAATCCCTGGTGTTGTATGTTTTTTTCGCTTTTTTTCTGGTTTTCCCCTCTCTTTTCCTCTTTCTCTTTTTCTTCGTAACATAGAAACTTCCGTGTCATTCGCCAGACAAATCACCAAATCTATTTTTACCATTGACTCGCCTATATAATTCACGCGGCGTTGCCTGGTGGGCCAATCCTAGTCTAGGTATAAGCGCCTTATTACTACCACAAGTGGCACAGCTCGAGGCTCACAACACGTACTAGGTAGGTATATGCAACACAGTGTCTTTTTTGAGCCATGTCAATGGTTGGATCTAACGTGCACGTGCGGATTACTTCACCAATCACACACAATTCCTGGTTCTTGTGTCGACAGGAAGAGCCGGTGTAATTATGGGGGCTGTTCCGATAATAACTACGCAGCAATAGTTTGCTCTCTCTGATTAAGGGACAAGCCGCGGTTTGATGTACCTGAGGAACAAGGAACGCAAACGCGTGTTCAACCATGTCAATCGTCAATATTCATCACCTCAGGAAACCCCTGCGAGTCTCCCTGCGGTGTGAGACGCTACCGTGGAACAGAAACTAACCGATTAGTATTTACGGCCGGAAGGCCTGGCTTTCTACCCCGCCACGTCCCGCCTGTGGCAAGTCGGGAGTAAAGATGATATTTCCTCCGCCTATGGGGGATGTCTTGGGTTGCGTTATTGGAAACACGGCATACAGAGCAGACGAGAGTGCCCATCTACCTAGGTACCCGTCCAATTCTAGCGTCCCAGCCCCCCAGGTCCGCAACATAGTTTGGTACTCAACAACTACAATAAGATCGCAAGGTGATCACAGTTATTCATTATCTGTTCGATAAAAAGGAAAGATCACCCAGATTAAAAGGATTTGGATATTCAGCAGTATGTATAGGGGAAGAATACAGTGGAAAGCGGCCTGGGACGAATTGTCAGAATAGCACAGTGTGATATTTAGCGACAATATGCGCCCAGGAGCTTGGATCTTCCCACAGGTGCGCAGAGTTGAATGTGAACATCTTAAAAGATCGTATGGGCGAGTATAGCTAGCAGGCCATTTTTTACCCTGGTCCTCGAGTACAATAATGGGTGATGGCATCAAAGCTCTTATTATATTATCTATTTTCATCAACGTCAACGCTTTTATTCCATAGTCCTATGCGAGCTGTTGTGACTATGATATATACGTATGAGAGATAGATCATCAATATTTTGGGCGACCCTGCAACTTTGTATCGCCAAATCCAGATAGAATGCGCAAGTAAAAGAAAAGCACGCTAATTACATGAGCCGACGATCAGAAGGAGAAGGGGAAAACATATGGCAGCTCCGCGAGCAAACGCCTAGCAAATGCCGCAACCGTCAATTTTGTACAATGCATACTCACCGATGTGGTGGCGGATAATATCCATTCCTGCTGGATGTGTACGCCGACCTTATACCAATAACCCGGCTTGGGAGGGGGCCTCTCTAATCCATTCCACCAAATACACCAAGGCATGAATCTGGGTTCAAACATCATTATAGCGTTTTGTAACCGTAGTAGACAAGGTAACTCGCGAGCAGCTACTACTCTTGGGATGCCATCTATAACGCTATTCAGAATCTGCAACCCTACCCAGCGCACCGCCTTATGTGGGAAGAAATTCCCTAGTAGGCATCGCCGGTACTGGCAGCGAACAGGACGGCGCCGATGGGTCTCCCCCGTCCCCGCTAGGACTAATTTATGTACCTGTAATGCTGCCACGCGGAGCACGACTAATGGGAGGGCTAGAGTGTGATGGTATGCGACGTCGTTAGGCCTAGGGCATTCTAACGTTCTCATCCGCTGCCGCGCCCTACTCGTTCCTGTAAACGAGCGCTTCTCCTTACGCCTTCTCTAGGTTTAGCCTTGCTTGTACGTTGTTTCGGGGGCGGTTTTTCGACTCGACTAGGACGGGCAGGCCCCTTGGTTACGCGGGCGGTTTTCGTTTGTCTAGTCTTCGTGGCCGGGACAGGTGTAGGGGGGTGACAGTGAGTGCAGTGAGGACATTGAGGGGGAGAAATTTCTTGCGCCGGCTGTGGCACCGGCACTGCTTGCTCGGGTGGTGTTGAAGGCGCTGCAGGTAGCGCATTCGCGCCGGATGCTGAAGAGGACGCGGGTGCAGCGGTTACTGCAGATGCCGCTGCCTCAAATTGGGCTTTAAGCGCCTTGTGCTGCTTCAGGAGGGCTGCCTCGGGATCATCGACTAAGTAATTGGCGAAGTGGCCCGTAATAGTGTCGAAGGAGAAGGCGCGCGCTATTCTGCAAAAGGTTGCCCATGCAAGATCTCGGCCGGCGGGCGGAGCCTCCCATATGTGCGGATACGCGGTCAATTGCTCTCTCGCTTCCTCCCAGTGGGTCTGGATCTCGTTGAATCTTTCATCCCGTCGCTTTCGGAGCGCGGCTTCAAACTCTTCTTTGGTGTCCGAGATCTGGGAGAGCTGGCTGACATCGGAATGCCATCCAATATGGTCCTGGATGGCAACCGGCATACAGTTGAACTCCTCATGGAGAGAGGTCCAGAGGACATTCGGATGTGAATAGCCCAGCTTACCATGAGACCAGTCCCACTTGGAGCGGGCATAGCCCCAGGCAGGGCGAGGCGTATAGACGGTACGATGATCTTCTGGTACGGTGGCTTCTCTAGTCGCCATCTTCTTAACTGCTCTGGCCAATGCCGGCGTTATGCGTAGTCGTAGGATGAAGCTTTTTTGTGAAGCGCGTAGGGAATAGGGGATATGAAGATGGCGCGAATCGCGGGGAGTTGTGGGAATGGAATGTCTAGAGAAGGGTAGAGCTACGCGTAGGCAGAAATTAGACCGACTACCTATAGTAAACAAGATGGTAAATTCAGGTGGCCGGTCACGCCGACATAACCTAGAGGCACCTAGACATAGGGGCATAGGGGAGGACAACAAGGAGTTAATACCTACCCAGTCTAGGCATGTATGGTACCTAGCCTGGTCTAGTCTTCTAGATACTTGGGTAATTAGAGAGTGGAGGCAATAATACATTTGTTGTGTTACCTTAGCTAACCCACCTACCTGAATGCTGGTTCCCGCGTTCTGCTAATAGTAAATAAAATGCCTAGCTATCTAAATGTGCTTAGCACTTGATAGCCAATAGAATTTCTCATGCCCCATAGCAGGATACACTGTCGATAATAGGTAGAACAGAGTGAAGTCTATGAAGTCTAGATATTCGATATTCGTTACATGATGGTGCCGTGACCATTCATACATGCTCTCCCATTGATGTTCTAAAAATAGTCAGGTATAACTTACATGTTTCTTTGACTCTCACAGAGACAGAGTCTCTATATAGCTAACTCGGCGACTGAAAACAGGAAACCAGAAGCTGTGGTTCATGAGGAAGTGATGCTCAAAGACTCACGCTTTCTGCGAACGTGCCGCACATAGGTCAGGCTTCGTGATATATTTAGTGGCCCCTCCTCTAGTGAAACATTTAACTTGTGGCCTAGAAATGCGTTCTTCGGGAAATTTTTACGCTATGAACTTCTTCCTCCCCTCCCCTTCGTATTTTGCTTTGCGAGGAGCCATCTCTGCAACGCCAACCAATACTAGACCGTAACTGTGAAAGCAAGCGCATCTTCACTATCGAACGTACCACACAAACAACGCTCCCCTGTTTGTCGCCGCTGTTCGCCGTATTTGAAGCAAGGGAGGGCTAGTGGCACCCGAAATTAGCCTGATCGCAGTCTTCTCCCTAGTAGCACTCACAGATATACCAGCGCTTCGAGGTAAGGGGGCAAAGTCTGCTGAATATCTGAACTCGCCACTTGATTGGGAGCTATTGGCTATTGGCTCGTCTGTCTATCTAGGTAACTCTCACCGTCGGGCGGGACAAATCTAGGGAATTGGCTGAGCATGCTTGATATAAGCGTCCACAGGAGAATCATGAAACATTCAGGGCCCTTGGGCGTTGGACAAATTGTGATACAGACAATCGAGGAGTGAAGTGTGCCTGCGGTTGACCGCAATGAGAGGTGTATATAAGAAGGAAGCATGGCATCACGCGTGCCTCGAGCGATTGTCCGAGCAACACCTACTCGCGTCCCTAGAAAGAATCATTCCCATCAGAAGGCAGCAGACTTTTCGTCATGGCACCTCATTACGCATCTGCACAGGACCCTCCGACTCCTATCGCCTACTTGCCAGACACGGACCCACCACCGTTGCCAGACACGGAGTCATCATCGCTGCCGGACACGGAGTCACCATCGCTGCCAGACACGGTGTCACCATGGCTACCGTTTTCCTTTGCTACTGGACTAGTTCCTTCATCGATCCCAAATGCCTCAGCCCAGCACGGAGACATAAACTGGTCGGGCCTGGATATTGGTTCGATCCCCGCCCAAGACATCGCTATTCGCATGCTTGTTCTACCCATGTTAGAAGGAATCATGTTGACGCCTCACGGGGGAGCAGCCTTTGGCGACTACTGGGTGCGTGTTAACATGGCGGATACGGAGGGCGTGGTCCAGCGAGTCGAACTCCTTGCTATAGCACCACGCCCGGAGAGTATCGGATATTGTGTTAATTACGGCAACACCTTCTTTATCATGTTCTTCGATCCCGCCGATGATCGTATCATCATCCAAAATGGCTCCCCATACCCTCTCATTTTTCAAGAGCTTGACGGGGACACTGTCAGAGAAGTAAACTGTAATCGGAGCATCGTAGCCGACCCGGGTGTATGGATTATCGGTACTGGTGAAGACGGCTCGCTACTCGAGTTTCAAGTGCTAGAAAAGGCATCCTACAACGTAACTTCGTTGACCCATACTAAACGTTCCGCCGGAAACGATACGACTACGTCCAAGACCCGCCGATTGGCTAATGGAAGTACTACTCGAACAGAGGTTTCGCAGCTAGCATCATCTAGCAACCCTCTTCTCAACCTTGGACAGGGTGAAGCCATCAAGATTGGGGCTGGTGAAAGCGGCTATCAGCTCAGTTGTGTGGCACCCATCGCAGACCAACGACGCTCGGCCGTCTGGCGAGCGGAACACTCCGGGATGGCGGGCAAGGCAGTTGTGGTGAAGGTTGTCAAGCCCCTCTCGGCCCAGAAAGACGCCACGGTTGAGGCTGCCGAAGCCTGGTTACGTGAAGTTTCTATCCATTCCACTGTCGGGAACCATGTATGCTGCTACTAAACTTCCACTCTCCCAGCTGGGTTGGGGGGCCGAAGCTAACTTTTTCGTCTCTTTAGTACGCCGTCGTACCATACCTTGGCTCCGACGCCCGTTTCCATAGCATATACACCGATTACATCGATGCGAAACCACTACAATTCCACGTGGATCCTGAAGGCAAATTCAACGGCAACATCGTGAGGGCGTGGAGAATCTTAGGCGACATGGCTGCCGCGCTATGTTTTCTCCACAAGCACGATATCGCTCATGGCGACGTTAAGTTAGGCAATATCTTATTCCATCCCCTACGCGGCGCCTTCTTGCATGATTTCAACAATAGCTTTAAAGAAGGAGAGCCAAGAGATGGTGGCGGTGCGCCATGGTATCTGCCCCACGAGTATCTTAGTGACAACACGCTGCGAGGGCGTGCCTCCGACATGTGGGCGCTTGGTGTCGTCATGATGTGGGTGCTGGGCCACATACCTTTGCCGGACAGGCAGCCGGGTTGGAATATCAGTGATATCCACCCAAGTGGAGCTACATCAGACATCAATCTGGATGCCCAGGTCGCCATGGGAAACTGGATCAAGTTTGTCATTGCGAGCAAAGCAGGCCTCTACGAGCAGGGAGGCGAGATTGAACCGATCATCGACAGTCTAGTACAATCAAAAAAAAGGGACCGAGTTGACTCTGCAACCCTTCTAGAACAGGTCTCTAAATGCAACCTAAATCATTAGGTTCGATGCCTGTCACAGCAGGAGAACACCCCTTCCCTCCCTTCCCTGCTCCTTTTCCCTTTCGTTTTCATCTCCCCCCTTTCCTTGTTTGTTACACTCTCGTTCTTCTCACTTTACACGTTCCTTTCCCTTTTCCTATGTTAATATCGGGTGGCAAGGTTGGCAGGGAATAATGATTTATGAAATGGCGGATGATCATCAGAGGTTAGGCAAAGGGTTTGTTTGGGGGCGGTTGAGTTTAGCCACTCCTTACCTAATTTTGGGCGCTAATCGCGTAACATGTCAATCATTACCGGTAGAGCATTGTCTTACTCTATAAGCAGGCTTTTATTGAGGAGGTTCAGCTTCAGATCTAGTGCAAGCTCATGTGTACGTGCATGCAATGCGACAAACGCCATAGGCTATCATCAATTCATTTAAGTGTACACGGACAAGAAGCCTTACTGCCACTCTTAGGCCTATCTAGACTGTCTTCTAAGTGTCCGAGAAAATGCTAAGTGGCTCTACATATAGACAGTTAAAATTAAGTAGCCCTTAAGATGTCAGAGGCTAAAGATTGTCCACAGTTTATACATTAGACAGTATACAGGAGCCCTCGTTTTTAGGTCTTGTACGCCTTATAGGCCCTATAGAGACTGTCGGGTGATCAACCCCCCGGTGTGCTAATGAGAATCCCGACCTCGATTCAATCGCAAGCTCAACAGAGCCAACGTCTATTTATTTTCTAGGTATACGAAATTATGGAATATGAGTCCAGTCCGCGCTCTTTGCTATTCCCACAATAGTAACAGCATTACGTACAAATCAACACTACATTTCCTCTGCATGCGTCACTCACACCTCCATGTACACAACACACACACACACACATATATATATCAAGATACCCAATATCCGTATGCATCTTCTTTAACAAGAAATTACCGGCTACAAAACTCATCCCTTTTGCACATCGTTGATATACACTCTCCGGTGTGGTTGTTTGCTGTATCTAAAACAAGGGAGACCAGTAAGGGCAGCTCATATAACCAACCCCCCCCCATAATAAAAGTCTCAAAGCGGTAGTACCCAAGGGAACCACCAGTGGCTCAAGGAAAGGGAGAGAGGCTAAGCCGCCACCTGGTCGGGAGCGATTGGCTGCTAGCCCATCTATTTTGGACAATGTTTGTCGACGGGTAACACAAGCCAAAAGAATAGGCCAAGAACCAATAATGCTGGCGCGTTTGAAATAGTCATGGGCATCTCACGGTGCGTTAATATTGGATAAGACGGATGAATAGATTAGGCCGAGTATGCGTGGATTCAACAGCCAAGAGAAAACATTTATAAGAAAGAAACACGGCACATATACACATTACCGCTGTTTTACCTTGATTTTCCCGGAGCAACGCTCATTCATGGTTGATATTTCCACAAAACAGAACACTCTCGACTATACCATCTGAATCGCTATTTACACCGGGTTTCATGTTGAACAACCTCTTAGTTCATGGAAAGACGCAAGACGGTCAGGGTGGGCTAGCCGCTCTGGGTAGTATGGTTTCCTGGCTCAACACGGAGCACTCACGCAACAACGGAGGAACGGAGGACACCAATGACAGTGACCAAGAGACCGATCTTGTTCTGTTGTTTTCTGACGACGATGCTGACTCGGAGGGCGATACTGAATCGGACTTCAACACCAATGACCAGGAGGATGATCTTGTTCCGTTGTTTTCCTACAGTGACAGCAACTCCGAGGATGAGGACACTAGTAGCCAAGGCAGCAGATATAATAGTGAAGATGACGACCCTGATCCATGGCGTTCCGACAGTCACAGCAACTCCGAGGATGAGGACACTAGTAGCCAAGGCAGCAGGTATAATAGTGAAGAGGACGACGACCTTGATTCATTGCTTTCTAACGATGGCAGTGGGTCGGAAGACGATACCGAATAGGAAGATGGAGACACTAATGGCGAAAGGAACAACAATGATTGCTAAGAGGCCGATCTTGTTCTATTGTTAGGCTCTATCTTTTAAACACTTTTAAGCAAGGAGTAATAATAAAGTTTAAACTCTAAAAAAAACCCTACATACTAATAAATCCAACATTTTTAAGCTTTAAATATAAATATTTACCTTTTAACCCGACTATAGGCGGTTATGCAGCATTTTCTCCTAAAGTAGCGTCAGGTTCTTTTCATGCTACATCCGTATGTCAGGTCAAGTCCACAATTATTCACTTTTAAACTATATGATCCAAACACAATGAAATATGCTGAACTAAACACACCAAAGGAGGCCAGAATTGTGACTAGGCTCCTAGAGCCAGCGTTACTGGAGGACCACCAAACAGAACTACCTTCCTTTAACGTTACCAGCGCAGATCATTCTTCCAATCCCTTAGATTCGCCTCGGGCCCCCAGCAGCAACGCTCTGAACACACATCAGCAGGGTAGCCAGGAAGTAATCCAGCACTCCACGACTCACTACAGATCAAGCAGCGAAGACACTGTTGCTATCAACATTGAGAGAGACAATCACAACAAGAGTCAATTAGTTGTGGGCAACAGTCCGACAATTATTAGTACCAGTGTCCCTAAAGTCTCCAGCAATAGCGAATCATCCCAGGGTGCTATAGAAAATCCTTGTGATTATCACTCCATAAAAGCTCAAAGTTTTCGTTCTCCCGCTCAAGCCCTTCATGGGCATAGCCCAGTCACAAACACTCGATATGAGGACGACACCGATACTCAGATTTCAGCCAGCTACCCTTCTCATAACGTCCGAGAGGCTGAATTATACGAGCCTTCCCATGCGCGGAGTGACAGCCTCGAGCAGGGCTCGTTAAATCCCACAAATTCCGATGAATCAAGTGGCCTGTCTAGAGATGATTCAAGCCCTTGCCCTAGTAACCATGAGGCGGCCTCGAGTGGTAAGGACTCTCAGCCCCACGAGCTAGAGCAGCCCTGCAAGAGGGCCGCTCACGGGTCAGAAGATCAGTCTAGAAAACGGCCTCGAAAGGCTGGGACTGCAGGAGAGTTTCGCATTGGCACGTCCTAGGAGGTACACCCTTTATGTCGGACCAATGACATTACTACAGCGCTATCAAGCGTCGCGAAGTAGTCGAATAGTGAACGCCTTCGACTCACTTTTAAAATCTACCAAATGTTCCTTTATCAAGCTCCAAACAAGGATTCACGCTTTTATTATAGTCTAACGCCGCACCTCTCCCAGTGCCAACGCGTCGAGATATGTCTTCTCGTAAAGCAAGTTCTAGCACCCGAACTCGAGTCCATCGAAGCACTCCAAGAGTTTCTTCAAGCTCGCAAGACATTAGATTGCTGTGCCGGCAGTACCAGAAACGGCTTGAAGCTTTCTCAGTCATTCTTCATAGGCATGGTGGGCGTTCGATACAGGACTAGGACGCATGATGGCTACTGCGTTCTGTGGCCAATGCAATTCGCCTATTTGCTGAACAGCGGGCTTGTGTCTTGGCCTCCATATGAGAGCTATGGTCCGTCGAAGGAGCTAATCTAGGATAAAAGTAAGGCCGATGGCCTGGTGAAGCTTGTTGCCCTATGGCAGGTTATGTGGTTCACGATAAATTGCATTGCAAGAGGTGTCATGACGCTGGCGTACGTTGTGCAGACAATACTCACGTACTGCCTCCGGCGGAAGCCAAAGGATGTCGCGACTGTGAACTTCGTGTCGCTGCCAGATATGAACGACGAGCAGTACCAAACGTTCGAGGCTCTTTCAATGGAAGCGACATATGATGTGCCAGATCCTTCGAGCACCCGTCAATCAATGGGTATTGCGTGGTACATAATTCCGAGAGACTGCAGTGAAACGATCTATCGAGTTGCCAAAGCTGGTACTCGAGACGCTATCCGAGAAGAATCGCAAACACGAGATGACGCTGCGACACCTCCACAAGAAAAGAAAGACCAGGGCGAGGAGCAACGCAAAGTAACGATACAGTCGCCGAACTTGCCGTCGACAAGACCCCAGCTCAAGCGTGCCACTGTTCTAAGGGATATTGAACAGGCTGAAATGCCTGGAGTCAAGAGTGGAGGTTCCGACCCCTACGCAGTTCAAGAAGGTCTCGTTTCGATGGCAAGTTTGGATATATTATGACGGAGTCTTCTCGAAATACGCAAAGTGTCTGACGATTTTCCACATCATACCTGAACGACTACACTAACCTAGTTCAGTTTAACGCAGCAAAATCAGGGCGCGTGGGTTGGAAAGCTCGACGCTCCGCTGATGACGTGACTGGATATATCATCTGCCAGTCATGTAGGCCGTATTTCAGTATATGCAGCCTGATGGTCCCTTTTTGCGTTATCCAGTCAACGTACCACCCTCCAGGTCCGAGGTCTACTTTCTTTCGAGCCTTGTCCATTTCTAGCGCTGGAAACGGGATTGGCGTCGCACAAGTGGCATTGACAGCATGTCAGAACAGTTCCTGGGTGTGCGAAACCGGGATGTCCGCGTCATCCTCGGAATGAATCAAGGTAAGGTGATAAGTGTTGCTATGCTGAATAAACTCAGGGATCTTGTCCTTGGCCATCCAAGTGTCCCGAAGCCTATTTGTGAAGAAGCGGAAAAGAGGCGGAAGTTTGGCAATGGGAGCTAAGACTGGGATAACTCCACCGATTCGGTATGTTGCAGTAAGACTTGGTAGATCTGTAAATGAGGCGCTCATAATAAACCCCCGCGAAGGGATGAGAGGGGTCGTAAGTGGCCGTCTGATTGACTAAAGATGCGGCGACTGCCGAACCCATGGACTGACCGTACACTACGATCCGGTCATGTGGGATCTGGGCGACAGTCGCTGCCCACTTCACGACGGCGAGCGTATCAAGTAAAAGGCCTGGCTCGGTGGGAACGCCACTTGACAGGCCATAACCGCGGTAGTCAAAAGTCAAGACATGGATGTGGTTGGCGTCAGCCGAATAGATGTTGCGGTACGAGGCTGGCCTTACTGTAGAGCCTATAGTCCCCGACGTCCCATGCATGTACAGAACGAGTCTCGCCTCGGGGTCCTCTCGCAATAGGCGGAAATTGACAGTACTCGTGATGTCGGAGACTGGACCAAACAGGTCTTGATTCAGGAGTCGTTTTTCGTGCTTGTGGTAAGCTCCAGACGGAACGATTTGCCGTGCGTGTAGACCGACGCCGTCTTCCGTGTCAATGTAGAAAGGAACGGCTTGGTTATGAAGGAACCCAAACTGCTCTAGAACATTGAGATCCTTGGACCAGGTGAGGGTCACCTTGTGAAGATAGACAGCGTACGCTTGGAAAGAAGGGGCCACAATGAGGAGGGAAATAACACCGAGGTATAGGGCTACCGGGACCCCAATGGTCACGAGGACGGCCTTCAATAGAAAGCTCAGCGCCGTGCTCATTGTAGTGGCCTTGAAGGAGGTAAGGCGCGAAGAAGTGTGGAAGGGATATTGATTCCCGCTGACGCAAGTGCTTGACTTCAGCTTCGAATCATTTGACATTTGACATTGGAGGAGAGGGTGCGCGAGAAAGCGGGAGAGCTGGGTGACTGTGCTGTTTGAGGTACACCGGTGGTTGTGGTTGTGGTTGGAGAAGGCGAAATCAAAACGAGGCGAGGCATGCGACGACGACAAGGGATCGCCTCGCGTTTGTTCCCCAAGTTTCAGCCCGTGCAAGTAAATACAGACTAGCCTACATGCATATATGATATGCATCTATCAGCTTCTGCTGTCTTTGAGTTAGACGTGATCTAGTAAGTAGAGCCAGTGATAGATAAATACCTAGATAGTATCTGCCACCCGAGACGGGACCTGCACGGGCACACAGTACTACTGAACCAATAGTGCATTGATAGGGGCCAATTGATCACCCCGTGGCATCACGGCACCACTCCCTTGGACTTTCAAAAGGCGCAATCTGTGTAGTTAATATGCATGACATATTCACTCTGTATAGGAATATCCGGGTAGGTGCGGGAAATATATGTTGATTGGTCTTACTCATATATATATATATCTACCCTACTACGGCCTCATTATGTTGTCTTCCAAGCCCTCAATGAACATACCCACGGAAGAATGACCAACACCTCACCACGAGGTTCTGGCCATGTCATGCAGGCTACGAAATCATGTTTAAGGCTTTTTCCACTTGTCAGGAGGGGCTCTAGCATCAGCATCTGAAGGCGTTTTGGCGGCTGCTGTATTATTAGAGTCAAAAGACATTTAACCCAATGTGGACTGCATATATCGTCTCAATATATATAATAGTATAAATTTGGTTCATATTAGGCCAACAAGGCTACAAACAAAATGTCCGATAGGGTGCGTCTATACTAATACCATTTGGTATTATCGTTGCTAACGAATATAGCCAGACATACCCTGGTTTGGATAACCAATTTTTCTTAGGATCTTTTGTTTGATTTGGTTACTGCATCATCGGCCATTAATCATTGTTGAAATGAAGCCATTTTGCGTTGACGGCAAAACGGCCACTTGACTTGGTGGTATAGAGGATGAAGACCTGCGTTCTTTAACGGAATCCCTTCACCAAGCCATTTAGCAACGGAGGGATGCCTTGCAGTTACCCCCGCAGGCCACCTAGACCGCACCTACTGATCCCATGGTGTTGATATGCTAGTAGCTAGCAAACACTAATACAATCATTTTCTAAAAGAAATCATGTTAACGCTTTTAAAAAGCTAATACGTGTTTTAAGTTAAAAAATAATAATAGCTTTAAATAAAAACAAATACTAACATATTAACATAATAGCAGTAAATTTAAAAGGTTTTTATAAATATTATTAATAAATGTTATTTATAAATAATATTTATAAATATAGTTTATAAAAACTATTATTATTATATATAAATATTATTTTTAAATAATATTTAAAAGAAAAACTTAATAAAAATAACTTTATAATATATATTTAAAGTTTATTATTTAATAGCTAGCAATTTATTATTACCTTTTAAAATATAGCTTTTTAATAAAAAACTAATTTTTTAATTAATATTTATTTATAATAACTTTTTATAAATAATAACTTTAACTTTAATATTTATAGTTTTTTTAAATGTTTATTATATTAGTTTTTTTTTATTTTTTTATTTTTTATTGTTTTTTTATTTTTTTTTATTTAATAGTTATTATATTATATATGCTTTATAAAAATAATATATTTTACTATTTATATTATTAAACTTAAAAAACTATTTTTAAACTATTTTTTAAACTTATAAAAAATATTTTAATATTATTTTTAGGTTGTTTTTTTTAAGTTTTTTTATTTATTTATTTATTTCTTAAGTTTTTTTTATAAATGTTATTTTTTATTTATTATTTTAAATTATGTTTTAATATATAAATATTTTTTTATTTTATTTTAAAAATTATTAGCTTGCTTATAATATTATAACTTAAAACTTAAATATTAATAAAAATACTTTTAAAGTTATTAAATAAACCTTTACTTATTTAATAAATAAAAACTTTATATAATATAGCTAATATATAATTATAAGCTAAATATATTAAAAATAAAGTTGTTATATTTTATATAGCAAATAATATGCTTAGCGAATGTTATTATATAAAAAATAAATATATTTAAAATAAAAGATTATTTATTATAAAAAAAAACAAGATTTTAAAATTAAACAAGCTATTAAAAAGCAAATAACTAAAAAAATATATGCAAGTAATTAGTATATAAAAAAAGATTTATTATATATATAATAATATAAAATATATAATAAGCTTAAATATAACTTATAATATTATTTATAAGTTAATATTATATTTAAGTTAATATTACACTTTTTAATATTTTCTTACCTTTTTTATTTATTTATATATTTTTAATTAACTATAATATAGCTTGTAAATCTAGTAAAGTTAATTTATAGCTAGCAATTTAAGCTAAAAAATGCAACCTTTAGCTTTTTTTTTGCAAGCTTGCTTAAATATATCTTGTTTATATATATACTTTATAGCAAAAATTTAATAATATATAATTATAATATATTACAAACTAAAAACATTAAAATATTATAATAGCAAAAGAAAATACTATTATTAAATATATAATTAAATTAGATTTGCAAATATTTCTGCTTTAGTTTTAATATATTAAAAAAATAGCTAATATTTTTTAATATATATATAATATATTACTTGTTAGCAAAAACTAAGCATTAAACTTTATATGCTAATAATTAAACTTTTATATATGTTTAAATTATTAAATTAATTATTTATAAGCTTTTAATAAAAATTTTATAAGTTATTATAAATAGTTTAAGCTAATAGCTAATATAATTGCAAAATATAATATTATAAATAAAAATATATATAACTTTAATAAAATAAAGTTTTTAATAAATATAATTATAATAAAAATAATTATTATAAGCTTTAAAAAATATAGTAAATCTTAGTAAGCTTAGCAAAAAAGCTAAAAATAAGTTATAATAATTTAAGCTATTAACTTTTAAAGTTAAGCAGTACTATTATATATTATTTTTGCAGGCAAGGTTTTTTTTATATTTTAATATTATAATATTATTTTATTAAGCAATTAAAAAGTTAACTTATTTTTTAATAGCTAAATAATTAATAAAATAAATATTAAATAAGCAAAATATTTTAATTACTATATAAAAAGTTATATAAAAAGTTTAAAATATTTTTTAGTTTTTAATAGTTATAAAAGCTATTATTTAATAAAATTTAAGAAATATTATAAAAACTATAATATTATTACTTTTTATATGCTTTTTTATTTATTTTATAAGCTTTAGCTTTTTAATTTAATAATTTTTAATATATTAAAATATATTTATTTTATATATATTAAAGATTTAATATAATAATATTAAACTTATATTATAAAAAAAGATTTTTTTGCTAGGTTTTTTAAAGTATTTATAGCTATTTTTATAAAATAAAACATTTAATTAAGTTTTAAAGCATTTAAACTTATTTCTTTAAATAGCAATAAAGTTATTTTAGCTTTAAATATTATAAAATCTAAGCAAATATTTTTTATTAACTTAAAATTACTTTTTTTAATTTAAACTTTAAAAATATTTACTAATATTACTAAAGTTAAACAATAATTAATTTTTATTAAAACTAAAGTTAAAAATTATTTTTTAAGCTTTTTAATAAAAATTTTTAATTTTATTAACTTAATTATAAAAGCTATATATAAGTTAATATATAAAAACGCTTTTTTATGCTAAAAAAATAAAAAGCTTTAAAAAACTAACTATATTTTAAGTAAATATTATAAAGCTAAAAATAAGCATTTAAAAAATAAAAAGCTTTTTATTATAAGTAAAGCTTAAGTTTTATTATAATTAAAAAAAAATATAGTAGTTAAATTAAATAATAAAAATAAAAGTAATTATTTAGCAAAAAAAATATAAACTAGAAAAAAATAATATAATATTTACAGCAAAGCTAAATATAATATATAAACTTATTAAATAAAAATAAAAAGCTTTAATAAAAACAATTTTAATTAATTTATTTTAATTATATATATTTTAGTTAAATTATTTAAGTTTATATAAGCAAAGTATTAAAAAGTATAATATTAACTTAAATATAATATTAACTTATAAATAATATTATATTTATTAAAATAATATAAAAACATTTAGCAATAATATT
The DNA here is from genome assembly GCA_002003505.1 of Xylariales sp. No.14919. Lineage (NCBI taxonomy): Eukaryota > Fungi > Ascomycota > Sordariomycetes > Xylariales > Xylariales sp. No.14919. The sequence goes on from BDMC01000047.1 coordinate 368,303, forward strand.
TTTAATTAAATTTAATTAATTTTTTATATTATAATTAAATTATTATATTTATATAGATAAAAGTATAAAAAAGTTAGCAAGTAACTTATGTTATTATTTAACTTATATAATATATTATATAAAAAATATAATTTTAACTTATATTTTTATTTATATATAAGTAATAAATATAATATAATATTATTAAAATTTTAGCTTTATTATTAAAAAATAATTTAAAAGTTATATTTAAAACTAGTTATATTTTAATTTTTAAAAACTTTATATTAAACTTAAATTTAATATATTTTTAAACTTTTTTTTAACTTAATTAAAAAGCAAATAAAAAGCTTATTATATTAAGCTTTTAAATTATAAAAAATAACTAATTTTTAGTTTTACTTTTATACTTTTATATTTTTTAAGTATTATTTATATTATTAATGCAATCTTTTTTTATTTAAAAATAGTTAGCAGTTTATATAGCTATTTTTAAAAATAACCTATAAAATAATATTTAACTAATATATTAAAATATTAAAAAAATTTTAAAGATATTATTTAAGTAAAGAAAATAGTTTTTATAAAAAGTTTTTTAAAAAATATAAATTTTATATAAATCATTAAAATAAAAGCTTTAATATATATAGTTATAGTTATTTTTTTAGCTAAGGTTTTTAAAGCTAAAAATAAATTTAAAATAAAAAATATAAACATAAATAAAAAAATAGTTTTTAATATATATAATAACTTTAAAAATAAATATTATATTATTAAATTAAACTTTTTATTTAAGGTTATATTTTTATAAATAAAATTAACAAAAAAAGGTAAAAAATTTTTTTTATTAAAAACTTTAAAACTAAAAATAATAATAAATATTTTCTTTATTTTATTTATTAACTTTTTATAATATATTTTATAATTAATAATAAATTAGCTATATTATAATATTATTATTATATTATTTAATTAAAAAATAAAATGAATTGTTTTTTTTTTATAATTAATATAACTTTTTTATATTTATTAAAGTTATAAATAATATAAAAATTAAAAAAAAGCTTTATAGCTAATAGTTTTTTTAATATTATTATAGCTAAACTATTAATATTATTTAAAAACTTTAAAGCTAGTTTAGTTTTATTTATATATTTAAGTATTAAAACTTATATTAATAATAATACTTATATTATTATTATATATTTTAATATAAAATGCTTTATTATTTTTATAAATAAATAATAGTTAATAAATATAGCTTTTAAAGCTATTATATTTATTATAAATCTTTTATTATTATATAATGTTAATATTTAAATTACTTTTATATAAAAAGTAATATTATTTTTATATTTTTTAAATTAAGTTAATAAAGTTAATAAAGTTAAAATATATATTATAAATATTTAAGTTATAAAAATATTTAAATTAAATATACTATTAAATAGTAATTTTTATTATTAATATATAATAAATATAAATTATTTTTAGTTTTTATAAAAACTTAATAATATTTATAAAAGTTTAATATAAAAATAATATTATTTAATATAAAATGCTTGCTATATTAATAATAATTATATTATTTAAAATTATAATAATATTACTAATAACATTATTTATAAGTTAATAATATATTTAAGTTAATAATATACTTTTTAATAATTTTTATGCGCTAATAAAAATAAATTAACTATAATATATAAAATTAATTTAAATTAATTAAAATTATTTTTATTAAAAGTTTTTATATTTACTTAATAAATTTGCATATTATATTTTATACTATTGTAAATACTATAGCGTTTTTAATTTATTTAAGCTTTTTCTACTAAGCAACTATTTTTTTTTTATTTGTTAATTTAATTATTTTACTTTTTTTTAATTTTTATAAAACTTAAGCTTTATTTATAATAAAAAGTTTTTTATATTATAATTACTTGTTTTTTATTTAGTAATATTTACTTAAAATATAGTTAGTTTTATAAAGTTTTTTTTTTATAGCATAAAAAAGTAATTTTATATATTAACGTCATCCATAAGTCAATGGCACACCCAAGTCAGTGGAACAGTTTGCTTGGCGGTATATTGTAACCTATATACCCTTGTAAAATACTTACTCCACAACTAAATAACTTAACTAAAAACGGTCGTATAATAATAAACGTTATATTATTAGAATCATAACTAAATAAAGAATCTAAATATATTTTTTATAATTTTACAGCTATTTTATTTAAGCGTGCATTGTAAAATATGCTAAATATTAGCGTATTTTTTAAATTCTATCTTTTAAACGCTTAAAAAAATAGTAGTAAACATAAAAATGAAGAATTATAAACTTTATTTAAGTTTATTTTAAAAAATACAAATTTGGTATTTTTCTGATTTCTTTCTGATTTTATAGGCTTGTTTTTATATATTTACGCACAGACGATTTTTGTATGTGAATTTCCTATTTCAGCCTGCCAAGCAAACTGTTCCACTGACTTGGGTGTGCCACTGACTTGTGGATGACGTTACTTTTAATATAACTTTTATAATTAAATTAATAAACTTAAAAATCTTTATTAAAAAGCTTAAAAAATAATTTTTAACTTTATTTTTAATAAAAGTTAATTATTTTTTAGCTTTAAAAATAATAGTAAGCATTTTTAAAACTTAAGCTAAAAAAGGTAATTTTAAGTTAATAAAAGGTATTTTTTAACTTTTATAATATTTAAAGCTAAAATAACTTTATTACAAATTAAAAAAATAAATTTAGCTGCTTTAAATTTTAATTAAATATTTTATTTTATAAAAGTAGCTTTAAACGCTTTAAAAAACCTTATAAAAAAATCTTTTTTTATAATATATATTTAATATTATTATATTAAATTTTTAATATAAGCAAAATAAATATATTTAAATATATTAAAAAATATTAAATTAAAAAGCTAAAGCTTATAAAATAAATAAGCAAGCATATAAAAAGTAATAATATTATAGTTTTTATAATATTTTTTTAAATTTTATTAAATAATAACTTTTATAACTATTAAAAATTAAAAAATATTTTATATTTTTTATATAACTTTTTATATAATAATTAAAATATTTTGCTAATTTAATATTTATTTTATTAATTGTTTAGCTATTAAAAAATATATTAACTTTTTAATTACTTAATAAAATAATATTATAATATTAAAATATAAAAAAAACCTTGCTTAAAAAAATAATATATAATAATATTATTTAATTTTAAAGATTAATAGCTTAAATTATTATAACTTATTTTTAGCCTTTTTGCTAGGCTTACTAAAGCTTATTATATTTTTTAAAGCTTATAATAATTACTTTTATTATAATTATACTTATTAAAAACTTTATTTTATTAAAGTTATATATATTTTTATTTATAATATTATATTTTATAATTATATTAGCTATTAATATAAACTATTTATAATAACTTATAAAATTTTTATTAAAAGCTTTAGTAAAGTGTTATAAAAGTAGTAAATATATTAATAATAAAAGGTTTTATTATTTTAACTGCTTTTTAAGCAATAAAAATAGTAAACTTTTTAATAGGTTTTATTTACTATATAAATAAATCTTTTATTTAGTTATATTAAATGCTAAAGCATATTAAGAAAGTTAGTTAACTTTAACTGCTATTTAATTAAAATATAATTAAGATTTAAATTAATTAATTTTTTTTAATTTATTAGTTTTTTTATAAACAACTTTTTTTTTTTTATAAGTTTTTTTAGCTTAGCAACTTTTTTTTTAATAAAATAATTTTTTAACTTTTTTATTGTTTTTAATATTTTTTAATTAATTTTTAAAGTTATATAATTACTATTTAAACTTTTACTAGTTATTTTTATAACTATACTTTTTTTATTTAATTAAATATTAAAAACTAGTTTTTTATTAGTTAAGTTAATATTTTAAAATAGTTTTAATTTTAAAAGATTTGCTATTTTTTTTAAAGTTAAGTTAGTTATTAAAAATTAGTTTAACTGCTAAAACTAAGCAGTAAAATAAGTTTTTACTTTTATAGCTTAATAATAAATAAGCAATTAATATAATAAAATAAATTTTAAACGTTTTTAAAAGGTTTAATTTATAAGCTAATTATTTTATATATTTTAAAACCTTTTAAAAGCTAGCTTTTTGCTATAAATACTTTTTAAAAAGTTAACTTAGCAAATAGTAGCTATTATATAATTTAAAGTAAACTTTATTTTTTATATTAAATTTTATTAACTTATGCTTTTTATTATAAAAGCATTTAGCTTTAGCAATAGTAAAATCTATTGCTAACTTAGCGTTTTTTTGTAAATATTTATAAAAAAAGCAAATATTTTTATAAAAGGTAATATTAATATATATAAAAATATTATTTAAGCTAAAAAGCTAAAAACTAAAAAGTTATTTATAAAAAAAAAACTTAATTAAAGCAAAGTAAATATTATTTAAATTTTACTATAAAGCTAGCAATATATTTATTTATATATAGTTAAAATATTTAAAAATATAATAATATAATATTATTTTTATAGTTTAATTTTTTTGCTTTAATAAACTATTACTTTATAAATAGTATATAATAGTTATTAAAAGTTATAAACTAAAAATTTTCTATATATTAGCTTAAAAAGCTATTATAAACTTATAGTTTTTATTAAAAATTAAATTTATAAATAATATACTAGACAAGCAAGCAGCGCAAACAGGCAAGTGGCTTATTTTTCTGTACTTTTATATAGAAAACTAGAATAATTTAACTAAAACAAAAAAAATCAATTTAAACTAATTAAAATTGCTTTTGCTAAATATTTCTGCTTTATTTTAATATATATAAGCATTATATCTAGGTTTGCTATATATTTTATAACGCTATATTTATATAGTACTTTTATTTATATAATAACTATTTAACTATACTTTTTAATTTATTTGTTTTTTAATAGCTTTTTTAGTTTTTTAATTTTGTTTTTTTTATATAGTAAGTAACCTTTTAATTTAAATATGTTTGTTTTTTATATAGTAATGCTAGCTTAATTATTAATTTGCTTATTAAAATTTAGCAACTTTAGTTTATAGTAATATAACCTAATGTTTTAATATTAATATACTTTTTACAATTAAGTTAATTATATTTAAAATAGCTATTAAAAAGCTATTTAAATATTATATAACTTTTTTTTTAATATATTTAGCTTATAATATAGCGTTTTAAGCATTATATAATGTTTTTAACTTTTAAACTTAAGATTTATTAGATAACCTTAAAGGTATTTTAGTTAAAATTTTTAGCAAAAGCTATAAAATTATATATATTAGGTTATATAAAATAAAGCTAAACTTTTTAAAGCTTTTTTAAATATTTTTTATTATTATTAAAGCTTTATATGCTTTATAAAATAATATAAAAAAATCTTCCTTTTTAATATAAGTAATATATAGCTAAAATAATTTATTAATTTTTTTAGTATATAACTATTTTAAAAAGCTAAAATACTTAACATTAAAAAGCTAAAGTTAATATAATAAATAAAAAAGCATGCAAAGCATAATAATATTATGTTTTTTAGTATATAATTTAAAATTAGTAAAATAATAGCTTTTATAGCTATTAAAAATTAAAAAGCAGTAATTATTTTTTATATAACTAGCTATATATTTATTAAAGTACTTTATTTAATTTATACTTTTTTTGTTTATAGTTTATTTATTTTTTATAACTATAATTTTTTAAATAGTTAGCAAACTAATATTTTTATATTAAAATAATAAATAAGTTTGCTTTGCTAAAATAATATATAGCAAAATAGCATAACTATATAAAAAAATAGCCTAAAATATAAATAACTATTTATAATTACTTTGCTATATAGCTTTTAGTTTTTTGCAATAGTTAAATAAAATAATAACTATTTTAAATAACATTTTTTTTATTATAAACTTTATTTTATTAAAGTTATAAATATCCTTTTTTAAAATACTTTTATTTATAATTATATTTTATATAAAAATAAACTATTTTTAATAAATATTAAAATCTTTGCAAAAAATTTGCTAGTAATTAATTTAATAATTAAAACGTATATAAAGCTTAAGTTATTATTATATAAAAGTTAAAGCTTATTTAATACTTATAGATAGCATATTATAATTATATAGCAATTAGTTAGCTATATTTTTAATATTATATAACTAAAATAAAAATGCTTGCAAATTTAAGTTAAATATATATTATATAATTAATTTTTCTTTAAATTTAGTTAATTAGTATATTTTTAAATATATTTCTTGCTTTAAAAGAATTTTATTAATTTAGTAGCATAAGATTATTTAAAAAATATTATAAATTATAGCAATATATTATATAAATAAATTTAAGTTTTATTTTAAAGCTTAAAGTGCAAGCTATATGTTTTTAAGTTTATTTATGCGTAGCATTATTAGTTGTTAAAAAAATAAAAAAAAGAAAACATGCGTATAAAAAAAAAAAAAAGTAAGCTATTTGCTTATTTACGCTACTTGCTTATTTAATATATTATGCTTTAATTATATAAAAATAATAATTTAGCTAAAAAAGCTTTTTAATTTTTAGCTTTATATTTAAAGTAACTTAATATTAATAATAATTATTTAAATATAATATAAGTTATTATTATTATAATATTATATATTAAAATTTTTTTTATTTGCTATAAGATATTAGCTAATAATATAGTTAAAAAACTAATAATAAAGTTTATAGCTATTATTTTTATAAGTTTTAAGTTTTTAAGTTAAATTAGTTAATAGTTACTATATAGCTTTTTTTAACTTATAATATATATTTAATAGCTATTATAATATTTAAAGTAAAATATTACTTTATATATTTTAAAATAAATAAAATAGCTTTTTAAATTTTATATTATTTATTTTTATTTAAAGTAGTACTTATTATTATATATTATTGCTAAAAATTTTTTAAATTAGTTTTTAAAAATATATAGCATATAAATTTTTTTATAGTTAATATTATATAATAATTTATTTACTATTATAAATAAATAGCTAAAACAAAAAGATTTTTTAATATTTTAATTATTATTATAAAAAGTTTAAAAAGCGTTATAATATTTAAAGTTTTTTATATAATTAATAAGAATTTTATTTTTAACTAAATTATTTAAAACTATTTTAGTAATAACTTTATTAAATTATATATTATTAAAAACTACTACTTTATTAAATTGTTTACTTTTGCTATTTTTATTAAGTTTATTTAAAATAGCTTATAAACAACTAAATATATTAAAAATAAAAATATAGTATTTTAAAATATAATATATTTATAGGCTATATTATAATAAATAAATAAAAGTATTAATTAGTTTTTTATTTGCTTTATTTATAAACATTATATTTATATTAGTTTAGTTTAAAATATTTTTTATTTTAAAATAGTTTATTAAAATAATTATAAGATTATAAAAAGCTTTAATAGTTATATTAAGTTTTTTATAAGCTTATATAATATATATAACCTTTATTTTAAAAAAGCTATATTATAATTTTAATTAAAATATATAATAATTAAAAAATATAATAAATAAAACTTAAATATTAAATAATATTTCATTTAGTTTTTATTTATAGCTATTTTTAATATAAAAAAATATAATTTTAAACTTATATTTAAATAATATATTAACTTATATATATAACTATTTATTAAAATTATAATAATAAATAATTATATTTTTATATATTAATCTTTAAATTGCTTTAAATATAGCTTTTTTTTATTTATAAGCTTATATTAAGTTAATTTAATATAAGCTATTTATTTGCTAAAGTTTTTAGTTTTAATAACTTTTTTTTAATGCTTTTTATTAAATAAAGCTATTTTATACTTTTATAATAGTTTTATAATCTTAATATAATATAAAAGCAGTAGTTAAAAAAAGCTAGTAGTATTAATATATTTTTTAAATATTTTAAGCTAGCTAAAAAATATAAAGTTATAAAAAACAATTAGTTTTTTTTTTAAAAATAAATATATTAAAGCTATTTATTTAAAAGCTAAATAGCTTAACAAATAAATAATTTAAAAAAAACTTTTTTATTAAAAAAGTAATATTTTTTTTTAAAAATATAATAAAACTTTACTATAAATATTTAGTATATTTTTTAGCTATATTTAAAAAAATTATAATATTATTAATAAATATTTTATAAAAGTTTTAATATAGCTTAAATTTTTTGTTTATAAATTGCTAAATATAAGTAAAAAAATTATAAAAGCTTATTATTATTATAATAAATTTTTTTAATTTTTTATAACTTATTATTATAAAGCAATTATAATATGTTAAATATACTAAAAATTAAAAAAAAACTTTATTATATTTATATAAGTAATATATTTTTTATTATATAATATAGCTATAACTTTAAATTGTAAAAGTAATAAATAGTTATTAAAAATAGCAACTTTATTTAAAGCTTAAAAAGTAATAACTAAATAAAAATATAGTTTATTATAAAAAATCTTTTTTATTATAAAAATAAAGTATATAAAAAAATAAAAGCTATTAATTTATTTTATTTTTTTTTGTTTATATAGCTAATTATATAAAATATTAAAAATTTTATAATTTTAAAAACTTAAAAAATATAGTTAGCTATTTAGCTTATATTTTTATTAATTATTTATAAAAAATATCTTTATTTACTTATTTTTTAATATATTAATTAAATTAATATTATTTTATATATTAAAAAACTTAGTTAAAACTTTTTTAATTAAGTTAAATATATAACTTTTGCTAATATAAACTATTTATTTTTTTAAATAAAATAGTTTTTTTATTATTAAAACGCTTTTTAATTTTTAAAGTTATATAAACTTTTAAAATTTTTAATAGTAAGTTATTTTTATTTATTTTTATAATTAATATAATAGCAAATAATACTTTAATAAGTTTAAATAATAACTTAGTTATAAAAAATATAATATTAAATAATAATGTTTTAGTAGTTGCTATATTTTTATATTTAAAACTATTAATTATATTAGTAAAATAGCTTTTAAAAAAATTATTATAAGCTTTTATTATATTAATTAAATTATTAATAAAATAAATATAAAATAATAAGTTAATTTGCTTTATAATAAAAGCTTTAAATATTAGTATTAGTTTATATTATTAATTTATTATATATATTTATAGCACTTTAAAGTTATTAAAAAGCTATAATTAAGTTTTATTAATGCTAAGCTTATTTAATATAGCTATAATGCTAAAAATGCTATTAAATCTTATTAATATATTAGCTATTATTATAGCTTTAATATAACTTTTTTAAGTTGCTTTAATAAATATTTTATTATTATTTTATTTTTATATAATATTTACTTAAGTACTTTTTAATACTTTTTTTATATTAAAGCTAAAATTTAATATTATTACTATATAAAAAGTAGTAAATCTTATTAGCGTTATAACAAAGTTTTTTTATAATAGTTTAAATATAAAATTATAATTAAATAGCAAAGCAATATAATTATATAATATATATAAAGTTTTACTAAAGAAAATAATAACTTTTTTTTATAATATTACCTTATATATATATATATATACTTATAAATATATTTTAAATTTTTAATAAAAATCTTTTGCGTTAGTAAATCTAATACTTTAGTTTTTAAAGCTAATTATAATTTCTTATAAATTAAAAAAACTAGTATTAAATAAAAAAAATATATTAAAGTTTTTTTTTAATATTTAAGCGCTTTTTATAATTTTAAATAAAATTAAAAGTTTTTTATTATTTTAATTTAGTAAGTAATATATTTTATAAGTAAGTTGCTTATTTAATTAACTTGCTTACTTTTTTAATATAATTATATTTAATTAAACTTAATTAACTATAATATATTAAAATTAATTAATATTAATTAAAATTTTATTTTATATTGCTATTTATATTTACTTTATAAGTATATATATTATGCTTAATATTGCTATATATGCTATAACGCTAAAGATTACCTTAAGCTTTTTTGTAAAACTATTACTTTTGCTTTTTTTTTAACTACTTTATTATTACTTTTTTTCTTAGCTTAAAAAATATTGCTTTTAGCTATAATAAGTAATTTTTTATGCTATAAACGTTTATTTTTAGTTTTTTAACGTTTAAAAAATATATAGTTAGTTTTTTAAAGCTTAACTATATTTTTTTTTAAAATAGCTATTTTATATATTAACTTATATATAGCTTTTAATAATTAAATATAAGCTTTAATAATTAATATTAAAAAGCTATTTAAAAAAAATTTTATTTTTAATATAAATAAATTAAAAAGTAGCTTTTTTAATAATAGTAAGCATTTTAAAAACCTAAAAAATAATAAGTAAGTTAAGCTTTAATAATAGCATTTTAGTAATATAAGTAATATTTAATGCTAAAATTATATTTTTAAAATTAAAAAAGATAAGTTTAGCAGCTTTAAAACTTAATTATATAATTTTAAGCTAAAAAGCTTTTTAATATATAATATAAAAGCTGTATAAAAAATTTTTTTTTATAATATAAGTTTAATAATAGCATATTAGTTTTTTAATAAACTTATTATATACTTTTTTTAAAATAAAAAAGCAAAAAATATTTAAAAGCTAAAGCTTATAAAATAAATAAGCAAGTATATAAAATAAAATTATATTAATAAACTTAAAATATTTATTAAATTTTATTAAATAATAGCTTTTATAATTATTTAAAATTAAAAAGTATTTTATATTTTTTATTTAATTTTTAATATATAAATTAAAATGCTTTACTTATTTTAAATTTTTTTTATTAGTTATTTAGCTATTATTTAAAATTATAATTTGCTAGTTAAAAAGTAAAAAATTATTGCAAGTTTATAATATAAATTAAGTTTTTTTTGCTAAAATAATATAAGCAAGCATAATAAAACTATTTATATTAATAGCTTAAATAGCTATAAATTATTTTTAATTACTTTGCTATACTTAGCAAAGCTTTTTATATTATTTAATATTAGTTATAATTATATTAAATAATATTATGTTTATTATAAACTTTATTTTATTAAAGTTATAAATATTTTCTTTTTAAATGTTATATATAGCAATTATATTTGCTACTATTTAAAACTATTTGCAATATATATTAAAATTTTTATAAAAAGTTTTTTAATAATTAAATTTATAATTAAAAAATATGTTTAGTTTAAAAAAGCAGTATATAAAATTTAAAGCTTAGTTTTTGCTAACTAAAAGCATGTTATATTTATATAAAAAAATATTAGCTATTTCTTTTATATTTTAAAGCTAAAAAAAAAA